>CM055119.1:170673477-171084025 GCA_029206835.1 Rana muscosa | reverse complement strand
AAGAGAGGGGGGGAAAGAGAGCGAGAGAGGGGGGGAAAGAGAGCGAGAGAGGGGGGAAAGAGAGCGAGAGAGGGGGGGAAAGAGAGCGAGAGAGGGGGGGAAAGAGAGCGAGAGAGGGGGGGAAAGAGAGCGAGAGAGGGGGGGAAGAGAGAGAGAGAGAGAGGGGGAGAGAGAGAGAGGGGGGAAGAGGGAGAGAGAGAGGGGAAGAGAGAGAGAGAGGGGAAGACAGAGAGAGAGAGAGGGGGGGGGGAAGAGAGAGAGAGAGGGGGGAAGAGAGAGAGAGGGGGGAAGAGAGAGGAGAGAGAGAGAGAGGGGGGGAGAGAGGGGGAGAGAGAGAGGGGGGAGAGAGAGAGAGAGAGGGGGGAGAGAGAGAGGGGGGAGAGAGAGGGGGGGAAGAGAGGGGGGAGAGAGAGAGAGAGAGGGGGGAGGGGGGAGAGAGAGAGGGACTGAATGCCCACACAGGGCAGCGGATTGGCTGCCTCCAAAAGCAAGCTGCTTTCTGTGGGGGCAGGAGAGAGGGGCCAGGAGTGCAGGTGAGGGACCCGAGAAGAGGAGGATCTGGGCTGCTCTGTGCAAAACCACTGCACAGGGCAGGCAAGTATGACATTTTTGTTATTTTTAAACAAACAAAAAAAAAACAAAGACTTTAATATCACTTTAACAGTGTAGCGGGGGTTTCCTTTAAGGCCTCAGAGACTACTTTACCCATAACCCCACTTGGAGCACCCAGGGTGCATTGCCCCACGCAAGGACTGCTGGGGTGGACTTTAAAAGAGGAAGGCGGAGCCGGGTTCGGTCTCTTTGGACACCCCCCGCACAGCAAGTGGAACTCCTTTCCGAGCCTGTGGTGATACAAGGCCTGAAGCCTGGGCCTTTCTCCAAAGAGCCTTCCGTTCTCACCGAGGAACGTCTCTCCACACTGTTGCTGCATCGTTACCAGGAGGACCGAAGACTTGGATGTCATGAGACCTGTGTACCAAGACACAGCAGAGGAAGATACGGACACACACAGGTCCGGTTGGGTGAGAGAACACCTGCTCAGAGAACTATATATGATCTCTAGGCCCAATATCTGTTGTCCGGAGTTATCACTAGGTGTTGTGCTGCGCACCGGAGAGACCGTGCATCGGAGCAGCTTTAGAGATTGCCTTAATTCACCAAGTTATCAAAACCCCTTTTACCCTGTGGATTACAGTTTGTTTCTTCAGAAAGTGTACCACCGTTTTTGCTAGCGAAGATTTTCCCCGACAGAACTTCTATACAGTACAGTCAGGCCTGACTTAGTGTAGACATTGCTGGGCGCCATTTTTTGTCCACGAGGGAGAATAGCTGCAGCGGGAACCGTTAGATTTATGCACCATACTGTATATCTGTCTGTTTATTGAGATACTCTTCTATTGCAGGGCTCTGCACATGATATGCACATTGTTGATTATATGCTTACCCAACAATCTGAGTAAAAGTGCAAAGGTTAAGTATACTGGTATTGTGTCATTTATTTTGCAGAAGAGACCGGTAAAGATAGCTATACTCTATTGCTGTGTGTGTTCTATTATAGGATTGTGTCTCCGTGAGTTGCAGGTTACACAATCCTATCATCCCCTACTAGCTGTGCCAAGGGAGGTCAGAGCCAATTGCCGGGGGTTCACAGGGTACATTACAGGGGCCCAAAAATTATACCAGCAGCCCTCTTAACTGGGGGTAGCGCTAGACGAGTATATGTGACTTTTTGCTAAAGTCCATTCGTTCCAAAATCAAAATGTTAAAAGCAAACAAACAAAATCCTTCAAAATATTTGAACTTTCTTATTATTTTGGTATGAATTTTTCTAAGAATTTTATTTTGAAAATTCTATCCTTCTATGGCAAGATTTTTAGTAGCAGTAAGGTTGTGTACACAAGTCTGTATTAAATAGGGAATTGTGTGTATATTATTGAAAAAATTTAATGGAGCCAACAGGGTTTTAAAAATATTTTTTGTAATAAACCACTGATCTCCAATATAAAATATAGACTTGCCTTTTGAGAACCTGTATGAACAGGTAGTATTGTCCGTGGCCAATTCCCAGAAGGTCCTGGAAACAGTTGAACACAACAGGGCTTTTTCCAGCCTTATGCAACACTTCAAACTCTATGTACTACAGTTATAAGAATAGGTTACTGCTACAAAGGGGAAATCAGGCAAGCAAAAGCCAGTTAAAAGTGTGCCATCTTCTAGGGTGTGTATGTATATTTTTAGACAGTATATGTTTAAATATCTGTTCCAAATCTAGGCACCTTTTACTCGATAAGACAAAACAAAAATTTGCTCATGGAAGCAATTCTTTTTTCAGTCTTCCCCGAGTTACAGAAGTGTATGATGAATGCTCCTTTATTGAAGCATCGAGCACTTCATTGGAATGCTCAAGAAACAAGTTACCGTAATTCAGATTTATTTGATTTAGTCCGATTCTCTTGTTTCAATACTTTAAAGTGATGGTAAATCCTTACATATACCCAGTGAAGTGACTGGCCACAGATGAAACAAATACTCCTGCATACGTTTTACCTGTTTATCTGCACCTCTCTCTTCTCTACATCCATTTAAAATCCATAATTTACAAAGCACTTCTGAGCTTCAGGAGGGAGGGATCTTAAGTCAAACACTACGTAGCTCAGAGGAGAGCCGAGTGTAATCTGAGACCTGAGTACAGGGTAGAGTAGGGTAGAGTAGAGACCCCCCCCCCCCCCACACACACACACACACACACACACACGGAAACATGCACAGCTCAGGTAGTCAAACTCAGACTGTGTGCTGGAACGCCTCTCCCCTGTTCCCCTCCATCCCTTGGAGTCAGCACAGCCTGCTGGAGAGGACTCATGCAGGCAGCAGAGAATAAGGCAGCAGACAGAAATCACACTAGTTGCCTTGGATTGGGGCAATTATACACTATAGGAGGATATGTGTTATTTTTTTATGTCAGAGGTTTAGAACCACTTTAAGCCATTGCACCAGAACAAGTATGCTGCAATTGAAGGCAGGACTCCTGATCTGGTCTGTGACATAAATGGGTTGATTTACTAAAATAAGTAGATACTGTTTCCATAAAGTAAATGCTTTACTGAGCTTAGTGAATATGATAAAGCTGTGTTAACATCAATCATTTATCTGTGCAATTTGAAAAAAAAAATTCCCCTTGCACATGATTGGGTATTCCAAGCGAACACAGTTTCAACTATTTACTAAGTTCAGTAAATATTCACTTTACTTAGTGAACAGTCTTTACTTCTTTAGTACATCAACCCCATAGTGTTCAAGCTACAAGATCAGCATTACTGGCAGGCAACTAGCATCTACAGTAGGAAGTTCATAAAGGCATACTTCGCTTTTTCAGAATCGTAGTGGGGGGGGGGGGTCAGCCAACAAAGACAAGTATAAATTGAAAAACATGAGTGCGCATGCGCGGCCGGACAGAGCAGATGACCATCTGACCTGCTCCGCTCACCCCCCGGCGACTTCGGCTTCAAATAGCGGCCCCACACCTCGCCCGCAGCTATAAATAGCCTGACCCTCCTGCGGAAAGATCCGGGCACACGCCGGATGGTGAAAAAAACACGTTACAAGCCTAAAAACGGCTCCCGGAGCTCGAACCGCGCTACACAGCACGGATCCAAGATGGCGACCGGCTATCTCACACGAGGCACACAGGCTGCAGGGAAGGGAAAACTTCTACCTCCTAACCAGGCACAAGCCCCAAGGACCGAAGATGCTGACTACCCAGCACTATGCTCCTCAAGATCTCCCCCGGATAAAGGTGAGCTGACAACCATAGACTGCCTGTCACCTAGCCCCCCTGCACTGTCTCCCCCTCTCAGGCTGCAGCTAAATCACCCAGCATGGACTCACACACATCCTCCCTCCTGGACAGGGAGATAGCAGAAGCCATATACAGCCAGCCCAGCAGCCAAGAATCTGCATCAAATTGCAATGCTGACTCTCCTGCTGTACCCCCTGCTCAGGGACAATACTCAGGAGACCCGATCCTAATAGCACGCTTTGCTGACCTGCTTCAAAGAGAGCTAGCCAAAGCTAATGATAAACTAGCTTTGGACATAAAACGAGATTTCCAGGAAATGGGACATAGATTGGACAGTATTGAATCCAAGATGGACGACACAGTCCACAGAGGTTCCCAAAATTCAAACAGAATTACTGATTTACAAGATCGACTTGAGGACGCTTATTCAAAGATCGACGACCTTGAAAATCGCGCCAGGCGCTATAACTTTCGCATCTGTGGTATACCGGAAAATATAAAAGATATTACCTCTATCACACAATTTCTGATGCAAGCTGCTGTACCCGACATTGATGAGATCCATATGGAGATTGATCGAATACATAGAGCTTTGACAGCCCCTAAACCTGATGGCCCCCCCAGAGATGGGATTGTGAAGCCACATTTCTTCAAGATTAAAGAAGCAGTGATGCGGCATGCCCGAGAGAACCCAGACCTGGAAATAGATGGCATCAAGATTCAAATATTGGCTGATAAATCCCAGGCCACAATCCAAAAGAGACGATCGCTTAAACCTTTACTAGCACCACTGACCCAACGTAATATTCGATACAGATGGAACTACCCTTTTAGACTCCAATTTTCCTTCAACAGCAAATCTTACTCCTTTTCATCATTTACTGAAGGCGAATCGATCCTGCTGAAACTGGGATTTATATCCCACAACCCATCTTCACGGAATCAACCTGGATCCAGAGACTCCTCTCCTCCTCCACTCTCCCTCCTATGGTCATCAAAATCAACTAAGAAAACTGCCCAGACATCCTGTGCTACCTGAAGAATGGGCTTTATGTTACTCAACTGGTCCAAGCCCGCAGTGGTGTCTTCTCAGCAGTCTCCTAAAGGGACATTAGACGCCACACAGGGCGACTAAAATTCGTCGGAACAAGGTGTTCTTGTTACTTTTGTTTGAAACGTTCGAGCCGACCTCTAAGTTTTTACACTTTTTGATATTCCTGCATTTTTGGTACTGAACTGGTCCCCCTCCCCCTCCTCTTCTCCTTTCCTCCCTCCCCCTCCCCCCTTCTCCTTTCCCCCCTCCCCCTTCTCCTTTCCCCCCTTCCCCCCTCTTTTTCCCTCCTCCCTCTCATCTTTATATAATCCACAATGTACACTAGGTTAAATAACCCTACCAATATTTTAGGGCGAAAACACTGGGACCAAAGAAGTTTTTTTTTTTTAACGATATACTTTTTGTTGCTAGGGGGGTGGTCATGCGCACTCCTTATTTGAGGGACTCTCCCCATTACTTGGTGGAGACTCCTTCGCACCTGGGGCTTATCTCTGGGACACTTCAACTGTTTACTGCTTGTAATATTGTTTGGTTACATGCTTAAACTATGTCACTCGGTACCGGGAGTTCCCGGGTCCGACAGCTTGATTTTATTTTTCTATTGTTATTTTCTTTGCTATCTCTGACTCTGCTCTTCTCTTCTTTCTCTCCTTCTTTCTTAACCCCAATTTTAATTTTTTCCAAAACTGTTCTTTCCTGAGGGTCACCTGGAAAGTTCCTTGGTGCTTTTGGCCTCTGGATCCTACAGACCGGTGGGTGAGTCTGCTTATCGCTGCTCATAACTGTATCTCATGTCTTCCATAAAACCGACGCCCCGAAATGTCCGCCTACTCTCACATAATTTCCAGGGTTTTGGATCGCCTGCCAAGCGAATCAAGGCCCTCACGCATTACAGTTCGTTGGGGGCGGACATTGTGGCTCTCCAGGAAACACATTTCCTCATTTACCCCCCGCTATCTCCATAGAGATTACCCTCTTTGTTTCTACGCAAAAGCTTCAGAGAGGAAGAGGGGTGTAGCCCTCTGCTTCTCTAGGCATATATCGTTCACAGAAACTAAAACCATTAAAGATAAAGAGGGCCGCTATCTTCTAGTGAAGGGCCACCTAGGGGAAACCTTAATCACCATACTTGTCTACTATGCCCCCAATACTAATCAAACCGCCTTTTTTCACGCCCTTCTAACACTCTTAGAACCCGAATTTGAGGGTGTTGTAATCTTGGCAGGTGATTCTAACCTAGCTCTAGATCTAGCTAAAAGATAAATCACACACTTCAGGACTTCGGCCTCCCCCCAGGCAAAGTCATAAATTCACATAACTGCTATATAAATATGATTTGGTGGACGCTTGGCGAGAGGCCAATCCTACCGCTAGGGACTACTCCCACTATTCAAGGGCACATGGGCACTACTCCCGCATAGACCACGTGTTTCTCCCCTCGGGAGTGATACCGAAATTGAGATCTGCAAAAATGTTGTCAACACCTTGGTCAGACCACGATCCTGTTATGATTCAACTAACTGATCTCACTAATAAAACTGTGGGATTCCATTGGCGACTAAATGAATCTCTCCTCAGTGACGAATCTCACTGCATAGAGGTTTCCAGCCATATACAAACCTACTTTGCAAATAATATCCCAGGGGATACATCCCCTGCCATTAACTGGGCAGCACACAAAGCCACTATTAGGGGCTCCTTTATTCAGCTAGCCTCCAGACTAAAAAAGGCTTGCGTCGAGCTGATTTCTGCCAAAACCACGGAGTTTGAGTCTCTAACCAAACAACATAAACGCTCCCCTTCTCCCAACTTGTTTAAGAAGCTGGAACAATCCCGATTAGAATTAAACATCTGCCTGACTACAAGGGCCGAGAAACAATTACGGTGGACGAATCATAAATTCTTCACTTGGCGGGACCGCTCAGGATCCCTACTGGCGCACAAACTCACTTCTAGACATTCCCATCGTACACTCCCTAAAATAAAGCTATCCGGGGGCCACCTCTCACAAGATCCCCATAAAATCCTCGATGAATTCCATAACTTCTATGCAGACCTATACAAGAAACCCCAAGATGTAGCTCCCCCATCCATCAGGGAATTTCTGGGGGCTCTCCCCCTCCCAATCATCACTGATGATCATAGAGAATTAGTGGACCAACCATTCACAACCGAAGAGGTTACTGATGCTATCAAATCTCTCTCACTTCATAAATCTCCAGGCCCGGACGGGCTCCCTAACATCTACTATAAAAAATTTGCTACGCACCTGGTCCCACACCTGGCTCTTTATTTTAGTTCCCTGAGGGACGGAGGAGTGGTCCCATCTGACGACAATAAAGCTTACATCAGCGTTATCCCCAAACCCGGCAGAGATTCCACTGATGTTCGCAACTATCGCCCAATCTCCTTAATTAATTGTGACCTAAAGATTCTAACTAAAATTTTAGCCCTCCGAATTAATTCCTTTCTGGAACACTATATACACAAAGACCAATCAGGATTTATTGCAGGACGTCAGACCTTAGATCAAATTCGCAGATCTATCGCTCTGATCTCAGCGGTACGCTCCAATTGGGATGACCTCCCAACTCGGGAACCTTTGCTCTTATCATTAGACCTTAACAAAGCTTTCGATAGCCCGAACTGGGACTATCTTTTTATTACCCTTGAGACTATGGGATTTGGCTCTACGTTTATCTCACTGATGAAAACACTTTATAGCTCCCAAATAGCTCAAATTTCTATCAGAGAACATAAATCATCCATATTCCCAGTCCAGCGAGGTACTAGACAGGGATTCCCGCTCTCTCCCCTACTATTTGCTCTAGCGATAGAACCCCTTGCAATGGCTATCCGCTCCCATCTCAACATCCATGGTGTCTATTGTGGTCAACAAGAACACAAATGTGCACTATTTGCTGATGATGTCCTTATGTACATCACCAAACCCCAAACCTCACTCCCAGAACTCTTGTCCTTGCTAGATCGTTTCTCGCTAATTTCGGGTTTGACCCTAAACTCACAAAAAAACCTGGCACTTAATATCTCACTACCTCCCACGGAGGTGCAGCTCCTCCAAAACACATACAGCTTCAAGTGGGCTTCCCACTCCCTCCCATACTTGGGAGTCCATCTGACCCCTTCGATAGGTACGTTATATAAAGCAAATTATCCTCCTTTATTTAAAAAACTCAAAGAAGATCTTCGCTCCTGGGCGGAATACTCTCTCTCTTGGTATGGCAGAATCAATTCGATAAAAATGACTTTTTTGCCCAGACTCCTATATTATTTCCGGACACTACCGATAGCAATTCCGAGGGGAGACATGCAACATATACAAACTGAAGTTTTACGCTTCATATGGGGTAATAAGAAGTCACAGATAAAAAAAAAAAAAAAAAAAAAAAAAAAAAAAAACTTTACACACCTAGACCCAATCTACAGGCTTATTATCGCTCGGCTCAGATAGCCCAACTAACTCACACGACGACTAGGGGTTTGGTCCCTCTTTGGGTTTACATAGAAGCACTTGCGTGCCACCCACTGGCAATAGGAGCCTTGATGTGGCTTCCTAATCGCAAACGCCCATCTATTCTATGTCCTACCTTATCACATTCTCTAGCAGTATGGGACAGAACAAGACACCGAACGTCCCTTATGTCACACCACACACCTCTAGCGCCCATCTTTTGCAATCCGGAGTTTCCTCCTGGCCTTGCTCCACAACAATTCCAATGGTGGCTCAATAAAGGATTAATGAGAATTGGGGACTTCCTTAATGGAAACCAAGTGCATACGATTACATACTTCAAAGACAACTTCTCAATGCCTCCCATAGAGGTATTCCGATATAATCAAATTTCCTCATTCATCAATTCCAAAATTAAACAGGTGGGGGGCCCCCATGACACTTACCGCACTTGAACTAACTTGCCAAAACAGAGACACACACAGAGGGGCCGGATCTCTACCATATACTCTTCTATAACTGAACCAGATACTAAACTCGCCTATATGACCCAATGGGAGAGGGACTTGAACCTCTCCCTTGAGCTGTCAGACTGGCAAGATATTGCCTACCAACTCTCAAAAATCTCTATTAACACTACCCTTATCGAAGCCAACTACAAAACGCTGCTACGTTGGTACTTGGTCCCCACGAGAATAGCTAAAATGCATCCTTCCTCCTCGCCTCATTGTTTCCGACAATGTGGACAGATGGGCACCATGTACCATATTTGGTGGCAATGTCCACTAGTGACCAGGTTTTGGATAGGGATTTTTAATCTGATCAATTCAGTAACATGTATCAACATCCGTCGGTCCCCAGAGAGCGCGCTTTTTCATAGACTGCCCAACGGGATCCCCAAAAAATCAATACGCCTCATAACCTATATCTTGTTGGCAGCGAGAACAACAATTGCAAAAAACTGGAAACACTCAAGAATACCCCTAGAAGAAGTTAAGGCTAAACTCAACTGGATTATGATTAATGATAAGCTCACTTACACTCTTCACAAAAAAGCAGAGATGTTCAATAAGATCTGGGATCCATGGATCGAGTATATTTCCACTTAATGAGGAAATCCAGGTGACCCTCTCTCTCTCTCTCTCTCTCTCTCTCTCTCTCTTCTCTATCCCTTCCCTCCTTTCTCTCTTTCTCTTCTATGCTCCTTTCCTCTCTCCCTTGTTCTCTCTTTCTTTCTAATCTTGGTGGTATACCTTTTTGTATACCTTGGTTATCGATATACTGTGATAGAACGTTACTGATGAGGCAGGAAACCTTATTATAGTAGGGATCCACGGCTAACCCCAAATTTTTTTTGATCAGGGTCCACTGAAGCCCTGGACCCTCCCTATCCCTCCCCCTAGAACTGGTATATTCTAACGCTACTGGGTTGGGTACTTGCACACATACTATGCCCTGCCTGAGGGCTTGAATAGCTCTTATGATGATATTATGCATGTGCCTCCTATCTCCTGACAGGTTCTAGGCGGGGTAAAAATACATTGTCAAAACGTTTAAATGTTTGGCCGAATGTAACCCGGCTATTTGTTTATTTTCTTCCCTTTTTTTTTTTTTCTTCCTTCTCTCCTGTTTTGTATTTACCTCAATAAAAAATATTGCACTATAAATTTAAAAACATATCCAGCATTTTTTTTTCAAACAACTTTATTGATCCAGGTTCTTGGAGAAAACCCCCATCTAGGTAAAGGAAAGATCTGTCTTCAAGCACTTGGATTAATAACGTTTTTTTGTACACGAATGATGAATTTGTTTTCATTCTCTTGGACCAATAAAGTCAATTGAAAACAATTTACCAATATGTGGTTGTGCAGTTGCTTCCTTTGGAATGTATCCTTGCTTGGGGAGCAAGGATGAGCGCCATTGTGTCAAAGCACCCAGCTATTGGAAGCAGAAGCCAGAAAGGGCTTCGGAGAAGTTTCTTGCTTTCTACATCGGTCAGCATGGAGAGGTACACAGAGTACAACTCACCATGAAATTAGACAACAGTAATTGAACGGGACACACGGGCCTCATCAATGTGAAATTATGCAATGTGGGTTAAATGTTAAAAAAAACTGCGCCAAGACTGTATGGAGTCAGTATGGTAGTTCCCATTTCCTTTAAGTTTGTTAAGGCCTTGAGAAAGGCTATAAACCACCAAAACGCAAACATTTCAAGGACCTGTTTTCTGCCATAGATTTCCCAGAGACTTCTACTTGGGCTGACATATACCACATTAATGGAAATTTGTTCGACAGGTACGGAAAAACAGAAAGATGCAAGTCTTCCGGAGGTCAACTGTATCAATGTATAAAAATCATACTAGATGTCTAAGAAAAAAAAATATCAGCTTGAAGAGTATTTATTACTACAATCCAGAATCCATCTCAGATTTTAGACAGAAAGCAGAGACATAAGACTGCTGTTCGCCACATCTGCTTCATTCAATCTGAAATCTACCATGGCCCTTGCTGTATTGTTAATGATGACACTATGAATAAACTCGTCAATTTCAGGCCGATTGATGTTTAAACAAAGTGTGAAAGTTGTATACAATGTGAAAAGCAGTGGTGACCCTTTTTCATGTAGAGAACACAAAAGCCAGCATCGTTTATATGTGCGATATACAGATAGGACATGATTAAAATACTAAGAAACTGAACCTGAATAACACTTTGTACAGACCTCACCCCTCTCATACTCCTGGCATAAATTCCAATATCATAGAAGAAGCAGGAAATGTACACATTAACTTCCCCATCTCCCCCCTTTAAGGGACCACTTACAGATTAGGTAATAAAAAAAAAAAAAAAAAAAAAATAATATTAAAAAAAAAGAGCTGGTAATAAAATGTATTATGTATTATGTACAAACACACCAAAAGTGATCCAGGAGCAACATGTGCAGCCTGTTCCTATGTGAACTGCCATACCAGTCAAGAACAGACACCATATTGATTACAGTTGCCTGTTTTTCTTATCTGAGATTGTTGGGTAAGAGACACGTGTGTGAAAATACTGTTATTCACTGTATAGTGCAAGAGAACAAGAGAGCAAATGAGCATAAGCAAAAGCAGGCTAGAGCAAAAGAGAGAGCGGGGGGGCTACCAGAGCAAAAGAGAGAGCGGGGGCTACCAGAGCAAAAGAGAGCGTGGGGGGCTACCAGAGCAAAAGAGAGCGCGGGGGGGGGCTACCAGAGCAAAAGAGAGAGCGGGGGGGCTACCAGAGCAAAAGAGAGTGGGGGGGCTACCAGAGCAAAAGAGAGCGGGGGGGGGCTACCAGAGCAAAAGAGAGCGGGGGGCTACAAGAGCAAAAGAGCAAAAGAGAGCGGGGGGGCTACTAGAGCAAAAGAGAGAGGGGGGGGGGGGGGCTACTAGAGCAAAAGAGAGAGCGGGGGGCAAGATATCAGGGAACTGGAGAAAATGCAGAGAAGGGCAACCAAACTGATAAGAGGCATGGAGGAAATATTAGAGAAAAATTTTTTATTCTCTCTTGAGAAGGAGATTAAGGGGGATATGATCGACATATATAAATACATAAGGGGTCCATATAGTGAATTTGGTGTTCAGTTATTCACTTTAAGGTCATCACAGAGGACAAGGGGGCACAATTTACATCTAGAGGAAAAGATTTCATCTCCAAATACGGAAAGGTTTCTTCACAGTAAGAGCTGTGAAAATGTGGAATAGACTCCCTCCAGAGGTGGTTCTGGCCAGCTCAGTAGATTTCTTTAAAAAAGGCCTGGATTCTTTCCTAAAAATGTACATATTATAACTGGATACTGACATTTATAGCAAAAGGGAAAATCTAATTGTCTCTCGGGGAATCAGGAAGGAATTTTCTCCCCTGCTGTAGAAAATTGGATCATGCTTTGCTGGGGTTTTCGCCTTCCTCTGGATCAACTGTGGGTGAAGGATTGTGTACTGTATATGGAATTGTATGATTTTTTTCCCCCCTTTTTTATTGTTTGAACTAGATGGACTTGTGTCCCTTTTCAACCCAATTAGGTAACTATGCAAGCATGAGCGAGAGAGCGGGGTCAAGAGCAAAAGAGTGAGAAGATGGGGATGGAGAAGTATGGAACCAAGACCTTATGAAACCCATCCATACGAGTGGAGACCAGTAAAATCCAGGGATGTGTGTCAGTGGCATGCTGGGAAAACTTTCAGCAATATCCTGGACAAAATGAATCCTCACCTTCCTAACAAACCATGATGTCATCGGGAGAAGCCAAGCAGTGGTCATGCTAAACCATTGCACCACAGATCATATCTACAGCCTTCGCAGACTCATTTAGAACCATTTTCGCAACACCCTTTCTCAAACCACTAAGGCTGGGTTCACACTATACGACACGACTTTCATCCTACTTTGCTCTGCGACATTTGTCCTACATTGGTCCGACATTGGTCCGACATCCATCCGACTTTCATGAACAGGATACTACTTTGATCCTACTTCAATGATAGTCAATGGGCTGAAGTAAGATCAAAGTCGGACAGAAGTAGTACAGGGAGCATTTTTAATGTCGGACCGACTTGTGTCGGACCAGTTAAGACGGCTCTCATAGGGATTCATTGATTTTCACACGTCATGCGACATGAGCTCTTAATGTCGGAGCGTTTGTCGCCCCAGTGTGAACCAGGCCTCAAGAGTGGAATAAGAGGGAAAGCATATGATGTCCTCAGCTGCATCGTAAAAGGTAAATGGGAAGACTATTTCTGGCAGGTACATAGAGAAAGGGCCGCAGCCCAAGTTCAACTCTTTTTAACAACTGGCTGCATCTCTAGAATGCTCTCTAGAAACCAGGAATAAAACTGGGTACACACTGCAAGTTGTTTTTACTCATTCAACCAGCAGGCTGATAGAAAAAGAACTGGCGTATTCCTGCATCCACACAAGCAAGGTGAATGGTGGAATTCTTCTCACTGCCATTGTATTCGGACAGTGGGACTCAGAATTCACTGATCAGTGCTGCAACGGATTGGCTGCAAGCTGCCGATTGATGAAGGTTTTCCAGGAGAACCATTGAACAGATGCCGATCAAATGACTGGCTTCTGTCGAACAGGGAGGGCCACACACAGATGGAAATTTGGCTGGTCCCTGCTGCACTGGCGAAATATTGATCAGTGTGTACCCAGCTTAAGCCTGGCCTCACAGTATTGCGATGCGGGAACTAGTGCGATTCCAGTGTGGGTTTCCGCATCACATCTCCCTCGCAGGCTGTTCACACTGTGCTCTGCAAACCACTGCGCGTGTCAATGCAAAGTTAATGACACCCCCAGATCAGTTTGCAGAGTGAGTTGTGAACTCAGCCAGTAATCGAATCACATGGGTGTTCACACATCCAATTCCAGTGCAGGGAAAAAAATCATTCCTGCATCATTTTTGTGCGAAGGCAATGCGAGTTCAGCCAAAATGTTTGGCTGAATTCGCATCGCACAGACATCGCATGTGATCTGAACAGCAATGTGGTGCAAATCACATGCGATGTCCGTGTTCGCAGTAGTATGAACCCAGGCTAAATCTACATGACATTACGTTGATTCTCTTGCTGGATGTAGATGACTTAGTACACCTCCCTCTTTTGGTGATGGTACCAGGCAGCCTGGAAGAGCTGCTGAAACACAGTACGACATCAACTCAAAGAAAGATGATGTTCCACGGAAAACCACAAATAAATCAAGAGCTCTTCCTTTAAATTAAACAAGCAGAGCGAGGGCAAAAAGAGCTTGAGGGAGGGCAAAAAGAGCTTGAGGGGGAAGCGACAAAGAGGCAGGAAGACCTTCTATCCTTAACATTACCCTTTACCTCCAATAATGCCCTAAGAGAGTTTTTCACTCCAATAACTTCCCCTTCTCCAATCCAACCCATAACTGCTCAATTGCTTTGGTAATTCTAAAATATATTTAGCCCTAATCAGCTAAGGGATAGAAAGAAAAGAAAACCAAAAAAAAAAAAAGAAGAAGGATGGGGAAAAAAAAAAAGGGGGGAATAAGGAGGAAAGAAAGTCTCTGTGTTACAAAATGATAATGAGAATTGTATCCTTTCAACGTGCTTCTTATCTATGGTGTCATTCTGTGCGTCTATAAGCAATCAACAGTAATATTGCAGCACAGCCCACGTTGTTCCGTTTCTGGCTTATGTTTTTGCCTGATAGTACACAGAAAGAAGAAAAAATTCCAAGTTTGAAAATTTTTGCTCATAGAAAAATGAGAACTTGGTTCTTCCGCACACCTAGCCTGTGTTGCTGGTGCACAAGATTATGACTTCCCAAGCTGGAGCGGAACTACAAGTGCCAAGCACGTCATACTGTGACTTTAGCTTGCTTAAAACAACCAGTTTTTCGATTTC
Organism: Rana muscosa; assembly: GCA_029206835.1. NCBI lineage: Eukaryota > Metazoa > Chordata > Amphibia > Anura > Ranidae > Rana > Rana muscosa. The sequence goes on along the minus strand of CM055119.1, from coordinate 171,069,307 downwards.
TCTTTAACATATTAAAGACAACCTGTCATAGAAGACTTACACGAGACACTGGTGACTTTATTTTGGAGGTACATTATTCAAGCTTTGTCATACTCTTATTACTTAATGAATTACTGACCAACGAACATGAATATCAACCCCAAAATTTAAAATGCATCGGCTAGTTTTAGGTTGGTCTCTTTCTATGCATAAAAAAAACAAACAAAAAAAAAAAAACAACTGTGTGGTCCGCTTCCCTGGGGGGAGGGGGGGGGGGATTTTTTTTATTTATTTTTGGGGGGTGAAGGGAAAAGGGGGCTTGAGGTAACCGTCGGATTACGCTTTGGTGCACTAATTTGCCGTATAATATTATGTTGTTTTGAAATATTTTTTGTATTTGGTGAATATGACATTTACCTTGTGGCATATTGGATTTGACATTATATTCGATGGATACTTGGCCCTTTTGTATAAATAAAGAATAAAAAAAAAAAGCCCTGGAATGTGGATCATCAAAAATAAGTAATTAGTAAAAGTATGCACTTATTAGTAAGCAGTTATGAGCAAAGATTTCAGAGTTACCTATAGCAAACTACATTTCAGCTTTGTTTGGAGGACCCAGAAAAAGATTTCATGCCACATTGTTCTGTGATTTTGATCTTTTTAAAATATAAAAAGCTGACTGCCTCTATTTCCAGTAAGTTAGAGGAATAGACATGGGAATAGGTGTCAACTAAAAGTAGCAAGTTCCAAATGAATGCAAAAATGTTAAATAAATAAATACATTTGGCAAAAAAACAAAAAGCCCACTTTGAAATGTATACAAAAAGGTGCTAAAATAGCGCTACCCTCATGCCAGTCACTGATTAAAGTGCAATAATGAAAAGTCAATGACAGTAGTCAATAGACCAGCAGTGATAAGTACAGTCAATACTCACAGTTGCTGATACCATTGAGCTCTCCGACCTCAGCTTGGTCTGCGTCTTGACTCCAGGGCGTGCAGTCTAGGCAGGTTGTGACTCTTGGAAACCTAACCACAGCTAGATCAACCTGAAGTGGGTGTGCTTCAGCGTCACCCAACACTTCTCATAAACCCAAACCGTTTACTCATAGTACAGACATGTTATACAAAAAATTCTCTGTGAACATAAACTATGCACTGTACAGACAGGCAGGTCCTCCTGGCTCCTTGTGTGACATGCACTCTGATAACATCACACACTTTCTAATGAGGCATTTACACCGTCATACCAGCCTGGACTGAGCACCCCGGTCAGCCACTGCCATCTACTGCACCGAGTAGCCCCTGACCCCTAAGTGCTGTCATTATTTGGTGTAAAAGTCAGACATGCTAAATAGAATTATAGTGCTTTTTTCTTTTTTTTTTTCTTTTTTGCTCAAACAAAAGTTAACATTATTTATGCAATTACAAATTACTACGTACAAATATTTTATATTTATGACTTACACCAAGCAGTTGGCATGTCTAAGGCAATCGTGTCATCCAAGCTCCAGGCTGTCACACTGACACTTAACTCCAGGCGGACACTACTAGTGTCATAGTGTCAGAATGCCACTCGCAGTCCCATTATCAGTCATTGATCATCGGCGCTGTAGGCACTATAACTTTCACGCAAACCAATCAATATTTTTTTTTTTTTTGCAAAAATATGTAGCAGAACACCTGTTGGCCAAAATTTATGAAAATGTTTTTATTTTTAAAAATGTTTTTATTGGATACATTTTATAGCAGAAAGTAAAAAATCGTTTTTTTTTTTTTCCATAATTTTCTGTGCTTTTTTCATTTTTTTCACAAAAAAATAAAAAACCCAGTGGTGATCAAATATCACCAAAAGAAAGCTATTTAAAGAGGGGTTCCACCCACGATTTTTTTTTTAAAGTCAGCAGCTACAAACACTGTAGCTGCTGACTTTTAATAAGGACACTTACCTGCATGGGCGTCCGCTGAATTTTTTTCAGGGGGGGGGGGGCTTCAGCAGCGGCGATGCACAGTCGCATTTAATCCTGTCTTCGACCGCTAGCGGGGATTTAAAACCCTCCTCTAGCAGCCGAATAGCGCCACTAAAACGATGGTAAAGCGCTGCTAAAACTACCGGTGCTTTACCGATAACGCGGCCAGCTGGCAGTGTGAAATAGCTCTTGAGGATAATTCTGCTTCACTCCATGCCCATATAAATATAGTCTAGACTAGAGAATGTACATCTCTCTATATTACAATACATCTGTTGTGGCCATATTTTGATCTTGATGAAAACAGCCTATACTGTATGTATAGGTTGTTTTTATCAAGATCAAAATATGGCCACCCACAACACAGATGTATTGCAATACAAAAAGATGTACACAGTGGGGTCCTGGCACCTGTATTCTGTATGTCCCTTGCTGTTTATGCTCATGACAATGTCAGGAATATACTGGGACTTTTCAGGTTCTACATAGAAGTGTTCCACATTTAAAAAATAATAATTTTTAATAAGATATAGTATGTGTGTGGAATGCATCCATGTGGAACCTGAAAAGTCCCAATATATTCCTGACATAGCCGAGATTTTCACATTCTCTTTCAGTAAAGCTGCACTGCAAGATGCAGAACAGGATTACAGCACAGAATTATACAGCTTGGAAGGCAAAACAGGTTGGGACTTACGGGGGGGGGGGGGGGATATGCAGTTTTGCATCTATCCTCTGTTATCTTCAGTCTGCCCCAGGGTGAGCCTTGATGTCTGCTGGGCAGGAAGCAGTGATCTGGCTGCAATCTGTGTAGGGTCGATTGCTCCGCTCCACCTGTAGAGGAGCTTTGTTACAGCCCCGATCCAGCCTGAGAGGAGCCTGTGCCCAGGAGAAAGGGTGTGATGCTGCCATAGAAGGAAGCTGGCAGTAGATATGGGCACATCCTCGTCCCTGCTTTTGAATTCTTGAGCTGCCTCCCCCTTGTCTGGGTCCGCCCACCGGCTCCCTCCTGCATGCAATCAGCGGCAGGCAGTGTGAGCTCACTGAAGTTCTTCGGAATCCCCCTGCACTCAGCATTAGTGCGGGGTGGACTGACACTATGCCGCTAGTGAGACGGCGGGGGAGGGGAGACACATCATCCACGGAGCAATCTCGTCACTCTCGGTGCAGACTGCAGTCTGGTCTGAATGATATGTACGGGTCTGGCCGCGGCGGCCATTGCAACACAGTGTGTCTTCACTCTGAGTTCCAGGGGGGGGCATTGACCCCCTTGCCCTATGGAGCGGACTCCCATGCTTACCAATCCCTCGATCCTGGCAGCTCCCGCCGCCATCCTCAGTAAGGGTAACAGGCAGTGAAGCCGTGCGGCTTCACTGCCCGTTTCCTACTGTGCATGCGCGGGTCTGGCATTGTTTTCTGAATGGGCGGCTTGATCTCTGGGATCAGTTCCCAGAAGGCAGCGCGCCCCATTCACCAGAAGACACCGCGAGGAGGATGCGGAATAAGACCAGCTGCGGATAAGGAGGAGGCAGATTAGGGACTTCCGCATAGCAACCGGTATTTCTGGTGAGTAAAAAATTATTATTTTTTTCTATTTTTATGCAGGTTTTTTGTGAATTTTTTTTTAGGGCGGAACTCCACTTTAAGTAAAAAAAAAATATATATATATATATATATATATATATATATATATATATATATATATATACACATATACACACACACACACACACACACACACACACATTTTGTTTAGGTACAGCACAATAACAAGTTAACTACCTGCTACCCAGGCCAATTCTGACACTTCGCTCCTACATGTAAAAACCAAGGGCAATGCTAACTTGCTATATAGGATCACAAACCTGATTAGCTCCTTTGATGCTGTAGTGTAACCCAAAATGTTTTTGCATTCCCCTTAAGATAAGGCACTGAGCACCAATTGTGCAGTCCCAGAATCACACTACAAATTCAGTAGTCTAAAGATGCTACAAAAACAGTTATTTGAACCCGTACTGACCCATAGGCAGCAGAGCCACTTTTGTTTTCCAATATTTTTATTCAAATTTTAACAAATACAGTATCAGCATTTGCAATGGGAAGTAACTGTACATTAACAAGTCGTTGAAGGTTCAGTTACATTACTGTTAAACCCATATGCACTTGAGACTTAATATAGCATCATCCACCTATTAGGGTCAAACCTAAACCAAACTTGCGACCCACTAGCTGAACTTCCACGTGATCTCATGGACCGCAATTGGTCCAAAGATCCATTGAAAGGCAAATTTAGACGGAGAGAGGAAAGAAGGAGAAACAGAGATATCAGAGAGAAGAATAGAGGGTAGTGAAGGGTGGTGCACTCTGGCCCTGGAGGAAGATACTCCGTAGCCAATCCCATCTCATTATGTAGTTGTGAGATAGTTGATCCCAGTGGCGGTGCGTCCATAGTGGGCGCAGGAGCACCGCCCCCCTCTCGCTCCTGCGCCCGTCACTCACAACAATACATAGGTTCATGCAATGCATGAACCTATGTGTTGTCGCCACCCACTATTCAGATGGCCGGCCCCCTGTTGAGCGCCGGCCATCTGAATAACAGCGGCTGGTTGGTGTTTGGAAGTGCCTATCAGAGCCAGCGGCTCTGATAGGCTTCCCGATTACAGCCTAAGGGCTGTAATCGGCTTCCAAATAGTTAACCAGAGGACGCACGGGGGTGCGTTCCCTAGTTAACACTGACAGGCGTTTCAGCCAATCAGGTTCACTGGGTCTGGTTACCGGTAACCTGATTGGCTGAAGCGACATCGAGGGCGGGAGAAGACGGAAGAAGGACGGTGCTGATCCGAGGAAGGTAAGTGCAGGGCTGGGGGGGAAACTGGTAGAATTTGGGGACACACTGGCTGCATTTGAGGTGGCAAAGTGGCTGCATTTGAGGGGGCAAACTGGTGGCGTTTGGGCACAGTGGCTGCAATTGATGTTTTTTTTTTTCAGTTTGTTTGCGCCCCCCAAAACATTTTTGAGCACCAGCCGCCACTGGTTGATCCAGGGGTCCCATATTGTGTTGAACCATGCAACCAGCAGAACCACTTTTATAAACAGCAGTTGAATAGCATGTTTGCAGAGCCTAATAGATAAATTATTATCAATGCGATCGAATGCAAATCAAAAGTGCATATCTATAGAGTACAACCAGTGAAAAAAAATACTAAATCATAATAGCTAAACCATACGAGTGTAAATAGTAATCAAACTAAATTTATTCACAATGATAGAGTGCTAAGAAAGTCTCTGTAATAGAGCTCATCCAAATACAAGCACTGTGACATCCACCACCTTCTCCAATGGAGAGGCGATCTTCCATTGTCCACACAACACCACCTAATAATTTTACCACTCAGAGGAAAAAAAAGTGATATGTGAGATAAAGTCCCAAAGTTATTGGACTCTCTTGGTAGCCAGAAGACTGGAAAATTACCAGGGGGGGGGGTGATTTATACTCGTGGACCATACTCTTTGCCATTATCTGGTGACACAAAACATGTGGTTCTCTTTTCAATGTACATCAGGCCATTTGGAAGAAATCTAAACGTTCATTTGTGCCACTAAATTTATTGTATTCTGCTAAGCTTAAAATACCACTAAAAAGCAAAATTTTTTCTTTTTTTTTTTCAAAAGAAAAGGCAAAATTTGGGATAGAGTGCATTAATTTGCAGGGATTTCCTCTCACTTCCTGTTTTGCTTACGAGACAGGAAGTGGTGGAAAATCTCCCCAATGGGACACAGATGGCAAATAAACAGACAGGGATTATAACCTTCCCTTCATCCATCCAAAAGTATAAAAAAAAAAAAAAAAGTTTTGCCTATAGTTCTACTTTAATCTGTGTCATAAATTTTAGGATGGAACCATGCACCAAACTTGCCGAACTCACTCGCTTTGCCGCACAGTGTCTGTTGCACATCCTTGTCTAATGCTGCACCAACATATTTTATTATTACTTACTTGTGCTAATCCAATCTTCTTAGGTGGATTAGTTGGGGTGGGTGGCAGAGGAGACTCGTATACACATAGTTCTACTTCTGTTGAGGCCATTTTAAAATTAAAGCTGGACACTAGTTACATGTAATGCACCCAGATTTCTAAATGTAGCTGTACACTGCCCAATAATCCGAGACACTATATTATCCTCTTAGTACTGAATCCACACATCTACAAAATCTCTCCTCCAATTCCTCAAAGACAAGAAAAAACATAGGAGGAACCCATTACACCCATCATTCTGCTGATCACATGATCAACTTGCTCATAGGTTACTTCTAAAGCCAGAGAGATCATCGTTACCTGGAATTGGAGTCAGCCTGGGAGCACTGGGGAGATTGCTGAAAGAGCAGCAGTATGAGGCTGGGTTGCATTCCATTGAATGAGCTGTCTAAGACCCTTTTCACACTAGAGGCGGTTTTTAGGCGCTTTAGCGCTAAAAATAGCACCTGGGAAAAAAAGCCTCAGCTGCAATCCCAGTGTGAAAGCCAGAGTGCTTTCACACTGGGGTGCTGCGCTGGCAGGGCGTCAAAAAAAAAGTCCTGCCAGCAGCTTCTTTGCTCCGCTCTTAAAGCACCCCTGCTCATTGAAATCAATGGGCAGCGCCGTCGAACCGCCGGCAAACCGCCACTGTAGCGGCGCTTTTAACCTTTTTCGGCCGATAGCGGGGGTTAAAAGTGCCCCGCTAGCAGCCAAAAAGCGCCACAAAACTACAATAAAGCGCCGCTAAAAATAACGGCATTTTACCGCCAACGCCCGGGTGCTGCGACTGTGAAAGCACTCTAAGACCTGGTTCCTACCTATGCGTTTTCTGGTGCAATTTGCAGCAACGTACTACAGTTCATTGAACATGGTTTCCTATGGGACATGTTTACATCTATGCTTTTTTTCAGCCGCTGCATTTTTGGAAAGTGACTTTTGTAAATGCAAAACGGTGCTTTTTTGGTTCAATAGACTTCAATGTAGAAGCTGCAGAAAAGGATGTAGTGCGTTTTTGCTGCGATTTGCATTCTTTAATCTGCCCAACAAGAAATTGGCCAGAAAAAAAAGCATTCAAAATGCAAAATGCCAATCCTGGCAAAATTGAGGTAAAAAAGCAAACTGCATAGGTGTGAAAAGAGCCGTAGGCTGGCCATACATGAGTCGAATTCCGAACTAATTTTCTTTTGAAAATCAGAAACTCTGTGCGTTTTGATTAGATGGTGCCACCATTTTGAAATTCGACCAACCATGCCTTCCATTTCCCCGCATGTTGCTACAGAAAATAACTTTTGTGAGCGGGAATCTTCTTTTTTTTTCCAGGAGACATTCTTTTTGTGCTCATGCGCAATCCTTTTTGAAACGGTATTATACTATGGGAGTATCTTTCTTCTACATGTGGGAGGCATGAGTGAACACATATTAAAGGGGTTGTAAACCTTCCTGTTTTTTCACCTTAATGCATCCTAGGCATTCAGGTGAAAAAACATCTGATAATTACCGGCCCCCCAGCCCCCCCGTTTTACTTACCTGAGCCCTCGAAAGTCCCGCGTCGCAAACGCGCTGGATCCCGGCCCGGGCTTCTCGGCTCCTTATTGGATAGATTGATAGCAGCACAGCCATTGGCTCCCGCTGCTGTCAATCAAATCCAATGACGCGGGTGCCTATGGACGCAAATGCTGGACTTGGGAGCATGCAGAGCAAGGGCAAGCAGGGCAGCTGATAGGCCAGTACAACTGGCCCTGTTGTACTGGGCCCAGCCAGCAGGGGGGCCCGGGCAACCTGAACAGTAGAGTAATTTAATGGAAAAAAAAAATCATCCAGCCATCCCTTAACGTCCCACATTTTACTTTTTTTTATAGCGATGTGGATGATTAGGTGGCGGCAGGGGAGGGACTATTTTTTGTATTTCGGGCGTGGAAGAGGCATTTTTCTGCGCCCGCTTCTCACGCTGGCTTAAGTCCCAGCCAGCGCGTCCTCTATAGTGCCGTCCCCCTGGAGCCGCGGAGTGATTCCTCTCTCTCCGCGTGAGAAATAGCAGTGAGAGGCGACTCAGGCGAGCAGCGGGGGCAGAGGACATCGGCAGAGGCATCAGCATCCCATGATTCCCATCTAACTGGAATAGTTTGTGGAGACACAAGTCCAGGCAGCAGCAGGATCAGGACTCCTTGGGCCCAGCTAACAACACTACACAGGTGTGTGCTACTGTGCTTGCTTGGGGGGGGGGAGGGGCTGCAAGATCTACTACTACTGCAGCCAGCAGCATCTATACATTATGGCATTGGTGGCATGGGTGGCACTGTCTGCAGGTAGCACATGCGTTATGGCCCATAACGCATGTGCTGCCTGCAGAGACAGTGCCACCCATTCCGTAATGTGCTGCAGACAGTGCCACCCATAACACTAATGCCATAATGCATGTGCTGCCTGCAGAGACAGTGCCACCCATGCTGCCAATAGCATTATGCCATTGGCGGCATGGGTGGCACTGTCTGCAGAACAATATGGCATTGGCGGCATGGGTGGCACTGTCAGCAGGTAGCACATGCGTTATGGCATTAGCGTCATGGATGGCACTGTCTGCAGCACATTACGGCATGGGTGGCACTGTCAGCAGGTAGCACATGCATTATGACCCATAACGCATGTGCTGTCTGCAGAGACAGTGCCGCCAATGCCGTAATGTGCTGCAGACAGCGCCACCCAATGACGCTAATGTGATATCGCATGTGCTACCTGCAGAGACAGTGCCACCCATGCTGCCAATTGCATTATACCATTGACGGCATGGGTGGCACTGTCTGCAGCACAATATGGCATTGGCAGCATGGGTGGCACTGTCTGCAGTGATAAATATCACTTGAAGACAAATCTGCACTTTGTTTCAAGGCGGGGTCTAGGGAGGGGCCAGGGGCGAGCTGAAGGAGGGGTCAGGGGTGGGGCTAGGGGTGGGGCTGAAGGAGGCCCCATCAGGTAGACTGTACGGGGCCCCATGATTTCTATCAGTGGCCCTGCCCGCAAGGTAACCCCCTCGGGAGAGAGCTTCCCAGAGGGGGTTATCTGATGCGGGGAGGAGCTGAGACAGCTGCCGAGGGACCCCAGAAGACGGCGTTCGGGGCCACTCTGTGCAAAACGAACTGCACAGTGGAGGTAAGTATAACATGTTTGTTATTTTATTTTTATTTTTTTATTCGAACCTTTAGTACCACTTTAAGAGCAAACCAAGCCGTGAATCTGGATACTGCTGCACAGTGGCAAATACTTTGAATGCACAATACACTTTTGAGGGGTGAATATTTCTGGTGAGTGCATTACCTTTAGGGGCACAGTAAGGAGCACCAACACACAAGAATATATGATTGAAGAGCACCTGTCACTTTTGGATTATTCATACACCTTTAAGGACTGCATATATATATTTTCTAAGGATTGCATTTTTTAAGGACTGCATATATTTACTTACCAAGGACTGTACATATTCAAAGCACTGAGGTTATATTTGATTGAAGAGCACCTGTCATTTTGTATTTGTATTTCGTGATCGTGTATATTCATTGATTTTCAGCACCAGTCACTTTTTTAAGATTGCACCGTTTATACATTATGCATATGAGTTATGTCTTGGCACTAGTCCTTTTATAATTAATGCACTTAAGTCTGTTTAAAGAAATAATGTACTGAGTACAGAATGTGCTGGGAGTACCCAAACCCCAGAACACAAGAACAGCGACACACCTACACCTTTTCAAACCTATTATTTTATACTCCACCCAGATGGTTGTGTTTGTAGGGGCAGCAGTTCCTAAAACACCTAGCCATTCGCGCGGAACCACCCATAAACTTGTCTTATGCTGGGAACTCAGGCTGCTCTCCTCCCATGACCAGACTTGTCCTGACACGCCCCCGCTGCACAGCCATTCACTGGAAAGCTCAGTGTGCTGCTGCTTCTCCTCCCGCCAGCTCTTATGCAGCTAAGAACAATTTTCTGCCTTTCATTTCTATTTTAAACTGAATGGGTTGTTTTACAAGGTGATCACTTTAACCACTTCAGCCCCGGACTATTTGGCTGGTCAAAGACCAGGCCAATTTTTGCGATTCAGCACTGTGTCACTTTAACTGACAATTGCGCAGTCGTGCGACGTGGCTCCCAAACAAAATTGACGTCCTTTTTTTCCCACAAATAGAGATTTCTTTTGGTGGTATTCGATCACCTCTGCGGTTTTTATTTTTTGCGCTATAAACAAAAATAGAGCGACAATTTTGAAAAAAAATAAATATTTTTTACTTTTTGCTATAATAAATATCCCCAAAAAATATCTAAAAAAAACATTTTTTTTCCTCAGTTTAGGCCGATACGTATTCTTCTACATATTTTTGGTATAAAAAAATAAAATGCATTAAGCGTTTATTGATTGGTTTGCGCAAAAATTATAGCGTCTACAAAATAGAGGATAGTTTTATGGCATTTTTATTAATATTTTTTTTTTTTACTAGTAATGGCGGCGATCAGCAATTTTTATTGTGACTGCGACATTATGGTGGACACTTTTGACACCATTTTGGGACCATTGTCATTTATACAGCGATCAGTGCTATAAAAATGCAGTGATTACTGTAAAAATTACACTGGCAGGGAAGGGGTTAACCTGTAGGGGGCGCTGAAGGGGTTAAGTGTGTCCTAGGGAGTGATTCCAACTGTTAGGGGGCGTGGCTATGAGTGACATGTCACTGATCGCTGTTCCCGATGAGAGGGAACAGACGATCAGTGACATGTCACTAGGAAGAACGGGGAGATGTTGCGTTTACACTGACATCTACCCGTTCTTCAGCTCAGTGACACGATCGCGGGACACCGGCGGACATCGAGTCCGCGGGCACGGGCACGGTCACGGAGTTTGCCACCAGCCGCGTGCGCGACCACACGGCGGCAATTTAAAGGCCGGAGTGACTGGCCGGAGTCTCGTAACATCACTTCTGTGCATGCACGCGGGAGCCGCCAGTCACGGCATGACCCCCTCTAGAAACAACACAGCGTGCCCTTACTAAAGTGCGCATGCGCCGAATACGACAGCATTTAGGGACATTGTAAATATCTCCTAAACCGTGTAGGTTTAGGAGATATTTCCAGCACCTACAGGTAAGCCTTAATATAGGCTTACCTGTAGGTGAAAGTGGTTGTACAGGGTGTACAACCACTTTAAAGGTGAGTATTTACACTGCAGATTCCCCTTAGTATGGCCCAATACATAAAGTACAAATATTTGCATGCTGAAATTAGAATGTAACTTTATCAGAGTGCCATAAACTAAAAATATTTAAAACAAACCCACCAATCCATCCATGTCTCCATGCTTTATTTTGTTGTGGAATCACCTTGAAAAACACCTCCCTAGCATTTCCAGCTGCGGCCATCTTGCATAAGGGCAGATGATTCATCTAGCATTTACTTCCTGGAATCCATCTGCCCTTACCTGAGGCATTTGGGCTTAGCTGAGAAAACCCTTCATCCAGACGAAAGAAAAAAAAATGCCCATGAAGACTCCTGGAATGTATGACATCATTTTGGCCTAGGCCTGAAACAGGAATCAACTGAAGAAATGTGAAAAAATATATTTAAAACAAGTAAATATGTAATATATTTAAAAAATCCTGCACTTATACAACCACTTCTCAATGAAATTAATCACTCAACCATTAAACAATACAACTGTGGCTGCAAATTATTAGAAAAGCTGCAACCAAACGAGTCTGAACACAAGACTCACATAAACAATAAAACAATAAAATCGGTGCGCTAATCACATCGTTTAAACATGAATTATATTAACATAAATAATAAGTGAATATTACAAATTCAAGTAAATAAATAACTGTGATAATAATCTTTTAACAAACAAAATTTCCCTTTTCAAAAAAAAAAAAAAAAAAATCATAAGTGACATTTCTTAAGTGAATTTTTAAAAACATCCGATCCCGTAACAGAATTCCAGTGTGTACGGGTCATAAATCAAACCAGACAAAATGCTGCTCAAACGAATCCCTTCACCACATTCAGTGGAGTAACGCTAAAAGAAAACAAGGACAGAGGGCGCACCAGCCTTACGTATTACCTATGCAACACTATCATTTATTGAAAGTAAAATAGTATACTCACAAACGAAAAAGTCCATCATTAGCCTCATCCAGCGGGATGACTTGGATGGGATGAAAAAAGTCCAAGGTAGGCTGACGCGTTTCAAGGGTGGCCCCTCTTCCTCAGTCTGGCTGCCGAGTCCTTCTGAATAAACCAAAGCGGGTGTGATCTCTCTATTGGAGATCCATGATCTCTGGTAAGAGGTGTGCAATATATGTGTTGAAGGGATTTGTTTGAGCACCGTTTTGTCTGGTTTGATTTGTGACCCGTACACACACACCGGAACTCTGTTACCAAATTGGATATTCGGTTTCAAAAATGCTTAAGAAATGTCACTTTATGAACTTTTTTTGAAAAAGGACATTTTGTTTGTTGAAAGATTAAGTTATTTATTTACTTGAATTTGTAATATTCACTTATTATTTATGTTCATTTAATGTTTTAACGTGATTAGCGCACCAATTTTCTTGTTTTAAATATATAATATGCCTTACTATCTATTTACTAATGCTAGCAGCACAAGGTTAAATAATAGTTCATGTTTATATGAGAAAAATGATTTTTCAGTCTTTAGGATTAAAATCACTTAATCCCTTCAGCCTACATACTGCTGGAATTGCCAAGTCAGATATACAAAGTCAGAATTTTTTTTTACATTTTGCATAGTTTTCTTGTGTTAACAAAAGCAAAGTATGTCAAAATACCAGCCCTTGCCTTATATGTGTATGTTCCTGAACTTTGAATTTATCACGTAAGTTGATGTCTTCTTGGTGAACTACAACTCCTGTATTGCCATGTTCACTAAACTATAACATTAAAAATCAGGAAAATAGCCAAAAACGATAACAATAAAAATATTTTAGACATGTATAAAACTGCTTAGCACCAGTACACTATAGTTTAAAGCAAAACGGCAAAGAAAAAATAAATAACGAAAAATTAGCATCCTGTTAAAATATATATAAAAAAAACATATACCGTATATACTCGAGTATAAGCCGAGTTTTTCAGCACGTTTTTTTGTGCTGAAAATGCCCCCCTCGGCTTATACTCAAGTCACCTTTTTGCGCCTGATCTCCCAGATTTTGGGGACCCAGTACCGGCCGACCGTAGGTCATCTGAACCCCAATCTTGGCACACATGTAGCCTCACTCTTCCTCTACAAGTCTGCAAAGTTTGTTGTCCGGGGGACCTACGGCGGCTGGGGAGCACCGATTTTTTTTCAAACCCGGGCACCCCTTCCATAGACTCCCATGTTAAACGGTCATTTCTCCGGTGATTTTGGGGACCAGGTACCGGCCGGTCGTAGGTCCCCTGGACCCGAAACTTGGCACACATGTAGCTCCATTTATCCTCTATAGGGGTGCAAAGTTTTTTTGTCTGGAGGATCTACGGCCGGGGAGCACCGATTTTTAAACCTGGGCACCCCTTCCATAGACTCCAATGTTAAACGTCAGTCTAGTCATGGGCACAGTGAGGCATGGGCACAGTGAGGCAAAGTGAGGCATGCAGATGGACACCCTAGGCTTCTACTCGAGTCAATACGTTTTCCCAGTTTTTTGTGGTAAAATTAGGTGCCTCTGCTTATATTCGAGTATATACGGTATATAAAAACAAAAAACACATAAAAATATATATCTAAAAAAACAAAAAACTGTTTTGCTGCAATACTCACCTTTAGTAGGGGGTGTCCCTGCAGTACTTCTTTTCCACCCCATGTCTTCTGGGTTGAATGATGTCCAGCATCATTCAGCCCATTTCTTCTGTTGTCATGCACCCATCCTCAGCATGGGACTGGACAGTGAAGAAGCAGCACAGTGATAAAGTTATCTCTCTGTCAATTTGCTTTCTCCTACAATCAGTATGCTTCTTGTCAGCACATGAACTGACTGGCTCCTTGTGCTGCTTCTCCCTCTCCCAGTCTAAGCGCTGCTGTACAGGAATTGCTACAGGCTAATTACAAGTCAAATTCAAATACTTACACTGCTTAATTAAAAAAAATAAAAAATAAAAATTGTGTTGCATGTAATGATTACAGAGCTAAATTCTTTTTTTTCTTTTATTTCTTCCTAGAGTTCAGCTTTAATGCATTATATATCACAGACACATATATTTTAGGGTGTGTATTTACTAGCAAAAAATGCAAATATATAGAAAAAATGCATATCCTTGTGATAAAACGCACGCACACTGGAGAGAAGGACTGGTTAGGGAAAAATATACCATATGTTAAGTAGATGACAGATTCAGAAAGGATGCAAAGGAAGCTTATAAAACAGTTTCATGAGGTTCTTACAATAAGTTTTTAATAAATTATTTTTGTATGGCTCATACCAAGAACAATTCACATTACATTAAGGGGGTGTAGTGCGACTGCAGACATAATAGCGGTGCGTTTTTGGAAAACGGTGTTACAATTGGAAAGAGAAAATAACAGAAGATATATTGAGCTCTGATGGGTTTTTCATTCCAAACTCTGCAGCTAGTAAAAGATGATAATAATAATATAAATAATAATAAGAAGAAGAAGATAACAGGACCTCTTGGGAAATGATGTGGGGTACGCGACTATTTGGAATGCATAGTACTTCTTGTCATGGGGTGTGGGATAAGAGTACTCGTGTTGTAAAGCGCTGCACAAACTCTTGGCGCTATATAAATACTGAATAGTAATAATAATAATAATAATATTTTTATTTCTGCTTTAAAGTGGTTGTAAACCCACTTATGCAACTTGCACCTCCATGTAAGCCTAGATTAAGGTTTACCTGTAGGTGTTTGCAATATCTCCTAAACCTACACGGTTTAGGAGATATTTGCCAAAAGGTAAACACCGTTGTCTACGGCGCATGCGCGCCGTAGACAACGGTGCATTCACAGTCAGAATCCCCATTCACAAATGCGGCTTTGCCGGATTTGACGGCTCCCGCACACATACGCGGAGTGACGTCTTTGCCGCTCCGGCCAATCACAGCGCCGGAGCGGCGAAGTGCAGTATCGTTTTTTATTAAAATATATGTACATACTAAAATACACTCACATGAAAAACTTGTAAAAGTTGTTTGTAAGACCTGAAACTTCCGGCATGCATTCCACAGACGTCAGGCGTCTTCAGAGCAGCGCTCCCTGCTCCTGAAGACGTCTGCTTGGTTGGCGAAACTCGTTGGGCTGGACATAGCACTAAGAAGTTTATATTGGCACTGAACACTTTACTTGCCTAATGAAGCACTTTATAATGGAAGAATACAGTTTGTGATGGACTTTTGAACACATGGGACTGTTTGCTTTATATTGACATACTTGTGTTTAGACATTTATTGCACTGAATAATATTTGACTATATTTGGTTTGATCTTATGACAGCGCTGTGGTATTGGTAGCAACGCTGTATCCTGGCCTAGGCCAACAAGGCCCAGGCCTAGGGCAGCACTTTGCAGGGGGGCAGCACGGAAAGAGTCCCAGCCGGCTGCGCTACACTGTTAGTGTAGCGCCAGTCATATGGGGCGGACTGGGTTGAGAGGCAAATTAGTCTAGCGCCCCCAAAAAGCGTCCGCACTGCTTTTGGTATGCGGTTGGCTGCCATTCCGCAACTGTAGGGGGGCTGCTTCTAATTTTGACTGTCCTATCATCCTGGACAACAAACCTTCCTCACTGTGCTATATGTTTTCTGCTGCACCATTGGCATGGTTATAGCTTCTTAGTCCTCTCTATAAAATTATCAGAAATTTGTGCTTAAAGTAGAACTATAGGCAACACTTTTTTTTTTTTTTTCATTTTGGATAGAGTAAGGGAGGGTTATAGCCCCTATCAGTTTATTTTTTTACCATCCCTGTCCCATTGCAGAGATTTCCCTTCACTTCCTGCCCCATAGCCAAACATGAAGTGAGAGGAAATCTATGCAAATTAAGGGAATCCATTGCCCCACCCCCCACCCCCCCCAGGACCTCAGAACTAGTGTCCCCACTCCAAATTTTCAGGGCGGTTCTTAAACAGTAAGGAGTGTGGCCTTGACAGGAAGGGGTGGGTCATTTTTAAATTAGGGGGTGCACGAGTTTAGTCAGGCCTAGGGCAGCACAAAACCTAAATATACTACTGATTGGAAGTTTGTGTTCATTCTGAGTGGCACCCCCACGCATGTGAAGTTGCAGTGTGTGTGTACAGGTGCAAAATGACCATGCGATTTCTCTGGGTTGCGTTTTGAAAAAGGTGCATGCGTTGCACTAATCTGTTGTGACTACTTTTCTATCAATAAAATATTTGTTAAAATATTTGGGAAAAGCAGGCAGTCATTTCCATCTAAATGTATTGACTGCCATGCCCGTGCAAACGCGGGCCGCAAAAACGCTAAGGTGTGAACCTAGCGTAAGGGCTCTTTCACACAGGCAGCCAGGGGGAGCGGTAAGAACAGGCGGCTGACATTTAACTTTACATTCAGACGGGGCTTTATGCATGCCATGCGGCTATAATGCATTGGGGCAATTTTCAACTCGGCTTGCAGAGTTTGGCAGGTGGCACCTCCTGTCAAACTCACCCATTGAGGTCAACAGGCGCGTGCTGCATTCTTGTAGCTTGCACATTTTGCTCACAGTTACAGTGCAGTTTTTGTAATACAAAATCCCACCAGGATTAAAAAATAAAACAGACATTCAGGAGGTGGCAGGATCGCCTCCTGAACACCTGTCAGCCACTGCTATACCACTCACTAAAAAGTGATCCACTACGGATCAGCAACCTCTGCTGTAGTATTGTGTAGCACTCACTGACTGCATATGCTACATAGTAGTTACATAGTAGGTGAGGTTGAGAAAAGACACAAGTCCATCAAGTCCAACCTATGTGTGTGCTTTTATGTCAGTATTACCTTGTATATCCCTGTATGTTGTGGTCGTTCAGGTGCCTATCTAATCGTTTTTTTAAATTATCGATGCTCCCCGCTGAAACCACTGCTTGTGGAAGAGAATTCCACATCCTTACCGATCTTACAGTAAAAAACCCTCTACGCAGTTTAAGGTTAAACCTCTTTTCTTCTAATTTTATTGAATGACCGCGTGTCTTTTTAAATTCCCTTTCGTGGAAAAGTTTTATCCCTATTGTGGGGTCACCAGTACGGTATTTGTAAATTGAAATCGTATCCCCTCTCAAGCGTCTCCCCCCCAGAGAGAATAAGTTCAGTGCTCGTAACCTTTCCTCATAACTAAGGTCCTCCAGTCCCTTTTATTAGTTTTGTTGCCCTTCTCTGGACTCTCTCCATTTCCAGTACATCCTTCCTGCGGACTGGTGCCCAGAACTGGATAGCATACTCCAGGTGCGGCCAGACCAGAGTCTTGTAGAGCGGGAGAATTATTGTTTTATCTTTTTTTTAATGCATGCCAATATTCTGTTTGCTTTGTTAACAGCAGCTTGGCATTGCATGCCACCACTGAGCCTGTCATCTACTAGGACCCCCAGGTCCTTCTCCATCCTAGATTCTCCCAGAGGTTCTCCCCCCAGTGTATAGATTGCATTCAGATTTTTGCCACCCTAATACATTATTTTACATTTTTCTACAGTAAACCTCATTTGCCATGTAGTTGCCCACCACATTAATTTGTTTAGATCTTCTTGTAAAGTTTCCACTTTCAATTATCGCCCTGCTTAGCTTTGTATTTTCCGCAAATACTGAGATTGAGCTGTTTATCCCATCCTCCAGTTCGTTTATATATAAATGAAATAGAATTGGTCCCAACACAGAACCTTGGGGGACCCCGCTTTCCACACCGGACCGTTCCGAGTACTCCCCATTTATCACCACCCTCTGAACTAGCTCCGGTAGACAGTTTTCAATCCATGTACTCACCCTATGGTCCATGCTGACAGACCTTAGCTTGTACAGTAAACGTTTATGGGGAACTGTATCAAATGCTTTTGCAAAATCCAGATACACCACGTCTACGGGCCTCCCTTTATCTAGATGGCAGCTCACCTCCTCATAGAAGGTTAATAGATTGGTTTGGCAAGAACGATTCTTCATGAATCCATGTTGATTACTGCTAATGATACTGTTTTCACTACTAAAATCTTGTATATAGTCCCTTATCATCCCCTCTAAGAGCTTGCATACTATTGATGTTAGACTAACTGGTCTGTAATTCCCAGGGATGTATCTTGGCCCTTTTTAAATACTGGTGCTACATTGGCTTTTCTCCAATCAGCTGGTACCATTCTAGTCAGTAGACTGTTTGTAAAAATTAGGAACAATGGTCTGGCAATTACCTACAAAGGGGGAGAAAGCGCATGACTGCCCTAGTATAATACCGTTTTTAATAGTAAAATGAAAGATAAAAAGTAGAAGATTGCACTCAAACATGGGACATAAATTCGCAAGTACAGCTGGATGTATGCCTCCTTTCTTGGTCTGTGTGACTCAGCTTTCTCCCAAGAGCCAGTGGTGATGTAGTTGGATGTTGATTCAAAGAACCTACTTCCTCATCTCATCAGGCTGTGTCTGCTGCTGAACACACGCACGGACCAGCCGGCGTTGCGTGACGTCAGTCACGGCCGGAAAGGGGAATCGATGTGAGTGTACTGTCTCCTCTGACACACAAACAAACGGTTGCTATGACTACATGTTTTGGAGGCGCGGCCTTCTTCTTCAGGTAACGCCCTCATCCCTTCATCATTCTTTATGGGACCACTATGATCTGACCTCCCTTTCTTACTATTTATGTACTTAAAGAATTTCTTGGATTTTTTTTTTACTCTCCTCCGCTATGTGCCTTTCATGTTCTATCGTAGACGCCCTGATTGCACCCTTACATTTCTTGTTGCATTCTTTGTAAAGTTGGAATGCTGATGATGATGATTCCTCCGCCTTGTATTTTTTGAAGGCCTTCTCCTTTTATATGCATTTTTACGTTGGAGTTAAGACACCCAGGACTTTTATTTGCTCTTTTAAATTTATTTCCCATTGGGATGCACTGGCTAATAACCTTATTTATTATGCTCTTAAAGCATACCCATTTTTCCTCCGTGTTCTTTGTTCCTAAGATTTTATCCCATTTAGTACCTTCTAGCAAGGATCTTTTAAAAAATGAGGGTCTTTGTATTCCCCTTATATTTCCTATTTGTGTGATTTATACTGAAACGAATTGACCTGTGATCGCTGTTTCCAAAATTTTCCCGTATTTCCACATTTGTGATCAGGTCTGTATTGTTGGTAATCAGTAGGTCTAGTAACGCTTTGTTTCTAGTTGGTGCATTTAACATCTGACCCATGAAACTGTCCTGCAAGACATTTAGGAAATTAATCAATGTTGACATTGTGATATCTCAGCACCGCCATAATCCCATTATCCTCCTTCTCTATATTTACATTTAGGAAATGGCGAGCTTTAGATGAATGGACGGTTCCTTCCGCCCAGTCTATGTCTGGATAAATAAAATCCCCCATTATAATGACACTTGCCATCCTTGCCGCTAATCCAAATTGTGACAGGAGGTCTGCCTCCCCCTCCTCCCTCTGGTTAGGGGGCCTATAGCATACTCCCAGTATTAATTTACCCTTAGTTTCCTCCCTTTGTAGCTCTACTCATGCTAATATGTAAACAGTAGGCTTCAAGAGAAGTCTCTGAAAATGAACCTAGCCATATGCATAACCCGTAAAGCAGCCTTTCGTAATCTTTTTAATGCAGAGGAACCCTTGAAATTATTTTCATGTCTTGGGGAATGCCCTGCTGCTAAATTAATACATCTCTAGCTCATGGCACATTTGCGTGATCAGTAATCTATAAATATAGTAATACATAAAAGAATAAAGAATGTAGTCTATCTAGCTTATTTGACACCCAAAGCAGATCGTTTTTTATAACACTCCCCTATTCTATAACAAAAAGTGTTATAGTAACAATCATGAAATGGAATAAATAATAATGGCCAGAAAAGAAACACCAACAGTGAAAACTGTAGTGCCCCTTAAATTGGTTGTCAGTGGAAAAGTCCTTTCTTATACTGGTAGTCAGTGTAGTGGTCCCATACATTGGTGTCCACTGGGAGAAGGAGCCCTTATATTATTGTCAGTGGGAGAAAGACAGACTTAAGCCTGCCATACATGGTTCAAATCTCTGCCGGTTCAGCAGGGACCATGTATGGGCAGGCTGATTGTACCCAAGTTGATCAATCTCTAGCAAAAATACCTGTGTGTTCTCCCAGTCGAGACGGCTCCTCTGCCCTGCTGCCGGGAGAACACAATAGCTCCATGGGAGAGATTCCCCCATCAACACAGTCAGCCTGCCCATACATGGTCCCTGCTGAACCATCCAAGATTCAAACCCTCTATGGACCCGTCTTTGCAGGAAAAAAAACCTCTCCAACTATGGCCATCTTTACTTAATGAGTGATTGGAAAACTGCCCCCTTACACACAGCTAAAAAGATAATTGATATCAGTCGTTACTGGGAGTTATTTGCTCAAGGAACCCCAGGGTTCCTCGAAACCTGGTTGAGTGCAACTATAGTTAAAATGTTTTATTTTTAGTTTTAGATCTCCTGTCAGCTTTCACTGCTCCCCACTTGTAAGATTAACCCGCTCTATTAATTGTGATGACTGGGGATGAGCTCAGGTGTGTTCGGATACCATCCAAACCCACCAGTGCTATCTTGCCTGAAAGCTGGCACTGCAGACTACCAACCATAAGCATTCACACATATACAAGAGGTGTGTATACACTGAGCTTCAGAACAGGGAATGCCTTGGCCACTTACCACTGGCATTGAGCAGTGACAGCTTCCTGACAGGTTTGAACTAGTATCCGAACACGCCTGAACTCATCCCTGCTCATGTCAATCAAAAGTGATTGGACATCCAACATTTTTATTTATTGATTACAGGTACTTGTATAGCACTGTCAATTTACGCAGCGCTTTTACCTATATATTGTACATGCACTTCTGTCCCTGCCCTCAAGGAGCTTACAATCTAAAGTCCCTAACTCACATTCATATACTAGGGCCAATTTAGACAGAAAGCCAGTTAACCTACCACCATGTCTTTGGAGTGTGGGAGGAAACCCACAAAGGCACAGGAAGAACATGCAAACTCCAGGCAGGTAGTGCTGTGGTTGAGATTCAAACCAATGACCCCAGTGCTGTCAGCGGAAGCGCTAGCCACTTAGCCACGGTGGGTGCTGCCTTTTATAGTTATCGACAGGAGAAGGAGAATCTTTCAATATGTATGCTTGTTCAAATGACAACTTTTCTACCTTACTGCTGCATCTCCAGGATATAAAATAAAATGTAATTCCTCACAAAAGTATGAATACAGCAACAAATAAACTAACATGGGTTTAAAACCGTCTTCTCTATCCAAAAAACTTTGGCTCCATTGTCTTCCATACAATTAAAATCTGACAAAAAGTCTCCAAAATTGCTAACAGAAACACCATGTATATGGCTTGTGTATGTAAATCAGTTGAACCTAACAGAGTCAACTGCATGGTAGCTTGGTGTTCTGATTAACTAGAGGTGGTTCCCCTACTGCAGTGATGGGAAACCTTGGAACCCCAGATATTTTGGAACTACATTTTCCATGATGCTCAGACACTATGCAGTGTAGTTGAGCATCATAGGAAATGTAGTTCCAAAACATCTGGGGTGCCAAGGATCGCCATCACTGCCCTCACATTCTTAATCATGTCTATCTGGATATCTTGTAATTGACCCCCTTGAAGTTCAGATGTCCTCATGATAGCCCTACTGTATATCCTAACCCAAGGGTTTGTGCATTTATTAATAGTAATGATATAGTACGCTTTCTGTATGTATGCCTTGCATTAATTAAAAGAGAGAGAAGGAATTTGAAGGTATGTCTCCATATAGACAACATCCAATCTCATGGCCTATTTTTCTGAACTGGATAATATGTAGAGGGCCTTACATGCACTTCATTGAAAGGCTATTTCTACTGTCACCTGCACTGATGTGTATGGCCAAATCTCCCCTTCCGATCACCACCATGATGGGTGTTTCGATTTGCAGGTATAGGGACAGCTTTAGTCCAGAACAATAAGTTATTTCATTTTCTCCCTTGTACTGACCACAAAAAGTCTCCGCGGTTGCTGTGGTGGTACATCACAGAAGTAACTTTTTACATTTCCAGGTCAAATATTCGGTTTTAAAAAAACGAGAATGTTTCCCGGGACACTCACAGTATCAAAAGAAACAGATGTAATTCTGTAATTGCATACCTTGTATCTAGTGACAGTAACCTTTTTATTGTCATCATGTTGACTACTCCTGTATTACGCTGATTATGCCATTTAATGCAAAGCTGTAAAAGACCTGCACAATTGATCCCTCGATATAATGGGTGACCTCACTGACATATATGGAGGTGGGGGTTGGGGCTGAGTTTATCTTTCACAAGAAAAGTTAAAGTGGAATTCCAGCTTATCCCTAGCTACTTTAAAAAATGCTCACTCACCCCTCCTAACACCCATGATTTCTAACCTGTGTAAGCAAGATATATATTATTACCTATTTTCAGCTTGCTGTGGCTGGCTACGTGATCCTGGTCCCCTGTAACAGCCAGCGCCCCTTCTGGGGAGAGGCAGGAGTGCAAAATGGGATAGGTCATTGAAACCCATGGGTGACGTGACGTCACCACTACAGGCTTAACCAGCCATTGTCGGAAATGCTTCCCCCTCTCCCCTGCAACCCCTGATGGCTGAAACAAGGATGTGTGTGACATCCACACTTAGTGCTGTGCAGTGTATGACATCAGATCCCCACCCCCTGCCTTCTGGAGCTATGAAATGTTGTATAAACTGTGCACTATGAACAGATGTAGAGGAGAGATGGCCGCAGATAAACAGGTACAACGTATGTAGGAGGATTTTTTTATCTCTGTGTATCACGTGAGGCCAGTCACTTCACTAGGTATATATAAGGATTAACAACCACTTTAAGATTTGCATGTAACCTAATCTGCCCATATCGCTGAATGTATTTATTGTTTTAATGTGCTGTTTTTATGGAAGGCAAACTTTACTTTGAATGTCTCAGGTATGTGACAGGTTTGGTTTAAAAATAGATGCAGGCAACACAACTACTATGCAAACTGCAGTCTACTAATCAAGAATGTCTGTTTACATTATGTACAAGCATAAAACCTTTACTAGCGATTTTTATTGTTAGGAAATGAAAGTGGTATTAAAACCAAAAGCATAAAAGTAATATATTGCAGCTTAACAATACTGACATGTGGTGGCTGCATTAGTTTTATTTTTTTAGACTTTTTTTTTTAGAGTCCATCTAAGTCCATCTAAATCTGCTACTGCATCTAACACTACCCTTTCCAAAGTCTGACAATGCTGCTATCCAAAGGTGTCTCTTTTGCTCCTCCATCCAGAGTGGAGACACCCTACGACAGGACGTGTGTTGCTGGCCAAATCAACAGGTGAAAACAAAGGAAAAATGCTTGAAAAAGGAAACGAATGAAATCTCATTTATGGATTGATGAGCTATTACATTTTTGTTGTTGAACTGCCTCCCGCCCACCGTATAGACAAATTAAATTTTTGTTCAGTTTTTGACTCATCTATGGCCGGCTTTACAAAGCCGGCCATAGATGAGTCAGGGCTTTCTCGTCAACATCAGTGCCTGACCTCACAAATGCGCTTCTGGAAGAATGGTCAAACATTCCCATAGACACACTCCTAAACCTTGTGGACAGCCTTCCCAGGAGAGTTGAGGTTGTTATAGCTGCCAAGGGTGGGCCAACTCAATATTGAACCCCACGGACTAAGACTGGGATGCCATTAAAGTTCATGTGCATGTGCATGTAAAATGCAAGCATGATGGTGCCACCACCCTGTTTCACTGACGATGGTGTTCTTTGGGTGATGGGATGTGTTGGGTTTGCGCCAGACATAGCGTTTTCTTTGATGGCCAAAAAGTAAAATTTTAGTCTCATCAGACCAGAGCACCTTCCTCCATACATTTTGGGAGTCTCCCACATGCCTTTTCACAAACTCAAAACGTGCCATTTTGTTTTTTGCTGAAAGTAATGGCTTTCTTCTGGCCACTCTGCCATAAAGTCCAACTCTATGGAGCGCACGGCTTATTGTCATCCTATGTACAGATACTCCAGTCTCTGCTGTGGAACTCTGCAGCTCCTCCAGGGTTACCTTAGGTCTCTGTGTTGCCTCTCTGATTGATGCCCCCCTTGCCCAGTCCTTGAGTTTTGGTGTGCTGCGGTCTCTTGGCAGGTTTGCTGTTGTGCCATGTTCTTTCCATTTGGTTATGATAGATTTGATGGTGCTCCTAGGGATCATCAAAGATTTGGATACTTTTTTATAACCCAACCCTGACTTGTCCTTCTCAACAACATTGTGCCTTACTTGTTTGGAGAGTTCCTTGGTCTTCATGGCAGTGTTTGGTTAGTGGTGCCTCTTGCTTAGGTGTTGCAGCCTCTGGGGCCTTTCAAAAAGGTGTGAATATGTAATGAGAGATCACATGACACTTAGATTGCACCCAGGTGGACATCATTTCACTAATTATGTGACTTCTGAAGGTAATTGGTTGTACCAGAGCTTTTTATGGGCTTCATAACAAAAGGGGAGAATACATACGCACGTGCCAATTATCAGTTTTTTATTTCTGAAAAACAGTTTTATGTATATATTTTTTTTAATTTTACTTCACCAACTTAGACTATTGTGTTCTGATCCATCACATGTAATTCAGATTAAAAAAACATTGAACTAAAGGCTGTAATGTAACAAAATAGGTAAAAAGCCAAGGGGGTGAATACTTTTGCAGGGCACTGTATATGGCTAAAGAAAGCTGATATGTTATTATTATAATATGGGATTTATATAGCACCAACAGCACTATACAATATAAAAGTACAAGTAGATTTCAAGTAAAAAAAAAAATTCAAGACAGAAGGGTTGGAAAGCCCTGATCATGATGGCTTACAATCTACAAATAAGCTTCCCCAAAGGGATGTGTTTTCAGGAATCGCCTAAAGTAGACATAGTAGGACACTGAGTGGTTGGTAAGGTAGATGAGTCTGACAGCATCATTCATGATAGACTGAAGGTTGGATAGCCCGAGGAGAGGGACTTGCAATAGTCAGTATACTGTAAGAGATTACAAGGGAGTGAATGAGTAGCTTGGTGACTTTGTTGGTTAAGAACGGGCTTATTTTGGAAATGTTAAGAATGTGAATACTGCAAGATTTGGACAGTGATTAGATTTGGGGCTGAAAGGACAGGTCAGGCTCCAGGATTACACCGATCACCCTGGCCTGAGGGGAGGGAAGGATATTTGTATTAATGATCTTGATGGAATAGTTAGGGGGGAAAGGCATGAAGGGGAAGGGAATATTATGATATTAAGATCTTAGTTTTAGGAAGTGGTGTGACATCCACACTGAGTAGAGCAGAAGGAATAGGCGCCACACGGTGACCAAAGCTCGTACACACGGCCGGTTTTTTCGGCAAGAGACGACAAGAAAACTGCTGGGAGAGCTTTCTTGCCGAGAAAACCGTTGGTGTGTATGGTTTCTCGTCGAGAAAACTGCCGGGAATCTCGACGAGAAAAATAGAGAACCTGCTCTCTATTTTCTCGTCAGGATTCTCGTTTTTCTTGTCGGGATTCTCGTCGGCCTGTTTCCCGACGAGAAAACTGGTCGTGTATATGCTTTTCCGAGTCTTAAAAAAACCGCGCATGCTCAGAATCAAGTATGAGACAGGAGCGTTCCTTCTGGTAAAAATAGCGTTCGTAATGGAGATAGCACATTCGTCACGCTGTAACGAACTAAAAGCACGAAGACTGAAAACCGTGAATCGTCTCTCACCAAACTTTTACTAACACACGGTAACACGAGATCAGCAAAAGCAGCCCAAGGGGTGGCGCCATTGGAATAGAACTTCCCCTTTATACTGCCGTCGTACGTGTTGTACGTCACCGCGCTTTACAACGACAAGATTTTTAATTGACAGTGTGTATGCAAGGAAAGCTTGACAAGAATCTCGTCGAGAAAACTGAAGGTTTTTTTTTTACAACGGGATTCTCGGCCGTGTGTACGAGGCTTTAGACCTTGCATAATATTAGCAGTCGCTAATAATCAAATGTCGATAAAAATCAATAGTCCATAGGACATGGTAGTGTGAAGTTCCATCAGTCTATAACAGTGTTTCTCAAACCTTTTTGTCTTGCGGCGCACCAAAAAGATCTAAAAAATTTCATGGCACACCTGAAAAGATTTAACAATTTTTGTGGTTATTTAATGTGAAGGATGTGCCTGCTTTCGAGAGCAAATCAGATTGATGCGATTGTAATTTTTTTTGTATTTTCGCTTGCTTCCTTTTCATTTATCAATTTCTCTTTCAGAGTTTCAGACTTGATTAAGTATTTCTCAATTGCTAAACAATGAACAAACTTTATTTATAAGCATCAAAGTTGGAATAGAACGGTCTCTATTATTATTATTATTATATAATTACAGCGATCGAGTTCTCCCGGGATCTCACAGAAGTCTTACGTTACAAAAGAAATCAATGAACGACAGACTGACAGAGATTTTGTTTTTATATATGTTACTTTTTTTAACTTTTGCGACATTGCTTCACCTTTTTAATTTTTCGATATGTTCAAGGTTTCAAAACGCTAGCAATTTTAAATATTTTTCAAAACTCCCACGGCACACCTGCAAATCTCACGCGGCACACAGTTTGAGAATCACTGGTCTATAAGGAGGTCCTAAGGATAGGTGTCCAAGCACTAGGACAAGCTTCGGGCGCACCTGCAAATCTCACGCTTTACACTAGTGTGCCACAGCACACAGTTTGAGAATCACTGGAGGTCCTAAGGATAGGTGTCCAAGCACTAGGGAAAGCTTATCGCAGGAGCAGAAGCAGGCTCTATGTAAACAGGCAGAAAAGAGAAGAAAAGCCCCTCTAAGTGCAGACAACGTAAAAAGGTTTATTCATCAATTAAAATGACACAGATTAAGGAGGTCCGGCCTCCTCCACGCGGCAGCGGACCCTGGTGGTCTGTTTGACGGACATCCAGCTCTGACATTCCCCCCACATGACAAGCCTGTTTTAACTCTACTCAATGTGAGTTGCCCCTTTTGGGTGGAGCTTCTTTAGCGCCACCCTTTAACTCCTTCAGCGCCACCTAGTGATTAACCCCTTCACTGCCAGTGCCATTTTCACAGTAATCAGTGCATTTTTATAGCACTGATCACTGTAAAAATGACAATGTTCCCAAAAATGTGTCAAAAGTGTCCGATGTGTCCACCATAAAGTTGCAGTCACGATAAAAATCGTAGATCGCTGATAATTAGTAGTAAAAAGAAAAAAATAATAATAAAAATGCCATAATTCTATCCCCTTTTTTGTAGACGCTATATCTTTTGCGCTAACCAATCAATATACGCTTATTGCAAAAATATGTAGAAGAATACGTATCGGCCTAAACTGTGGAAAAATTTAGTTTTTTTATAGATTTTTTGGGGATATTTATTATAGCAAAAATATTGCATTTTTTTCAAAATTGACGCTCTATTTTTGTTTATAGCGCAAAAAGTAAAAACCGCAGAGGTGATAAAATACCACCAAAAGAAAGCTCTATTTGTGGGGAAAAAAGGACATCAATTTTGTTTGGGAGCCACGTCGCACGACCGCGCAATTGTCAGTTAAAGTGACGCAGTGCCGAATCGCAAAAAGTGCTCTGGTCTCTGGCCAGCGAAATGGTCCGGGGCTTAATTGGTTAAATAACTGCATATTTTTGCACTGCATATTACTGTCATTATTATAAAAAAAAATATTTGATATCACTGTATGTTTTTTTTCTTCATCACACTATAAATGTGGGTCACCTAGAAAAAGAACATATCCACTTGGCAGCAGAATGTTCAATTTACACGGAGTCTGTCTAGGGACTTTTATTGTAAGTGAAGACTACGCTCTGCGCTGCCTAAAAGGAGTACCTGTTTATCAGATTATATGGCAAATCTGCTGCTTCCTGTTAAGGGGCTGTATTCTGCAATACTGGGTTTTTCCTTGCACAGTTACAATGTGGGACCTTGCATTCTCATCATCTCCATAACATAAGGGGAGGTGTTCTGTAGTCCAGCAGGGAACTCAGATAGGATTGATTACATTGTTTGGGATTCATTGAAGCAGGGTTGCCCGTTTAAAACAGGTAGTTATGAGCTTCCTGGATTTCTGGAAGAGTCAACAAGTGTTTTTCTGTACTTGAAGTATTGTTAAAGAGACAAACCACCAGGAAATGTGAGATGTACTGAATTTGAATGTTTTTTTTTTTTGACCATACAAGAGAAAATTTTAAAAACAGCTTATATGACTTTCACCAAACATTCACCGGTAGGTAATCGCTGTCATTTAAAACACATTCACCAGAAAGATTCACCTGAGGTGCATGTTTGGTAAATGCCAGGTTTAATACCCATTGTATATAAATCCAAAATCTATCTTTCTGTATGTCTGGCATTTTGCCTAAATGTAACACAATTTTCTTATAGCCCAACTCTGGGCAAATAAAAAATTATTATCGACAGTGCAAGGGTTAATAGGTAATTTTCTCTAGGGATTAAGACAAACAGTTTTACTCACCTGATCCTCCGCTACCCTGGCAGGCGGCGCTCCCCTTACGATCCGGTGGTGGACTGTCCCTCGGGCTATGGACCCTGCTTTGGGCTTGATGATGTCAGGACTCTAGACCAGTGGAGCATGTGGGTACAGACACTATGGGGACCAGTCTAGCTGCAGGAAGGAGTGGAGGATCGGGTAAGCAAATTTCCTTTTATTGTCTCCCTAGACATAAATAAGCAATTAACCCTTGCAGTGTGGACACAGTTCTAGTGCAAGTGATAATTTTTAATTTGCCTGGAGTTGTGCTTAAAGCAAAGACGTTGTGACCCAGTTGCAGAGTTTTTTTTTAGGAATGAAGAAATCATGGCTCCAGGTGAATAGGCTGTCCCTGATAAGAACTTTGAGGCTCCAGGTGAATAGGCTGTCCCTGATAAGAACTTTGAGGCTCCAGGTGAATAGGCTGTGCCTGATAAGAACTTTGAGGCTCCAGGTGAATAGGCTGTCCCTGATAAGAACTTTGAGGCTCCAGGTGAATAGGCTGTCCCTGATAAGAACTTTGAGGCTCCAGGTGATAAGAACTTTGAGGCTCCAGGTGATAAGAACTTTGAGGCTCCAGGTGAATAGGCTGTCCCTGATAAGAATTTTGAGGCTCCAGGTGATAAGAACTTTGAGGCTCCAGGTGAATAGGCTGTCCCTGATAAGAACTTTGAGGCTCCAGGTGAATAGGCTGTCCCTGATAAGAACTTTGAGGCTCCAGGTGAATAGGCTGTCCCTGATAAGAACTTTGAGGCTCCAGGTGAATAGGCTGTGCCTGATAAGAACTTTGAGGCTCCAGGTGAATAGGCTGTCCCTGATAAGAACTTTGAGGCTCCAGGTGAATAGGCTGTCCCTGATAAGAACTTTGAGGCTCCAGGTGAATAGGCTGTGCCTGATAAGAACTTTGAGGCTCCAGGTGAATAGGCTGTCCCTGATAAGAACTTTGAGGCTCCAGGTGATAAGAACTTTGAGGCTCCAGGTGATAAGAACTTTGAGGCTCCAGGTGAATAGGCTGTCCCTGATAAGAATTTTGAGGCTCCAGGTGATAAGAACTTTGAGGCTCCAGGTGAATAGGCTGTCCCTGATAAGAACTTTGAGGCTCCAGGTGATAAGAACTTTGAGGCTCCAGGTGAATAGGCTGTCCCTGATAAGAACTTTGAGGCTCCAGGTGATAAGAACTTTGAGGCTCCAGGTGAATAGGCTGTCCCTGATAAGAACTTTGAGGCTCCAGGTGAATAGGCTGTCCCTGATAAGAACTTTGAGGCTCCAGGTGAATAGGCTGTGCCTGGAAAGAATTTTGAGGCTCCAGGTGATAAGAACTTTGAGGCTCCAGGTGAATAGGCTGTGCCTGATAAGAACTTTGAGGCTCCAGGTGAATAGGCTGTGCCTGATAAGAACTTGAGGCTCCAGGTGAATAGGCTGTCCCTGATAAGAACTTTGAGGCTCCAGGTGAATAGGCTGTCCCTGATAAGAACTTTGAGGCTCCAGGTGAATAGGCTGTGCCTGATAAGAACTTTGAGGCTCCAGGTGAATAGGCTGTGCCTGATAAGAACTTTGAGGCCTCAGGTGAATAGGCTGTGCCTGATAAGAACTTTGAGGCTCCAGGTGAATAGGCTGTCCCTGATAAGAACTTTGAGGCCTCAGGTGAATAGGCTGTGCCTGATAAGAACTTTGAGGCTCCAGGTGAATAGGCTGTCCCTGATAAGAACTTTGAGGCCTCAGGTGAATAGGCTGTCCCTGATAAGAACTTTGAGGCCTCAGGTGAATAGGCTGTCCCTGATAAGAACTTTGAGGCTCCAGGTGAATAGGCTGTCCCTGATAAGAACTTTGAGGCTCCAGGTGAATAGGCTGTGCCTGATAAGAACTTTGAGGCTCCAGGTGAATAGGCTGTGCCTGATAAGAATTTTGAGGCTCCAGGTGATAAGAACTTTGAGGCTCCAGGTGAATAGGCTGTGCCTGATAAGAACTTTGAGGCCTCAGGTGAATAGGCTGTGCCTGATAAGAACTTTGAGGCTCCAGGTGAATAGGCTGTCCCTGATAAGAACTTTGAGGCCTCAGGTGAATAGGCTGTCCCTGATAAGAACTTTGAGGCTCCAGGTGAATAGGCTGTCCCTGATAAGAACTTTGAGGCTCCAGGTGAATAGGCTGTCCCTGATAAGAACTTTGAGGCTCCAGGTGAATAGGCTGTCCCTGATAAGAACTTTGAGGCTCCAGGTGAATAGGCTGTCCCTGATAAGAACTTTGAGGCTCCAGGTGAATAGGCTGTGCCTGATAAGAACTTTGAGGCCTCAGGTGAATAGGCTGTGCCTGATAAGAACTTTGAGGCTCCAGGTGAATAGGCTGTCCCTGATAAGAACTTTGAGGCCTCAGGTGAATAGGCTGTGCCTGATAAGAACTTTGAGGCCTCAGGTGAATAGGCTGTGCCTGATAAGAACTTTGAGGCTCCAGGTGAATAGGCTGTCCCTGATAAGAACTTTGAGGCCTCAGGTGAATAGGCTGTGCCTGATAAGAACTTTGAGGCTCCAGGTGAATAGGCTGTGCCTGATAAGAACTTTGAGGCTCCAGGTGAATAGGCTGTCCCTGATAAGAACTTTGAGGCTCCAGGTGAATAGGCTGTCCCTGATAAGAACTTTGAGGCTCCAGGTCAATAGGCTGTCCCTGATAAGAACTTTGAGGCTCCAGGTGAATAGGCTGTGCCTGATAAGAACTTTGATCAAGTGCTAGCCCCGGCCCGCCTCCGTGGATATGTAAAATAGAGAAGAAATGGCTGCACATCGAAGAATGATTAAGCACAATTGTACTGTGTGAAACGCGTCTACAAGACTGTATACTGGTGTCCGTTTATGTCACTTTGGTGATTCAATAAATGGCAAATTGGACTTCCTTCAATGTGCAGCCATTTCTTCTCTATTTTGCAGAGTTTTTTACTTGGAGATTCAGCACTTCTTGTGGCAGGCTAAAAATATTAAGCCATGGCCTAGCAATTAGCAACAGTGTTATCAGCCTGCTGTGCGCACTTATTTAAACCCTTCCCGACCAGCCGCCGCAGTTATCCTGCGGCAGGTTGGCTCCCCTGGGCAAACCGCCATAGCTATACATCGGCTCGCTTTCAGACCACTAGGGGGCGCAAAGCCGATGCGTTTGCACCAGCGGTCGCGATGACCGCCAGGCACCCGCGATCGCTCCACACAGAGACAGAACGGAGACAGAACGGAGATCTGTCAATGTAAACAGACAGATCTCCGTGCTGTCAGGGGAGAGGAGACTGATCTGTTGTTCATACTAAGTATGCGCAACGATCGGTCTCCTCACCCAGGCAGTCCCATTCCCCCCACAGTTAGAATCACTCCCTAGGACACACAGTTAACCCCTTGATCGCCCCCTACTGTTAACCCCTTCCCTGCCAGTGTCATTTATACAGTAATCAGTGCATTTTTTTTAGCACTGATCGTTGTATACATGTCAATGGTCCCAAAACGTGTCAAAAGTGTCCGATCTGTCCCCCACAATGTCGCAGTCCTGATAAAAATTTGCAGATCACCACCATTACTAGTAAAAAAAAAAAAAAAAATGGCATGAATATAGACGCTATAACTTTTGCGCAAAACAATCAATATACGCTTATTGCGATTTTTTTTTTTTTTTTTTTAACAAAAATGTGTAGAAGAATACATATCGGCCTAAA
Source organism: Rana muscosa (assembly GCA_029206835.1). NCBI lineage: Eukaryota > Metazoa > Chordata > Amphibia > Anura > Ranidae > Rana > Rana muscosa. The sequence goes on along the minus strand of CM055119.1, from coordinate 171,036,891 downwards.
CTAAGAAGAAGTTTGTTTTTGTTTTTTTCAATTTGGGGATAATTATTATAGCAAAAATAAAAAAATATTCGCTCTTTATTTATTTATAGCGCAAAAAATAAAAATCGCAGAGGTGATCAATTTCCACCAAAGGAAAGCTCTATTTGTTGGGGAAAAAGGACGTCAATTTTGTTTTTGTACAAACGATGCAGTCCAGAATCACAAAAAATGGCGTGGTCATTAAGGGGGCAAATCTTCCGGGGCAGAAGTGGTTAATTGGCCATTGAGCTGCTTATCAGGTCTGCATGAGACATGTGTGGACATGATGGGTAACCCAATGTTCAACTGAAAGAGCACATGCAGAAAGCTGACAAAGCTACTACTAATTGCAAGGCAGAGGTTTATGCCGCGTACACACGATCGATTTTTTTCGACGGTGAAAACACCGTCAAGAAAATCGACGTGAAAAACGAGGAACAGCTTGTTCCCCCCACACACGGCCGTTTTAAATTACATTTTTTTTTTGGTCGAAAAAAACGACCGTGTGTGGGCTCCGAGGCAGTGTTTCCCTATGGGAAAACTGCCGCGGAAAAAAACGACGGGAATCACGACGAGAAAAATTGGAGCATGTTCTAATTTTTCTCGTCGTGATTAATGCCGTTTTTCCCATCGAGAAAAACGACAAAAAGCCCACAGACGATCGTTTTTCTCGTCCAAAGGAAAAAAAAATATTTTTCTCGACGGGAAAAATGGTCGTGTGTACGGGGCATTAGAGTTATCAGCCTGCAACAAGAAACACCCTTACTGGTAGGATCTCTGGGTCAGAAAGAGTAACAAAAAAGGTTTCTGACCTTTTTTTTTTATATATTGAGATACAATGCCAAACAAACTGAAAAATAGATTTTGGGCTTACGTACACTCCTAAGCTTTCCAAAAATGTAAACATTTCTGTGACAGCAGAATGACCCCTCTGATGTCATCCCTAGGGCTGTACACTTAGGCACATTTTGTACCTAGGTGGATGGTTGGTTTGGCTTTAGTAGTATTATTCTTATACAATTGTAGGATATGAAATACATATGTACATATTGACACAGGAGAAAAGGTCTCGGCAGATGCTGAATCTCTGTGTTTACAAAGGCACCCGCAGAATCCATGTAAAATGATGCGACCGAGATTGCCCATTCACTGACATTTAAGTCATAGTCGCAGACTGTCTGTAAACACAAGCATATACAGTGAGGGAAATAAGTATTTGATCCCCCGCTGATTTGCCCACTGACAAAGAATTGATCAGTCTATAATTTTAATGGTAGGTTAATTTTAACAGTGAGAGACAGAATAACAACAAAAATATCCAGAAAAATGCATTTAGAAAAAGTAAAAAAATTGATTTGCATTTTAATGAGTGAAATAAGTATTTTATCCCCAATCAATCAGCAAGATTTCTGGCTCCCAATTGTCTTCTATACAGGTAACGAGCTGAGATTAGGAGCACTCTTTTAAAAAGGGAGAGCTCCTAATCTCAGCTTGTTACCTGTATAAAAGACACCTGTCCACAGAAGTAATCAATCAGATTCCAATCTCTCCGCCATGGCCAAGACCAAAAAGCTGTCCAAGGATTTCGGGGACAAGTTTGTAGACCTACACAAGGCTGGAATGGGCTACAAGACCATCGCCAAGCAGTTTGGTGAGAAGGTGACAACAGTTGGTGTGATTATCCCAAATGGAAGAAACACAAAACTGTCAATCTCCCTCGGTCTGGAGCTCCATATAAGATCTCACCTTGTGGAACTTCAATGATCATGAGAACGGTGAGGAATCAACCCAGAATTACACGGGAGAATCTTGTCAATGATCTTAAGGCAGCCGGGACCAGGGCCGCTGATAGAAATCATGGGGCCCCATACAGCCAACCTGGTGGGGCCCCCTTCAGCTCCACCCCTTGTTCTGCCCCTGGTCCCTCCTTCAGCCCCACCCCTGGCTCCGCCCCTGTCCCCTCCCCAGACCCCGCCTTGAAAAAAAGTGCAGGTTTGTCTTCAAGTGATATTTATTTTCTTTTGGTGGTATTTGGTCACCTCTGCGGTTTTTACTTTTTGCGTTTTCTAAACAAAAAAATTAAAACAATTTTGAAAACAATATATATTTTTTACTTTCTGCAATAAAACATATCCAATAAAAAATTTAACAAATCGAATTTCTTCAATAGTTTCCCAAAAAGTGTTTAGTGATTGGTTTGCACAAAAGTAATAGTGTCTACAAACTATGTGATGTACTAGTAATGGTGGCGATCGGCAACTTGACAGTGGGAGATGCCAATGCCATAAGGTACTGCAGAGACAGTGCCAACCATGCCGCCAATGCCGTAATGTGCTGCAGACAGTGCCACCCATGATGCTAATGCCATAACAGGCAGCACATGCGTTATGGCATTAGCGTCATGGGTGGCACTGTCTGCAGCACAATACGGCATTGGCGGCATGGGTGGCACTGCTGCCTGCAGAGACAGTGCCCCCCATGCCACCAATGAAGTAATGTATGCTGCTGCAGTAGTAGTAGATCTCGAATCCCCCCCCCCCCAAGCAAGCACACACCTGTGTAAGCCGGGCCCCAGGAGTCACTTCCTCCCTGATCCTGCTGCTGCCTGGACTGGAGTGCGAGTGTCCACAAACTATTCAGCCAGGACTTGAGCCAGCACAAGGAGCCCGAAATAGAAAAAATAGTCCCTCCCCCTGTCGCCACCTGCAGATATTGAGCTATCAAAAACTGCAAAGAGTAACGGGGGGGGGGGGGGGCATGTCTCGGACGGATGATGTTTTGTCATGGTGGCTGGAGGATTCATTTTTTTTTTTTTACATTAGTTCTCTGTTCAGGATACCCGGGCCCCCCTGCTGGCTGGGCCCGGTACAACAGGGCCCGTTGCACTGGCCTATCAGCGGCCCTGACTGGGACCATAGTCATCAAGAAAACAATTGGTAACACACTACGCCGTGAAGGACTGAAATCCTGCAGCGCCCGCAAGGTCCCCCTGCTCAAAAAAGCATATGTACAGGCCCGTCTGAAGTTTTCTAATGAACATCTGAATGATTCAGAGGAGAACTGTTGAGGTCAGATGAGACTAAAATCAAGCTCTTTGGCATCAACTCAACTTGCTGTGTTTAGAGGAGGAGGAATACTGTCTTTGACCCCAAGAACACCATCCCCACTGTCAAACATGGAGGTGGAAACATTATGCTTTGGGGTGTTTTTCTGCTAAGGGGACAGGAAAACCTCACTGCATCAAAGGGATGATGGACGGGACCATGTACAGCCAAATCTTGGGGAGAACCTCCTTCCCTCAGCCAGGGAAAATGGGTCGTGGAGGGGTATTCCAGCATGACAATGACTTAAAACACATGGCCAGGGCAACAAAGAGTGGCTCAAGAAGTCATGTTTTGCGAAGAGGTCAAATACTTATTTCACTCATTAAAATGCAAATCAATTTATAACTTTTTTGAAATGTGTTTTTCTGGATTTTTTTGTTGTAATTCTGTCTCTAATGCCGCGTACACACGGTCGGAATTTCCGACAAGAAATGTTTGATGTGAGCTTTTGGTCGGAAATTCCGACCGTGTGTAGGCTCCATCTGACTTTTTCTGTTGGAATTTCCGGGCAAAAAAATTTGAGAGCTGGTTCTCAAATTTTCCGACAGGAACAGTTCCCATCGGAAATTGCGATTGTCTGTATGCAATTCCGACGCGCAAAAAAACACGCATGTTCAGAATCAAGCAGAAGAGCCGAACTGCCTATTGAACTTCATTGATCTTGGCTCGTCGTACGTCTTGTATGTCACCGCGTTCTTGACGGTCAGAATTTCCGGCAAGATTTGTGAGACCGTGTGTATGCAACACAAGTTTGAGCGAAATTCCGTCAGAAAAACCATCCACGTTTTTTCCAACGGAAATTCCGATCGTGTGTACGCGGCATAACTGTTAAAATAAACCTTCCATTAAAATTATAGACTGATCATTTCTTTGTCAGTGGGCAAACTTACAAAATCAGCAGGGGATCAAATACTTTTTTTTCCCTCACTGTATGTATATTGTATTAACAGTAAATATAAATATGTTAAAACTATGATAATGAAAACAGCGTCTTGAATGTTCGGTAGCTTGTAGAAGGTGCTCAGAAGAAGCACTTGCCTGGTTAATAGGAAAGTTTTGGAAGTGAGAAACAACTGGTTCATACGTGAATGCCAAGTGATAATTGGATTATTTTATTCCACTCGTACAAGACAATCTATTTGTAGGAGAGAGAGGGGCATTCTTCATAGAAGGGGCACTTGGGATAATCAAATACAAAGTTTTATTTTTTTTCAACCTTTTCATTACCAGTTCTACAAAACATAGAAGGGATTAAAGGTTGCCCTTTTTTATTTTTACAAATCTGACATTATAATGAAAGGCAGTGAACAAGCCACATTGTATATAAGATTTACTTACTACCTGTCTCCTTCCTCGACTTTGTAGGTCTACTTTGTACCCAAATAAACGTACTACAATTTTCCATATTACCATGGCACTGTAAACAGAGATGTAGCTACTGTTCTCACAGACAACTCTGCATTCTGGATACAAGGTTGCGTGGTAATTGGGTTTATACATCTCCTTTTACATTTCCTTTTAGCTATGACAAACACCTCAAGCATTTGTCCAGACAATGCAAAAATAAAAAGATTAGTTTCAGTTACTGCACCTGTCAATTTTATTTTTTTAATTAACTAGCGAACAAACTCAGCTATTCTAAAGCCTCATACACACGATCGGACTTCCATAGGACAAATCGGTGGATTTTTGTCCGAAGGGCGTTGTCCGTGAACCTGTTCTGCATACACACGGCAGAACATTTTCAGCCAACATACACAACACTATAGCCTCCTACACACGGTCGGACTTCCATCTGACTTTTCCCTGGATTTTTGTCCGAACGGAGTTGGCCGGGAACACCCATAGCATACACACCACAGGACTTTTCTGCAAACTTTCCCAAAACTTTTTGCAACATCACATGGTTTTTCTGCTCTTTACCGCCACCCTTTGGTCAACTTCTGCTATTGTTGGTTGATTTTAACATTAGTTGTTTTGTCCATCGGACAAAAGTCCTATGGTTTTCTGTACACACGGTAGGACTTTGCTCCATCGGACTTTTGTTGGGCAAAAGTTTGCCCGTTTGCAGACCCAACTTTTGTCCGATGAAAACAAAACCAAACTAAAAAAAGTTTGTCCGATGGAGCGTACACACGGTCGGATTGTTGGTCCAACTTGCTTAAAACGAAGTTTGTTGGGCAAAAGTCCGACCGTGTGTACAGGGCTTAAGTGTTTTTTCTGCTCTTTAGTGTCACCCTTTGGGCAACTTCTGCTAATGTTGGCTGATGGTTAGCATTGGTTCGGAGCATGCGTGTTTGTACTTTAGATTTTAGTCCGACGGACATGTGTGAACACGATCGGAAAATCGGACGGAACACATTTGTTGTCGGACAATTTGAGAGCATGAACATCCAACATTTGTTGTCGGGAATTCCGACAACAATTGTCCGATGGAGCATACAAACGGTCGGATTTACCGACAAAACACGTCCATTGGACAATTGTTGTCGGAATATCGTGTGTACGGGCCTTTAGAATGATGGAAACTGTCACTAGGTACACTAGCTCCAGTTTGACAAACGGGAACACTTGTTAAAATCAAGACAAGAACCCAGAGGTGATGATCCAAATACATTATCTCACAAAAGTGAGATAATGGTTGTCTTTGGGAAATAGACGTATGAGTGCTGCCAGCATTGCTGCAGAGGTTGAAGGGGTGGGGGGTCAGCCCGTCAGTGCTCAGACCATACGCCGCACACCGCACACTGCACACTGCATCAAATGTGTCTGCATGGCTGTTGTCCCAGAAGGAAGCCTCTTCTAAAGAGGATGCACAAGAAAGCCCGCAAACAGTTTGCTGAAGACAAGCAGACTAAGGACATGGATTACTGGAACCATGTCCTGTGGTCTGATGAGACCAAGATAAACTTATTTGGTTCAGATGGTGTCAAGCGTGTGTGGTGGCAACCAGGTGAGGAGTACAAAGACAAGTGTGTCTTGCCTACAGTCAAGCATGGTGGTGGAAGTGTCATGGTCTGGGGCTGCATGAGTGCTGCCGGTGACTTGTCCTTCTGGTTCCACTATCTGTATGGTTCCATGCTCAACTGCGCAGGCGCAGCCGAACAGCTGTTGAAGCTCGGAGATTTCCGTCGGCTTGCCTTGCGCCTGCGCAGTAGAGGGAACCAGAGCGATAGGAACCATAGGCTCGGCAACTGTGGACGCGCTCGCCCCCCCCCCCTGCTTCATTACACACACCGCCGCTTTCCTCTTCATATAGCAAGGGGCGGCTCAGATGTCATATTGTGCAATGCGATTTCTTTGTTTATACACGACACTTTATCCAGCCCCTTGCTGGATAGAGCGTCGTGTATAAACAAAGAAATCGCACTGCTCATTATCACATCTCAGCCGCCCCTTGCTGTATGAAGAGGAAAGCGGTGTGTGTAATGAAGCAGTGGGGGCGAGCGCGTCCTATCGATATGCTTCCCCCCTTGACTGCGCAGGCGCTGCCGAACAGCTGTTTAAGCTCAGCGATTTCCGTCGCCTCGGCTTGCGCCTGCGCAGTCAAGCTTGGAACCATACAGATAGGCGGAACCAGCTTGGCAGATCACCGGCACTGGGGAGCTACAGTTCATTAAGGGAGCCATGAATGCCAACATGTACTGTGACATACTGAAGCAGAGCATGATCCCCTCCCTTCAGAGACTGGGCTGAATGGCAGTATTCCAACATGATAACGACCCCAAACACACCTCCAAGATGACCACTGCCTTGCTAAAGAAGCTGAGGGTAAGGGTGATGGACTGGCCAAGCATGTCTCCAGACCTAAACCCTATTGAGCATCTGTGAGGACATCCTGAAACAGAAGGTGGAGGAGCGCAAGGTCTCTAACATCCACCAGCTCCGTGATGTCGTCATGGAGGAGTGGAAGAGGACTCCAGTGGCAACCTGTGAAGCTCTGGTGAACTCCATGCCCAAGAGGGTTAAGGCAGTGCTGGAAAATAATGGTGGCCACATAAAATATTGACACTTTGGGCCCAATTTTGACATTTTCACTTAGGGGTGTACTCACTTTTGTTGCCAGCGATTTAGACATTAATGGCTGTGTGTTGAGTTATTTTGAGGGGACAGCAAATGTATACTGTTATACAAGCTGTACACTCACTACTTTACATTGTAGCAAAGTGTCATTTCTTCAGTGTTGTCACATGAAAAGATATCATAAAATATTTACAAAAATGTGAGGGGTGCACTCACTTTTGTGAGATACTGTACATATAATCCAATGACAGTGCCAAACCAACATTCAAGAGTCCAAGGTTTTTAATAATACAATTGACTCATAGCAGAAAAAAATCCAACACGTTTCTAAATAGACACTCCCTTTATCAGGGCTGTGATTTACTGCTTGGAATAGTTTCAGGAGGGCAGGTTAAGACAGTGTTAGTGAATGCAGCCAAGGTATGAACTGTATGTACATTTTCGAGAAAGTTAGAGATGGGCTTTAATAAGCCGGGACCAGAGATGGACAACACTGCTTTCCCCGTATGGTGGAACTACAGGTCCTAGCATGATCTGCTGCCATTGCAATATAATCAGCTGTGGCAGCTCAGCTCTTTTGGGGACCTTTTAGTCAACAGTGGAATGCACTATAAGAAAAGGGAGCCTGGACACGGGGTAATTATTCAAAATGAAGACGCCTGGCATAGATTTATTATTACATCCTAACAATCCAGACATTAGTAGACTTGACATGTTGCTTTAACCACTTGCTTCCCGCTGGACGACTATATATGTCCTGTCTTTGAAGAGTTGTTATGGTAGCAGATAGCTACCATAACCCCCGGTATCCTCTTCAAGAGCCGGCAGTTCTCTTTCAGATAAAAGTGGTCTCTGCGGCGGATTCCCTGCAAGAGCACTTTTATCGGAGGCGGAAGAGGGCACCTCCCGCCGCGCTTCGGTGCCCTCCGCCGCTTACCGTGGCCGTCGGTAGAGGCGGAGGCTTCCGGACCTGTCCCTAGCCTGACATGAAGATGAGGTCAAAACGTCACTTCCGCCCATAGCTCTTAAAGGGGCATTTTATTATTTATTTATGAATTTTTTTTTTATTTTTTTTTTTTTTTATCGCATTTTAGTGTAAATTTGAGATCTGAGGTCTTTTTTGACCCCAGGTCTCATATTTAAGAGGACCTGTCATGCTTTTTTCTATTACAAGGGATGTTTACATTCCTTGTAATAGGAATAAAAGTGACACAATTTTTTTTTTTAAAGAACAGTGAAAAAATAAAAAATAAAATAAATAATAATAAAAAAAAAATTCAACGCGCCCCGTCCCGCCGTGCTCGCGTGCGGAAGAGAACGCATACGTGACTAGCACCCGCATATGAAAGCGGTGTTCAAACCACACATGTGAGGCACTGACGCGATCGGTAGAGTGAGAGCAATAATTCTAGCTCTAGACCTCCTCTGTAACTCAAAACATGCAACCTGTAGAATTTTTTAAATGTTGCCTATGGAGATTTTAAAGGGTAAAAGTGTGACATGTTGTGAATCACTTTACTCAGCTTAAAAATTATCTTTCACAATATAAAAAAAAAAATTGGGCTAACTTTACTGTTGTCTTATTTTTTAACAAAAAAAGTGCGCTTGTAAGACCGCTGCGCAAATACGGTGTGACAGAAAGTATTGCAACGACCGCTATTTTATTCTCTAGGGTGTTAGAAAATATATATATATAATGTTTGGGGGTTCTAAGTAATTTTCTAGCAAAAAAACTTGTAAATACCGAATCTCAGAAATAGGCTCGGGACTGTAGTGGTTAAATAAATGCTCTTTTTTTGGTGACAAATTGCCTTTGAAATTGTAACTTTTAGCATTAGCCCTGGTTTCCCTGGAGAAACGCATAAACAAAGCGTATGGCCGTAAAAGGGTTAACGCTATTACAGAATAAAATCCCTAAGGAGCTATTAAACAGCTGGAGAAAGTGCTGCGCTCAGCTCTGATATTATGATATACAATCCAGTAACATATGGTACATAAAGTTAACAACTTACCAGTGTGTCAGGTTGGATGTAGCCAATGTCTTCGATAGCCTTGATGTTGATAATGTGTATGCCTTTCTCGGAGTCGGTTGTGGCGTGGTACTTCTCGTTCTCCCTCATCATAGGATGGAAAGTACCTCCAGGATCGCTGGCAGTTAGCTGGTCTGTAAGAGACAAGAACACATCCAGCTGAGGCAGAGTGATCTGAGCCTGTCTCTCCCACGCCTCTAAAAAACCTGCTTTCCTCAAGCTCAGCCTCTCTAGTCATCCTATTTGCTCTGCCCAGCAGCGTTTGTCAAACAGAGTCCCCTCAGGGATCCATTGTCAAAGTGTATTACTCAGCAAGGAGCTAATTAGATCACACGTAACGTTTGTTTAGTAAAGGGTGGAAGCAGCCAACGCGCCTTCCTACAAACGTCAAAAGTTTCCTTCGGGGTGAGAAACTTTCGTGCCAGGTCCGGGGACACCTTTTTGTGTTGAGCTAATATCCCTGTAAACATTGCTACTAAAATCCTTCTTCCAAAACAATCGCTGGCCATGAACTTTGTGATTTCCGCTAGGATGGAAGGTACTTCATCTACTGTATGTACAAGATAGCCCGGAACAATGAGCACAAAGAACACATTCAAACCTTTAGATTTGGTCACATGAATGTTAGGGTTGCACCGATACCACTTTTTTAAGACCGAGTACAAGTACCGATACTTTTCAAGTTCTCGCCGATACCGATTACCGAAACTTTTTTTTAATGTCAAGTGACAGTTTTCAAAGCACAATTCAGATACACAATACAATACAGGCACTGATGGCTGGCACTGATAGGTGGCACTGACTGATGGGCACTGATATGCAGCACTGAGAGTTGACACTGACTGGTGGCACTTATGGCAATGATAGGTTGCACCGATATGTGGCACTTACTGATGGGCACTGATTTGCAGCACTGATAGGTGGCACTGACTTATGGGCACTGATAGGTGCAGGGCCGCCATCAGGAATTTTGGGGCCCCTTACACAGCTTCAGGCACGCAGAGGAGAACCGGGGGGGGGTGCTGGCCGCCGCAAATTGAGAAGCGGGGGGCTGCCGCCGCGAATTGTTGAGGTTGGGGGGGCTTTGGGTGCTGACCAACAAAGAAAGAACAAAAAAAAAAGGGTGGGTTGCCATCCAGGGCCCTGGGGACCTCTGGGTCCCTTACAAAAAAAAAAAATAATAATAATTTATAAAAAAAAAAATACACCTTACAGGTGTACTGCCTGTACCCCCCTGATGGCGGCCCTGGATAGGTGGCACTTACTGATGGGCACTGATATGTGGCACTGACTGATGGGCACTGATATGCAGCACTGATATGTGGCACTGACTGATGGGCACTGATATGCAGCACTGATATGTGGCACTGACTGATGGGCACTGATATGCAGCACTGACTGATGGGCACTGATATGTGGCACTGACTGATGTGGCACTGACTGATGGGCACTGATATGCAGCACTGATGGCTGGCAGTTATGGGCACCAATAGGTGGCATTTATGGGCACTGATAGGTGACACTGATATCTGGCACTGACTGATGGGCACTGATATGCAGCACTGATGAGGAAAGGGAGTTACCGCTCCAGGTAAATATGTTATAGCAATCAATGTCTTCTCAGGAAATCGTGGGTGCAGGCAAGTCATAAGGCAAAAAGTAGAAATATAATATGGACAGCCACACACCAAAAAAAACTTTGACGGTTGCCTTTATTGTAAAAGGATAAAAAGCACTACAAATCACAGCAAGATTAGGGACAAACAGCCGACGCGTTTCGCACTATAATCTAGTGCGTATGAGTAAACACTAGATTATAGTTCGAAACGCGTTGGATGTTTGTCCCTAATCTTGCTGTGATTTGTAGTGCTTTTTATCCTTTTACAATAAAGGCAACTGTCAAAGGTTTTTTTGGTGTGTGGCTGTCCATATTATCTTCCTATTTTTAGCTACACTGATGGCTGGCTCTTATGGGCACTGATAGGTGACACTGGTATGTGGCACTGACTGATGGGCACTGATTTGCAGCACTGATGGCTGGCACTGATGGGTGGCACTGGTATGTGGCACTGACTGATGGGCACTGATTTGCAGCACTGATGGCTGGCACTGATGGGTGGCACTGGTATGTGGCACTGACTGATGGGCACTGATTTGCAGCACTGATGGCTGGCACTGATAGGTGGCACTGGTATGTGGCACTGACTGATGGGCACTGATTTGTAGCACTGAGGCTGACACTGATATATGGCACTTATGGGCAATGATAGGTGACTTTGATTGACAGCAGTGGGAGCCAATGGCGCCACTTCTGTGTCTCAGCCAATCGGGAGGGAGAGTCTCAGACAGGCTGAGACACTCGTGGACATTGCTGGACAGAGATGGATCTCAGGTAAGTATTAGGGGGGCTGCTGCACACAGAAGGCTTTTTATTTTAATGCATAGAATACATTAACCACTTAAGCCCCGGACCATTTTGCTGGCCAAAGACCTGGCCACTTTTTGCGATTTGGTGCTCCCTTGCTTTAACTGACAATTGCGCGGTCGTGCGACGTGGCTCCCAAACAAAATTTACGTCCCTTTTTCCCCACAAATAGAGCTTTCTTTTGGTGGTATTTGATCACCTCTGCGGTTTTTATTTTTTGCGCTATAAACAAAAATAGAGCGACAATTTTGAAAAAAAATCTATATTTTTTACTTTTTGCTATAATAAATATCCCCAAAAAATATATAAAAAAACATATTTTTTCCTCAGTTTAGGCCGATATGTATTCTTCTACATATTTTTGGTAAAAAAATATGCAATAATCGCTTATTGATCGGTTTGCACAAACGTTATAGCGTCTACAAAATAAGGGATAGTTGTATGACATCTTTATTAATATGTTTTTTTTTTACTAGTAATGGCGCGATCAGAGATTTTTATCGTGACTGCGACATTATGGCGGACACATCGGACACTTTTGAGTTGAGAGGTATCTTAATATAGCGCGGTCTTACCCCAAAGGGTCCTGACGCCATTTTTGACACCATTTTGGGACCATTGTCATTTTTACAGCGATCAGTGCTATAAAAATGCACTGATTACTGTAAAAATGACACTGACAGTGAAGGGGTTAACCTGTTGGGGCGCTGAAGGGGTTAAGTGTGACCTAGGGAGTGATTCTTACTGTTAGGGGGCGATGAGAGGGAACCCGATCAGTGACAGTGTCACTAGGAATGTTGTGTTTATACTAACATCTCCCCGTTCTTCAGTTCTGTGACCCGATCGTGGGACACCTGGCGGCCATCGGGTCTGCGGGACCCGCGGGCGTGGTCACGGAGCTTGCGACATTCTGTCGACGTAAATGCTCGTGCGGCGGTCGGCAAGCTGTTAATCTACAAAAACTTCTGACAAGTCCTTTAAAGCTGCATAAAGGCGAATATAATGCAAACAAAGCTAAACAAACAGTTAAAATTCATATATAGCAGTGATTCTCAAACTGTGTGCGTGAGATCTGCATTTGTGTGCCGTGGGAGTTTTAAAAAATATTTAATATTGCTAGCGTTTTGAAACCTTGAACATATCGAAATATTAAATGGTAAATTAATGTCGCAAAAGTTAAAAAAGTAACATATAAAAAGGCAATTTCTGTCAGTCTGTCATTCATTGATTCCTTTCGTAACGCGAGACTTCGTAGTGCGAGATCTCGGGAGAACTAGTTTGCTCTAATTATGTTATAATTATAGAGACCGTTCCATGTGTTTGTTCTGTTTTGTCGACTTTGGAGCCTAAACAATTCAATCTAATTTTCTCTCGAAAGCAGGCACATCCTAAAAAATAAATATATACAGGTCCTTCTCAAAAAATTAGCATATTGTGATAAAGTTCATTATTTTCTGTAATGTACTGATAAACATTAGACTTTCATATATTTTAGATTCATTACACACAACTGAAGTAGTTCAAGCCTTTTCTTGTTTTAATATTGATGATTTTGGCATACAGCTCATGAAAACCCAAAAATCCTATCTCAAAAAATTAGCATATCATGAAAAGGTTCTCTAAACGAGCTATTAACCTAATCATCTGAATCAACGAATTAACTCTAAACACCTGCAAAAGATTCCTGAGGCTTTTAAAAACTCCCAGCCTGGTTCATTACTCAAAACCGCAATCATGGGTAAGACTGCCGACCTGACTGCTGTCCAGAAGGCCATCATTGACACCCTCAAGCAAGAGGGTAAGACACAGAAAGAAATTTCTGAACGAATAGGCTGTTCCCAGAGTGCTGTATCAAGGCACCTCAGTGGGAAGTCTGTGGGAAGGAAAAAGTGTGGCAGAAAACGCTGCACAACGAGAAGAGGTGACCGGACCCTGAAGAAGATTGTGGAGAAGGACCGATTCCAGACCTTGGAGGACCTGCGAAAGCAGTGGACTGAGCCTGGAGTAGAAACATCCAGAGCCACCGTGAACAGGCGTGTGCAGGAAATGGGCTACAGGTGCCGCATTCCCCAGGTCAAGCCACTTTTGAACCAGAAACAGCGGCAGAAGCGCCTGACCTGGGCTACAGAGAAGCAGCACTGGACTGTTGCTCAGTGGTCCAAAGTACATTCGGAAATCAAGGTGCCAGAGTCTGGAGGAAGACTGGGGAGAGGGAAATGCCAAAATGCCTGAAGTCCAGTGTCAAGTACCCACAGTCAGTGATGGTCTGGGGTGCCATGTCAGCTGCTGGTGTTGGTCCACTGTGTTTTATCAAGGGCAGGGTCATTGCAGCTAGCTATCAGGAGATTTTGGAGCACTTCATGCTTCCATCTGCTGAAAAGCTTTATGGAGATGAAGATTTCATTTTTCAGCACGACCTGGCACCTGCTCACAGTGCCAAAACCACTGGTAAATGGTTTACTGACCATGGTATTACTGTGCTCAATTGGCCTGCCAACTCTCCTGACCTGAACCCCATAGAGAATCTGTGGGATATTGGGAAGAGAAAGTTGAGAGACGCAAGACCCAACACTCTGGATGAGCTTAAGGCCGCTATCGAAGCATCCTGGGCCTCCATAACACCTCAGCAGTGCCACAGGCTGGTTGCCTCCATGCCACGCCGCATTGAAGCAGTCATTTCTGCAAAAGGATTCCCGACCAAGTATTGAGTGCATAACTGAACATAATTATTTGAAGGTTGACTTTTTTTGTATTAAAAACACTTTTCTTTTATTGGTCGGATGAAATATGCTAATTTTTTGAGATAGGATTTTTGGGTTTTCATGAGCTGTATGCCAAAATCATCAATATTAAAACAAGAAAAGGCTTGAACTACTTCAGTTGTGTGTAATGAATCTAAAATATATGAAAGTCTAATGTTTATCAGTACATTACAGAAAATAATGAACTTTATCACAATATGCTATTTTTTTGAGAAGGACCTGTATGTAAAAAGAAATAAGTTCTTCACCACAAAAATTGTTAAATCTTTTCAGGTGTGCCATGATTTATTTTTGATATTTTAGGTGGACCGCAAGACAAAAAAGTTTGAGAAACACTGTTATAAAGGTTCTGTTTTACCTGTCAAAGATTTGTGATTTTAACGACTTCACTGAATCTCGTATTCTTTGAAAATTAAAGAGACAAGCCAGAATAGTATATTACTCTGGGAATCCTGTAAGTGCATTTGTACTTCCAATTTAAGCGTTTTTTACCCCAACACTTCATATTCCTAATATGAACCTGCTGTACCATGTACCATATCCTGTTCTCTTTGTATTGCTTCCTTTATGTGAAATCCCTGGTGTTCCTGCTAGTCTCCTTGCTTTCCTATTAAAAACTGACCACACTAAGCAGGAGAGCCATGGTCAGTTATGCTGGAAACTCGGCCTGCTCTCCTCCAATGATTAGATTTGTCCTGACACGCCCCCTCTGAACAGAGGGAATGTGATCATTTATAAAAAAGAGAAAAAAGGTATTTCTAATGTTTCTTTTTTTATATATCTATACAAAAAATGTTTTGTCTTTCATTTCTATTTTAAACTGACTGGTTGTTTTACAAGATGATCATTCACAATCACTTTAAATGCTGCATCACATATACTATTATCTATAGGAGGACATATTTCTACTTTAACACTCATTATAGGCCTTCTTGCATACCTCCCAAGATGGGAACGAGGGACACCTATTAGCAAAAGTATATAGGCATAGGACCCCCTGCCACACACCCCTTAAAGGGGTTGTAAAGGTACATGTTTTTTCACCTTAATGCATCCTATGCATTAAGGTGAAAAAACATTCGACAATACCGCCCCCCCCCCGAGCCCCCGTTTTACTTACCTGGCCCCTCGAAAGTCCCGACGCTCGCTCCTGTCATTCTCCGAGTTCCTGAGCCCGGCCGTTGATTGGCTACACTGGATGGATTGAAAGCAGCGCAGCCATTGGCTGGCGCTGCTGTCAATCACATCCAATGACGCGGCGCGCCGGGGGCGGGGCCGAGTGATACAGTCGGCGGCTATGGCCACCGCTGTATCACGGGAGCGCGCCCGCAGTAACTCCACACCATGCGAGCTTGCTCACATTATGGTGTGGAGTCCTTGCGGGGAGGAGCTGAAACAGCCGCCGAGGGACCCCAGAAGACCAGGATCGGGGCCACTGTGTGCAAAACGAACTGCACAGTGGAGGTAAGTATAACATGTTTGTTATTTTTATTTTTTTAAACAGGAACCTTTAGTGTTCCTTAAAAGGAGAATTGTCCAAAAAAAATTATTGGTTAAACCCACAAGTGCTTTTTTACCAGTACTATTCCTATACAGTAAAACCTTGGTTTGAGAGTAACTTGATTTGAGAGCGTTTTGCAAGACAAGCAACACTTTTTTATAAATTTTGACTTGATATACAAGCGATATCTTGATATACAAGAAGCGTCATGTCACAACTGAGTATAAAACAGAAAAAATGCACCTCTAAGTGTAGCAAAATGGTTACATTTAATAAAGGTACAACATTTAGCAAAATATTGCTACACTTAGAGGCTCCTCTCCTCTTTAATACTCTGGAGCTCCTGCTGGATTTTGCTTCTAATCCCCTTGGGGCGGCTTCCATTTGTGGATGGACATTTCATGGTTACACGACCATCACATTGCTATAATATTTTTATATAGACTATAAACTGAAAGACCTATGAATAAATGTTGTTAAAATAATCATTTGAGTTTCCATTATTTCTTATGGGGAAAATGTGCTTTGGTATACAAGTGCTTTGGATTACAAGCATGTTTCTGGAACGAATTATGCTCGCAATCCAAGGTTTTACTGTATTGGCTTTTGGAATTTACAAATGTAGCAATTTAGAAATTGGATGAAAGGTTTAGTACTGGAAAACATTTTTTGAAAGATAAAAAGTACATTTTATATACAGTGGAACCTCGGATTACGAGCATAATCTGTTCCAGGAGAATGCTTCTAATCCAAAGTACTCGCATATCAAAGCGAGTTTGCCCATTGAAGTCAATGGAAATTAAAATAATTTGTTTCGCATTGACTTCAATGGCATGCAATACCACATGCGGCCACAGGCGGAGGGGCTCCGGAGAGCTTTGAAAACGTCCGAAAAGGCACCAAGGACACCTCGGCTGACCTTGGCAAACCTCAGAAAGACTTCGTTCCCGAGATTTGCCGAGGTCAGCTGTGCTGTCCTCGGGCCTTTCCGTGCATTTCCGAACGGTGCCGATAGGCTGCAAACGGCGACGTTCGGCTCTGCTCGGCTCTGGCGCCCCCCCACCTCAGTCCAAAAGCGGTGCTGCACACCGCTTTGACCTGAATCCTGCTCATTTTGCGAGACAACACTCGCAAACCGAGTTACGATTTTTTTAAATACAGTGCTCGTATTACGAAATGTGCGTTACTCGCAATCCGAGGTTCCACTGTACATCTATATAGATCAGACCAAAATGAGGAACAAATGAGGAGAAAAGAGGGACGGAGGGACTTTGTTCCAAATCAGGGACCGTCCCTCGAAATCAGGGACAGTTGGGGACTATGCTTTTTGGAGGCTCCTATAAACATGACACATTGGTTGGAAGAAGTAACGATCTATCATTTGTGAGAATGACCAAGACGTAAAAATGCATTGCATTGGCCAAATGTGCATCGGACCGAAATCAGCCTATGTCTGTGGGCACTGTTACACCTGCTGCTCTCTGCCACACAATGTTGTCTTAACAGGCTGCCCTTGTTACATAGTCAGTGTTTGCAGAATGAAAATAAATGGTCGTACAACGGAGATGTTCATGAATGATATGTGATACATTTATTTTGTTCACATCCTCTTTTCTGTCCCTGGAGATTTTGAGAATCTGAGGCATAAATATGTTGTAACCAAAACTTCAGGGGTTAAGGAACGAGCTAAAGAAAGCCGTCTTACAAACAGCAGCAATAAATAGAAAAAACAAACATTAAAATAGAAAAACATCCAACTGCTTCCTGGGATATCCATTCATTTAATTCACAGAATGCCTAAAGTGTATGTCCAACCAAAACAGTTTTAGCTTCTGATAGAGTAGGGAAGGGTTAGAGCCCTTGACAGGCTTTTACTTCTATAGTATTCGTAGTCTCTCTCCCTAGGTGTGCAGTAAATGTTTTACAAACATATATTGGTCTAAGCTGTTGCTGCTTCTATGTGGGCTCAGGGGGAGATAGCCAAATCCAAAATACTGAATCATTTGGTGTAAAGATGGGGTGAGGGCTAGTGCTTGGCTGTATGGGAATGGCCATAAATTGGGCTTCAGCCTGGGGTGGAACTAAAGCCACAGAACAGAAAAAAAGTGCTTTTACAGCACAATGCAGCCATGGATCAGAATGGGAACAAGTGCTTCATGCACATTGTTCCCTGGAGGATACCACAGGGTTTTAAAAACTGTGGTGATATTTCTTCTTTAATTTAGAAACAATAACTGAAAAGATTTGCTAACATCCTAAAAAAGTTCTACACTTGGTGGTTGTTCCCTTTTCTTCATACAAACAATTTGGATAGAGTCCTCTGTGGGACTTTAAAGGGTGGAGAGTCTTAAAGATCCAAGATATATCAAAAAATATATTTATTTGTAATAATTAAAAACAATTTTAAAAGGGTATAGAGACATGGAAAATCGGATGTACACTAGACAACACATGCCATGATAAACAACAAAGGTTACAGTATCACATAGACCAAAAACCACTGTCAGAGTCCTGATATGTAAAACAGGACACGGGGTGACCAACGCGTTTCGAGGTTGTAGTTATTTTGGAAACCTCTTCTTCAGGGGCTAGTGGTGGTATATGCTGTGATCTATTTGAATGGTAGTGTGGTAGGAGTCTCAACAGAAAAACATAGGAGTGGATGAGTGTCAAAGATACTGCCTGGTATAACAGCCAAAAACGTAATCTTTCAGTAGTGCAGATATAGACACGTCCACTCCTAAAGCAAGCAGCGTGGGGAGATAGCCACATCCAAAATACTGAATCATTCGGTGTGAAGATGGGATGAGGGCTAGTGCTTGGCTGTATGGGAATGGCCATAAATTGGGCTTCAGCCTGGGGTGGAACTAAAGCCACAGAACAGAAAAAAAGTGCTTTTACAGCACAATGCAGCCATGGATCAGAATGGGAACAAGTGCTTCATGCACATTGTTCCCTGGAGGATACCACAGGGTTTTAAAAACTGTGGTGATAGTACTTCTTTAATTTAGAAACAATAACTGAAAAGATTTGCTAACATCCTAAAAAAGTTCTACACTTGGTGGTTGTTCCCTTTTCTTTATACAAAAGCGCATCCTTCAGGAAACAAATGTTAGGTGAAGCAGAAGGAAAGTTTGTCTAGGTCTTGGCGTACTTCTGTGATAGCACACCTTGGACGTACACAGTTGACTCATTCAATGTGAGTGGGTGCATTTCTTTTCAAGACAGTTAACCAACTATGTACTTTGGCTGTTAGAGGAGATCAGGGCATAGACTCAATTCTGACTTTTTTTTGTACAGGAAATCCATGTAAATCTACAGAGCACATATACATACTTCTATAGCTAGAATTAAGCCCCTGTAGCAAAAACAATTCAGGACCCTAAGCCATTATACATTTTAATTCAGAACACTTCTGAAGAGTTTAAACCAACTATAAATGAGTACATGATATTGATAATGATGCTAATAATAATAATAATAATAATAATACCTGAAAAAAAAAGAATGACGCAACAATGAAAGTTGCAACCCCTCTACCTGTAACTGCCTTCATTTGCTACACCTGCCACTTCTTCTAAGGGGAAGCTCCGATTGTCTATCTCCTCCCCCACTCCGCTGCCATATTTGGCACCTTTTGAGGGGGAGACAGAAGTTTGGCCCCCTCCTCCTTCCCCCGCATCCAGCCCATTCACAAAGCGCAGCGAGATTTGCGCATGCGCAGTAGGAAACTGGCTGTGAAGCCGCAAGGCTTCACTGCCAGTTTCCCTTAGCAAAGATGGAGGCACCAGCACCCGAGAGCCGATTCAAGAATCGGCTCAGGTGAGAACACCGCTGGATGCCCTAACAGTAAATGTCAGCAGCTACAGTGTTTTTTTGGGGGGAGGGAGCAGAAACCCTCTTTTTAGAGGGTTCCAGCTCCCACTTCCTCCCGGGGCACCGCGGCGCCGGAAGGAAGTTCACCTCTCCCCCCTCCCTCTTGGCAATCATCTGGAACACGTCACAGGTCCCAGATGATTGCCCGGCCAATTGCGACTCGTGCATGCGCAGTGCGTGTCTGGCTGTGAAGCCACAGCCGGGTGCCCACAGTCAGGATGCCGGCGCCGCAGAGAGGAGGGGGAGACGAGCGGGGCTTCGTACGCCCACATCGCTGGAACCTGGGACAGGGCAGATTAATAAAAGTCAGCAGCTACACTTTTTGTCCGATGGATTTTTCCGTCAGAATTCCGATGAAGCTGACTTTCATCAGTTTTTCCTACACACCATCAGACAAAATTCCGACCGTCCAAAACGCCGTCATGTACAACACGTACGACGGCACTATAAAGGGGAAGTTCAAATCCAACGGCGCCACCCTTTGGGCTGCTTTTGCTGATTTCGTGTTACCGCGTGTTAGTAAAAGTTTGGTGTTAGCCGATTCGCGCTTTTCAGTCTCCGTGCTTTTCAGTCCGTTACAGCATGACTAATGTGCTATCTCCATTACGAACGCTAGTTTTACCAGAACGAGCGCTCCCGTCTTGTAATTTAGTCTGAGCATGCGTGGATTTTTCTCGGATGGAGTTCCACACAGACGATCGGAATTTCCTATCGTTCTGTTTTTCCATCGGTAAAATTTAAAACATGTTCTATTTTTTTACACCGAAAAAAAAAGACCGATGGGGCCCATACACGATCGTTTTTTTCCGATGAAAAAAGTCCATCGGTCTTTTTTAATCGGAAAAACCAATCGTGTGTACGCAGCATAAGAGGAAAAAAAAATGTTTTGGTGGATTGACTGTCCTACAACTAACAAAGCTCCAATATCTCTTAGATCTGTCCACACGCTGTGGATTTTCAGCTGGTTACAATAAAAGATCCGGGATCTGACTGTTCTCAAATTGACTGCCAGACATTCGTAGTAGATGATCTTCAACCACTTTCTTGATTGTTTTCTTTTCCAAAATGTTATTTTTAGTAATAAACAGTTCAGTGAGTGTAACTGTGGATTTCTGTCAATGACAAATGTTCTTTTATGAACCTTTACCCAGTTACCACAAGGAATGCGCAAATCTGGCTATCTAAATATTTTGCCACAATTTCCCTGTAAAGCATGATTGAAAATGGTCTTATCAGTTAAAGCTGAACTCCAGACAAACCGCTAAATACACAGAGGGGAGGTGTTTTATCTGCCGAAGGATTTGTATTTCTGTCCATCCAGTTCTGAGATTTACCATCTCTGCCACACAGCACAACCCTGTCCAGCAGGGCAGAACAATGGATTATTCTCTGCTGCAGCTCAGTAAAGCCTCGTACACACGATCGGATTTTCCGATGGGAATTGTGTGATAAAAGGAAAAGAAAGTGACTTCTGGAAGCAGCACTCCGATTAAAAAGCCTTTATTCCAAAAGGTTCAGGAAACAAAACACACTGCATGACACAGCAAACTGATCACATCTGGCTAACGCGTTTCACACTATTGTAGTGCTTACTCATAGGGAATTGTGTGATGACAGGCTGTTGGTGGAAAATCCGACCGTTTGTACGCTCCATTGGACAATTGTTATCGGATTTTCCACGGTCAAATGTTGGATGGCAGGCTTTAAAATTTTCCGCAAACAACCGTCTGTTGTCGGATTTTCCAACACACAAGTCCGTCGGACAAAAGTCCAAAGTACAAACACGCATGCTCGGAAGCAATGCTCACCAAACACAACATTAGCAGGAGGTGCATAAAGGGTGGCGCTAAAGAGCTGAAAAACGACGTAGTTTCGTGTTTGTTGGCCGACAATTGTGTGCCGTTTGTATGCAAGACAAATTCCTGGCCAACGCCCTTCGGACAAAAGTTTGAGGCTTTGTTTGCGGAAAATCCGATCGTGTGTACGAGGCTTAACAATCACAGTTCTTGTTCCTCCCTCAGCCTGGGATTGGAGAGTAAAAATAGAAGCAACAGACTGCAGAGCTCATCTTTCTGTCACTCTGCTCTCTCCTCCAGTTAGTATGCTCCTTGCACTATATCTAACTGGCTTCTTGTGCTGCTTCTCTTTCCCCTAGTCTGTGTTCTACTGTACAGGGGATTGCAAGAGGCTGATACCAAGTAAAGTTCAGGTACTTACACTGCTTGCATTAAAAAAAAAAAGAATAATGAATTCAGTCCTACATTTATTTGTGTTGATGTTGGCCTGGGGTTGAGCTTTAAAGCAGTATAAAACCCAAATCAAAAGTGTAATTTTGCAATTCTTAAATTTGGTGATTGCATTCGTCCCCCCCCCCCCCTTATTTCCACCTGGTGATCGGGCCAGCAACACACTTTCTGTATTAGGGTGTCTCCACTCTGGATGGATGAGCAGAGGATCCACCTTTGGACAGCAGCACTGTCAACCTATGGAGTGGGTAGTGTTAGATGCACCAGCAGGTTTAGATGGACTGCCAAGCTCCAACTAACACTTTTGTCTCAACCCTCTAACTGCCACTTTTGCTGGGCAGATTGGTCTGTTAAAGTGGAACTAAACTCTCCTATCCTTTACAGCCAAGGAAGCTGCCATCTTAGTCTCTGTTTGATCTGCAATTGCCATGGTGTGATCCTTTATGACGCCAGACATTTGGTGGCTTGACAGTTTGCTTGTGAGTACAAATATTCATGACATTTACCATATCATTTACAGCAGTGGCGGCTGGTGCTCACTATTTTGAGGGGGGGCGGCACAAACTAACGCCAACATCCCCCCCCTCGCGGGAGATGGACAGCGGAGTACTGACTGCCTTATGGAAGCAGGGAGGAGGAAGAGCAGGGCCCATTCCTGCAAGCACACAGGGAGACATTCTCCTTCCAGCTGAACAGAAACCGGAAGTGTGTCCTTAGACACGATTGGGCTGGGAAGAGAATGAGGAAGACAATAGCAAATATTCATTCACTATTGTCACACAAGTGGGTGTGCTCGAGGCGCAGTGCTCTGCGCCCCGAGCCCACCCTTTTTTGCAGCCTATTAGAGCCTCTAACTCTAATCACTTGCTTAAAAAAAAACAAAAAAACATTGGAATCCATGCGTCTGGCGCGCCGCATGTAGATTAGGGGGCCGGACGCATGGATGGGGGGACGGCGCCCCTTATGGAGTGGCCACTACTGATTCACAGCATGCCTTTAATGTAACTGTTTTGGGAAATGGTTACATTGTTGAGTTTGGTTTCACTTTAAGGCTGGGTTCACACTGCTGCATAGAGCGGCTCACAGCAGGGGTCAGGTGCGTCCCCGTTCACCGTTTCAGGTCAGATTTCAGTCTGAATTTTTGGCTGAATTTAGATTTTTCCAAACTGTCTGTAAATTTACTGACAGTTGGCAACCCTGGTAATGATTGATTTTTACAATGTTCTTTTGAGCTGACTCGTAAAACTTATTGTAATATCTATGGATGACAATTCATAACACTTGAGGGGGAAGAACATGGGATGATTGTTTTGTGTTGTATGTATTTTAATTGGTAATTGGTAATTGAAGAATGCAATAAATTTACAAAAATACTACTGCCACTGGGCTAGTGTAGATTTTTGTGAGGTGTCTATTTGGGAGAGTGGAGGTTAAGGGCATTTAGGTAAAATAACACCTCTTCATGTGATAAAATAGGGATTAACTGATTAATGAGAACAAGGCCTTTAATTAGATAAATAATCATGTCATACAAAAAAAAGAAAAAGAAGAAAAAAAAAGATTCCACACCTATGTGATGTTTTGGTATATGAACAGAGGAAGTTATCATGTGACAAAATAAGAAATGTACCGTATATACTCGAGTATAAGCCGAGTTTTTCAGCACATTTTTTTTGTGCCAAAAATGCCCCCCTCGGCTTATACTCAAGTCACCTTTTTGCGCCTGATCTCCCGGACTTTGGGGACCCGGTACCTGCCGGAAAACATGTAGCCCCACTCTTCTTCTACAAGTGTGCAAACTTTGTTGTCCAGGGAACCTACAGCCGGGGAGCACCGATTTTTCAAAGCTGGGCCCCCCTTCTATAGACTCCCATGTTAAACGGTCATTTCTCGGGTGACTTTGGGGACCAGGTACCGGCCGGTCGTAGGTCCCCTGGACCCCAATCTTAGCACACATGTAGCCCCATTTCTTCTCTACAAGTGTGCAAAGTTTGTTGTCTGGGGGACCTACGGCCGGGGAGCACCGATTTTTCAAAGCCGGGCACCCCTTCCATAGACTCCTATGTTAAACTTCAGTCTAGTAATGGACACAGTGAGGCATGGACACAGTGAGGCATGGACACAGTGAGGCAAAGTGAGGCACAGTGAGGCATGCAGATGGACACCCTAGGCTTATACTCGAGTCAATAAGTTTTCCCAGTTTTTTGTGGTAAAATTAGGTACCTCGGCTTATATTCCGGTCGGCTTATACTCGAGTATATACGGTAGTTAAAATTCTACAGCTAAGTAAATTACCTCTTACAAATCTTATATTAATAATCTCTTTGTAATTTTATAATAAAAAGTTTTTTTAGATAAAACAAAATTGCACTCTTACATTATTGCATTTATGACATAACACAAAGTATTAGTGAAGTGCAATAAGGGAAAACAGAAGCAGTAGATAATAAAAAATAAAAAAAAATTCAAGTTGATTCAGTATCTGCAGAGGGAGACCCACTGACTACTGTATATTTTAAGACTGCATGCCATTCCATCCTGAAACAATCTGAATGTCTCATGTCTTGTAGGACCATCACAGACATTTTAGTCATCCAGCATTTCCGGTAATGTGAGGAATCAGAATGTGTAAGTGTTGTCCTTTATGTTGCCTCCAGGACAGCAGAAGAATCCGCTCACAGAACTTTAGACCGCTATACTCAGTGCTGGATTTATAAGAGGGGGAAAAAAGGCAATTGCCTCCTGCCAGAAGGGGGCTCACTCTTTACAAAAATATAGTAACTGAAAAATCAGTGTATTTCATTAAAATGTATCTTGGAAAGCAATATTCTGTCTGCAATCATTTGTAAAGATTTCTACTTTGATATATTGTATCAGTTTTAAACAAATTCTGCACAGAGTACTTATGCCCTTAATGAAGGTATTATGCCTAGTACACACGACCGGTTTTTCCGTCGGATAATAAACCAACGGTTTTCCTGACAGAATTCCTCTCAGCCTGCCTTGCATACACACGCTCAGACAAAAGTAAGCCCGTCCAAAGCGCAATGACGTACAACACGTACGACGGCACTATAAAGGGGAAGTTTCATTCCAACGGCGCCACCCTTTGGGCTGCTTTTGCTGATCCTCATGTTAGTAAAAGTTTGGTGAGAGACGATTCGCGCTTTTCAGCCTCATGCTTTTCAATCCGTTACAGCGTGATGAATGTGCCATCTCCATTACGAATGCTAGTTTTACCAGATAGAGCGCTCCCGTCTCATACTTGATTCTGAGAATGCGTGTTTTTTTGCCTGTCGGAAAACCATACAGACGAACGGTTTTCCCGCCAGGATTTTTTCCTGAAGGGGAAAAAAAAGATCCTGCTCTCTTTTTTTGTCCGGCAGTTTTCCCATCGGAAAAACTGCGATGGAGCATACACACGGCCGGGATTCCCGAAGGAAAAGCTCTCATAGCAGTTTTCCCGTTGGAAAAAACGGTCATGTGTACGAGGCAATAGTATGTGTTTTAAAACATGTGACTGTCAATGAGATAGACCAACTCCATAGTTATTGATTAGATAGTGAGAAATGTCGATTACAGAGAAAATTTGCATAAAGGTAGGTCTAGACAAACTCAGTTTGGCTACATCAATGTCTATGTTCTGTTTTACATATGTGTGATGGACCCTGGAAACCCTGTTGGGTATTTCCACCAAGAAGCCCAAGTTCTGGAACATGAGACCAATGGATCTGGCTATATTAACCCCAAGAACCAGACAACACCAGTCTTGGAGTACACCAGAATAAGAACTGCTTTATTTTAGAAACACACTGAATTTATACAGAAAACCAAACTCCCATGATCTCAGACAATTGAGCTAATCCTATTATTATGACAATGACCACCTTAGACAGTCCAGCTCCCCCATAGGAATTCCTTACGCATAGGAAGCCAAACACAATTATTGACCAACTCTGTCTGGATAACTTAAGTACACACTATAACTGGGTTCTCCTGCAGCCCAAAGTCCATGACAATATGTATGTGGACAATGGACGTCGATCAATGGGGTTATAAATTCTAGGTACTTGATCAAGTCATTTCTGTTGAAGCTAGTCTCCTCTTAATATAAGATAAGGCCTGGGCTTTAGGTCATGAGACTAACATAAGAGTAATAGCACTATAACAGCAAGAGTAGAATAGAGATTCAAGTAGAACTATATTCAAAACTTTTTTTTTCATTTTGGATAGAGCAAGGGAGGGTAATAATCCCTGTCAAAAAAAAAAAATTCCGCCATCTGTGTCCCGTTGCGGAGATTTCCCTTCACTTCCTGTCCCATAGCCAAACAGGAAGTGAGAGGAAATCCCTGCAAATTAAGGGAATTCCTTGGTCACTCCCAGGTCACCAGAACGAGTGGCCTCATTGTAAGATTTCCCCTCTATTACTTTTCTGGGGGCAACTCAAAATTTGGGATTTTCTTTTACTTTTACTTTCAATGATAATGGTAAACAGGACAAATAGAGAGGGGGGATCTCCCTAACGGGGGGCACAGACAGCAATAAAAACTGAAAAGTGTTCTGATACCTCTGTCTAAAACTAAGAAAAAGTTTTGCCCATAGTTATACGTTCAGTTTCTCCTTATTTATCACTTACTCTCTCACTTAGCAAGTTTGATAATTAGAATGACAAGGCCTATAGTAGTAGGTTCAGAACAAAGTTTGCTAAAATCCTTGCCTGATGAGGTTTTTTTTTTTTTTTTTTTATTAGCAAAACTCATCACATTTCAATATAGTTCCACTTTAACCACTTCAGCCCCGGACCATTTGGCTGGCCAAAGACCAGAGCACTTTTTGCGATTCGGCACTGTGTCGCTTTAACTGACAACTGCGCGGTCGTGCGACGTGGCTCCCAAACAAAATTGAAGTCCTTTTTTCCCCACAAATAGAGCTTTCTTTTGGTGTTATTTGATCACCTCGGTTTTTATTTTTTGCGCTATAAACAAAAAAAGAGCGACAATTTAGAAAAAAACACAATATTTTTTACTTTTTGCTATAATAAATATCCCCAAAAAATATATAAAAAAACGTTTTTTTCCTCAGTTTAGTATTCTTCTGCATATTTTTGGTAAAAAAAATCGCAATAAGCGTTTATTGATTGGTTTGCGCAAAAGTTATAGTGTCTACAAAATAGGGGTAGTTTTATGGCATTTTTATTAATAATAATTTTTTTACTAGTAATGGCGGCGATCAGCGATTTTTATCGTGACTGCGACATTATGGCGGACACATCGGACACTTTTGGCGCTATTTTGGGACCATTCACATTTACACAGCGATCAGTGCTATAAATATGCACTTATTACTGTGTAAATGTGACTGGCAGTGAAGGGGTTAACCAGGAGGGGGCGCTGAAGGGGTTAAGTGTGTCCTAGGGATGTGTTATAACTGTGGGGGGATGGGCTACGTGTGACACATCACTGATCACCGCTCCTGATTACAGGGAGCTGTGATCAGTGTCCTGTCACTAGGAAGAATGGGGAAATGCTTGTTTACATCAGCATGTCCCCGTTCTTCCTCTCCGTAAGATGATCGCGGGACTCCCGGCAGACATCGAGTCCGTGGGACCCGCGATCACACTCACAGAGCTCGCGGCGCGCGCCCACAATGCCGCGTCTTAAAGGGCAACGTATATATACGTTGATCTGCACAGCCGCGCCATTCTTCCGACGTATATCGGAGTGAGCCAGTCAGCAAGTGGTTAAAGGGACCCTGTCAGCAATTTTTAAATGCAAATAAACACCGCCCCTGAAAAAGTAAATACTAACTCTCCTGCCACCCATGCTGCTAAACATGGCACCAGTCAGTTGACATAGCTTTAAAGAAGCTGGCAGCAGGATATACTGTACTTGAGTTGACAGATGCTGACTGGCATTAAGGAATACAATACCTACCCCCTCATGATATCAGCCATGGATAGATTTATCCAGCTAACATTTTTACATTGGATGTACTATACCTTCCAGAGGCTCTCTGCATTATACTGCAATATTGACTAGACTTGTCACAGATATGCTAATTAGGCACATTCTTACATGTGGTTTGGACTTGCTCATATATAGAAACATTCTGACATGAGGTAGTGCTGGGCATTACCACAGTAGGAGAGTTGTCTATAGCTGTAGACCCTACGATTATGCTGCTAGGCATATGCAATAATGTCAACACAACCTTTATAAGCAGCTATTTCTTTTTTACACTGCATTTTATGCTAGAAACCCAATACTTCTTAGACTAAGGTGACCAGATTTTTAAAATGAAATCCGGGGACATATTTTTTTGCTAATAAAGGCGGCAATCAGCGCCGCCGCCCGCCTCACAGCCCGTCAAGTCTTACTCTCTGTGCCCTGGCTACTACTGGGTAGGGAGCTGAGGAAGGCAAGGAGATAAGCAGGCAGGCAGGCGGCTGGCCGGGACTTGAG
Organism: Rana muscosa; assembly: GCA_029206835.1. NCBI lineage: Eukaryota > Metazoa > Chordata > Amphibia > Anura > Ranidae > Rana > Rana muscosa. The sequence continues at coordinate 171,008,445 of CM055119.1, read as the reverse complement.
ACAAGGCAGAAGAACATGCGAGCGGAGCTGAATGGGCATGCACCCGAAACTGAAGAAATATTCCCTCCGCTCCGACCAGCACATGATCATCAGAAAGGGGCACAGATAATGGAAAAAAAATACACCCCCTAAGCTAATAGGAGCGGGGGGGGGGGGGTATAATTCTGATTTATTTATTTTTTTAATTCTGCACTGACTGTCTTTGAAATTGCCCAGCCCCTGTTCAAATCCAATCCGGGGACAAAACCGGGGACAGACTTGGTCCGGGGACAGTGTCCTCAATCCGGGGACTGTCCCCTGAAACCGGGGATGTCTGGTCACCCTATCTTAGACCAGACCTGGGGAAATTGCTGCCCCAGGGACACATGTGGCCAGAGGCGTAGCTTGAAGTTAGTGGGCCCCGATGCAAAAGTTGACCTGGGCCCAGGGGAGGGCTGGCGGCCTTAGGCCTGGGGGGCAAGTCCAGTCTAGTGGCCCATTGAACCGCCGAATCAGCTCACCATCCATGGCCCACCTGGTTTTTCAATGCAGCCTCACCAGTGCCCATCAGTGCAGCCAACTCCAGTGCCCATCAATGCAGCCTGATCACTGGGGCAGGTTACATGGGGTGTATGGGGGGGAGTTGGGGGGTCAGCTAGGGGTGTCAGGGTCTCTCACCTTAGCGATCTCAGCTCAGCAGGTCCTTGCAGTTTCCAGGGGGGTAACGCTCCTGATCCTGGGGTCAAGTTGCAGCCAGCGCCCAGCCCTGCAGCCCTGTGTCCCGACTCCCTGGCACGCCCTGTCTCTGCCTGCTTCCAAAAATCTGGTCCCAGGGAGTTGTAGTTTCCTCTGCGCTGCTGTGTTTTACACCCACCAGAAGCTTGAGTGCGGACTACAACTCCCGTAATGCAACAGCTAGTGGTCGGCCGCCATGGCCATGCCCCTGGCCCGACTTCCTAGACCAGAATAAAAAAGAAAATGCTAGCGGGCATCGGCTGCCGGCCATTTTGAACATAAGTTAGGGCGGCCTGGGAGGCAATTGCCACCCTGCCCCCTGGCCCAGTCCTCCCCTGCCTGGGCCTCCCCACTACCACCCTCCACTTCGACCGTGTGCACAGGAACACTCACCGCACGGAAAGATACTCAAAGTTGCTTAAGAGTTTTGAGTTCCTCTTTACATCAGAGGACAGGGTTCACCCCAGTCACTTGCCAGAGCTTCTTTCCTATCCTAGCACTGTATACAGCTCCTCCCCCCTACACTACACAGGGCTGAAATCAAATTCCTTTACACAAGTCTGTCAGCCATAATATTCACAGGCTGTTTCTGGCTTTTATGTTGCTGTTCTGACCTTTGAAATTCTCCGGTCAGAACGGCAGTGTAGTTGCAGTAGGCAGATACACCCTGTGCAGATCATAGCTAACTGGCTGTGTTGTAAAGGAATGTGATTTCAGCCCTGCGGAGGAGGCGCAGTATAGAGTGATGTAATAGAAAAATCGGCAGCCAGGCATAGCATCCAGGGCAGAGGGGGTGGTCAGGGGGCTTTGGGGTGGCAACTTGGATCTGGGGGCAAAGCCATGTGACACAAAATCTGGAGCCTACAGCCCCTCAGGGGCCCTGAGGAGGTGTTAATGGATTTGTTTTAGCAATTTCTGAAGGTTTCTCTGTCAGTGTTGGCAGGTGTTGGGGGAAGGTCACCTCCTGGAGGTGTGTGTCTTTTCTCCAGTTGTCAGGGAAGTGGTGTAAGCAGACATCCCCGGGTGGGGGGGTACAGAGAATCCCAGCTGGTGACTAGGAGACACTGAGCGGTGTCTTACCTCACCAGTGACAGCGGTCCCATCATGGCTACAGGACGGCACTCTCCTCCTCTTACTTTGCTGAACTCGGTTACCATTCCATGTTGATAGCACACAGCACAACACTTTTCCATGCTGGCCTGTTCTCACCCTGTGCACCTCTCCATTCAGGAAATGTTTCACAGCTTCTCCCCAGAAAATGAGAACGGAGAGGTGTGGACTGTGGAAAGCAAAGTGGAAGCTCAGTACTGGAGCATGGCTGTGGGGCCCTAGGGCAGTTCGAAGCTGGACTTTGTGGAGGACATGATAATAATATCACAGGGGGGCTGCAGGGGCCCCCTGGAGCTAGGGGCGGGGTTGCGATTGTGACCCCTGCAACCCATTATTCTATGCCCATGCATGTGGCCCTTTGCCTGGCCCATGATGCCTTCACTGTCAGCATGTCCTTCTGAGCTTGTCTACTTCCTTGCTGCTTCCTCAGAGAGGAATGCTGAGAGATGTCTATGTGGACAGCTGCAAGAACTGGAAGGAGAGAGCCTGAGGAGCTGATTGGTACAGAGGGGAACCTCAGTTCTAGTGGGAGAACATTGATTAGGAGAAGTATCAATGCTCGCCCACCACTCTACTACCTGGCCACATTTTTTGTGTTACCACCTGTACGGAGAAAACCCCAGGAGCCATGCACCTGTTCTTCACTTGAGGTCAGGATCTGTAGAAAGCCTGCTGTATAAATCTCAGGCTCTCTACTTCCATTTACAGTGCTTGCTGCTTTGTCAGTTATCTCCCTGAGTCTGTCAGTCACGCATTGGTATTCAGAATGGCAAATAAGTTAATTAACCCCTGTGCCTGTCATTTCCCCCACTGCTTTCACCAGCCTGTCCTACACCTATGCATACTATTTCATGAGCAGTTGTACCTATTATACCTAGCGCCAGGTGTTTGTTTTTTATGTTTACAGACTTGCAGACCTTCCCAGCCCAGTGTTGTTCAACTAAGTCTGCTGGTTGTATAAAAATATTTTTTAATATACACTAAACTTTGGATCGGCCCTCCACAACAGTCCCACATTTCTCATTTGGCCCCTAGAAAAATGAATTGCCCACCCCTGTCTTAGATGGAAACTACCAGACTCTCATACATTTCAACTATGGAGTTCTGTCAATAATGTGGCCTTACCGCTCTACAAACTCGCGCATATCGGTAGAAACTGCCGAAAAAGATTGATAAAATTTGTGCAGTGTGGGTAGAAGCACACGACCTAATAGTATAACAACAGCAACTAATAATTGTCTGTCACTATAATGGTAGATTTGTAAGTTGTTCTAAACTGTTGGAGTCAAATCTAAATCTGCTACCATTTATTTTGAGATCTCCTTATCCCACCCCAACAACCTTCTCTATTACTATTACCGCTCTTCCGTCCTTCCTTCGTCTTTCTCCCTTCCTATTCCTTTTCTCCCTTTCCTCCTCTCCTTCACAGTGGCAGCCCGTGCATTGTAGGCGCCCCCCATCTATGCGCCCGGCCCCTTTCAGGATGCCGGATGCATGGATTCCTATGGCGAGGGGTGGGAGGGGGTGGTATTTTTTGAAGCACCTGATTAGAGCCACACCTGATTGGAGACACATGACTGGCGGCGGTAAGTGCCGGGTGGGGGTTGGTGCTGTCAGAGCCGCGAGCAGGGGGGGGAAGGGTTTTCAGAGCCGCAAACTGGGGGGGGGGGGTGCTGTCAGAGCTGGGAGCCGCGAGCCAGTGCAGATCGGTGAGGCTAATTTGTATACCCTGAGCTGTATTTCCTAAATTGTATACCCTGATCTGTATTCCCTGATCTGTATATCCTGAGCTGTATACCCTGATATGTATTCCCTGATCTGTATATCCTGATCTGTATACCCTGATCTGTATTCCCTGATCTGTATATCCTGAGCTGTATACCCTGAGCTGTATTCCCCGATCTTTATACCCTGAGCTGTATACCCTGAGCTGTATACCCTTATCTGTATTCTCTGATCTGTATTCCCTGAGCTGTATTCCCTGAGCTGTATACCCTGAGCTGTATTTCCTGAGCTGTATTCCCTGAGCTGTATTCCCTGAGCTGTATTCCCTGAGCTGTATTCCCTGAGCTGTATTCCCTGAGCTGTATTCCCTGAGCTGTATACCCTGAGCTGTATACCCTGATCTGTGATGCTAAGCTGTATACCCTGATCTGTGAGGCTGAGTTATATACTCTGTCCTGTGACGCTGGGTTTTATACTCTGTCCTGTGATGCTGAGCTGTATACTCTGTCCTGTGATACTGGGGCTGTATACTCTGTCCTGTGATGCTAAACTGTATACTCCTGGCACTATGGGTGGAAGCAAGTGGAATACAGGGGACGGAGTGGGTGGATTCTTTAAGCGGTGGGGAGGGGTCAAAAAGGAAGAGCGGAGTCTGGCGCCCCCCCCCCCCCCAGATATGACTGATGATTACAATAGACAATTGTATAGCAGTTTAATTTGCTTGCCCTATGTTATACTGATTTTTGGTGGACTTGTTACCTTCTCATGTATATGTCTACTGATTTTCAGAGACATTGCGCTTTCTCTTCCTGTGTGTTGTAAGTCACAAACATGTATTTCTTACTGAAATCGTTTAATAAATGTATCTAAAAAAACAGCTTCAGCCAACAGGAGTAGCTCTTCTGAAACTGACACTACTAAAAGTCTTCTCCTGTGTCGCCCGCAGCTCTCAGATGTTTCTCCCGCTGACTCCTTCATTACTACAGCACACAGCAGTAACATGGGGGGGGGGGGGTGGGGGGATAGGAGGTACCCCTGAGTGCTGAAGGGCACGCAGGAGAGCCACACTCTTGGAAGTGTCGGTTTCTTAAGACTTCAGCTGGTGATTCTTCCTAATTCAATTGACTTTTGGCAGTGGCAGCAGGAGAAGTATTGAAATTATTTTTTACAGAGGCAAAGTCATTTTGCATTTACAAATTACTGAGCGTGTTGTTTCAAGTTATTTGCTGGGTCTGTTCAGTTGTAATGCACTGATTTCCTTTGGTCCTTTGAAATGATTTAATGAGCGTTTGCTGTAAATGGCTCATATGTAATATATGGAGTACTGATCTTCATTCTTAAATGTGTATACCAGGCATGTCAGACAGTGGGAAAACATTAAAGGCAGTTGTAAAGGCAGAAGTTTTTTTTATCTTAATGCAATCTATGCATTAAAATAAAAAGCCTTCTGTATGCAGAAGCCCCCCTCAGCCCCCCCAACACTTACCTGAGCCCCATCTCTATCCAGCGATGTCCACGATTGCCTCGGCCATCTGGGACTCTCCCTCCTCATTGGCTGAGACACAGCAGCGGCGCAATTGACTCCCGCTGCTGTCAATCAAAGTCAGTTAACCAATGAGGAGAGAGAGGGGGTGGGCCCGCACCGCAGCTCCATGTGTGAATTGATACACGGAGCTACAGCTCGGCTCAGGTGCCCCCATAGCAAACTGTTTGCTGTGGGGGCACTCAAAGGGAGGGAGAGACAGGGAGAGCTGAAGAGGGACCAGAGAAGAGGAGGATCCGGGCTGCTCTGTGCAAAACCACTGCACAGAGCAGGTAAGTATAACATGTTTGTTATTTTTATTGAAAAAAAAACAAGACCTTTCAATCACTTTAAGTGGAATAATTTTTCAATGGCCCACATTGTGCACTTTGGAGCACACTTTATTCCAGGATTTTTTTTATAGCTCTTTGGTAATTAACATCATACCTCCCAACTTTTTGAGATGGGAATGAGGGACACCTAATAGCAAAAGTATGAAGGCCTAGGACACACACCTTGTCACTCCCCCTTTAAGGAGAGTTACACACACACAAACTTAGTTAAATCCACAAGTGCTTTTTTTTTTACCACTACTATTCCTTTATATTGGGTTTTAATATTTTCAAATGCAACAATTTAGAATTTGGTTGAAAGGTTTAGCACTGTGAAACATTTTGCAAAATATATAATGCATTTTATGTACAACTATGTAGAACAGACCAAAATGAGGGACACATGAGGAGGAAAGAGAGACAGAGGGACTTTGTTTCAAATCAGGGACAGTCCCTAAAAAAAATATTTTATTATATCTTTTCATGTGACAACACTGAAGAAATGACACTTTGCTACAATGTAAAGTAGTGAGTGTACAGCTTGTATAACAGTGTACATTTGCTGTCCCCTCAAAATAACTCAACACACAGTCATTAACCACTTGACAACTGGGCACTTAAACCCCCTTAATAACCAGACCAATTTTCAGCTTTCGGTGCTCTCAGCTTTTGAATGACAATTACTCAGTCATAAAACACTGTACCCAAAAGAAATTGTTGTCCTTTTTTTTCACACAAATAAAGCTTTCTTTTGGTGGTATTTAATCACTTTGGGTTTTTTATTTTTTGCTCTATAAAAGAAAAAAGACAGAAAATTCTGTAAAAATTGTAAATTTTCTTTGTTTCTGTTATAAAATTTAGCAAATTAGTAATTTTTCTTCATAAATTTTGGCCAAAATTTATACTGCTACATATCTTTGGTAAAAATAAGTACAAATTGGTGTAAATTATTTGATCTTTGTGAAAGTTATAGAGTCCACAAGCTATGGTGCCAATATCTGAAAACTGATCACACCTGAAGTACTGACGGCCTATCTCAAGTCTTGAGACCCCAACATGCCAGAAAAGTACAAATACCCCCCAAATGACCCCTTTTTGGAAAGAAGACATTCCAAGGTATTTAGAAAGAGGCATTGTGAGTTTTTTGAAGTTGTCATTTTTTCCCACAATTCTTTTCAAAATCAAGATTTTTTTTTTCTTCACAAAATTGTCTTATTAGCAGGTTATTTCCCACACACAGCATATGCATACCACAAATTACACCCCAAAACACATTCTGCTATTCCTCCCGAGTATGGCGATACCACATGTGTGAGACTTTTACACAGCGTGGCCACATAGAGAGGCCCAACATGCAGGGAGCACCGTCAGGCGTTCATGAGCACCCAGGCCAATTCTGACATTTCTCTCCTACATGTAAAGATTTATTTGCTAGAAAATTACATAGAACCCCAAAAAATGTTTTTTTAGCAAAGACCCTAGAGAATACAATGGCGGTCGTTGCAACTTTTTATCTCGCACGGTATTTGCACAGCAATTTTACTAACGCGTTTTTTTGGGAAAAAAACAGTTTTGTGCTTTAAAAAAAAAAAAAACAGTAAGGTTAGCCCAATGTTTTTGCATAATGTGAAAGATGAAGTTACGCAGAGTAAATAGATACCTAACATGTCACCCTTCAAAATTGCACACACTCGTGTAATGGCGCCAAACTTCGCTACTTAAAAATCCCCATAGGCGACGCTTTAAATATTTTTACTGGTTACATGTTTTGAGTTACAGAGGAGGTCTAGGGCCAAAATTATTGCTCTCGCTCTAACGTTCACAGCGATACCTCACATGTGTGGTTTGAACACCGTTTTCATATGTGGGCGGGACTTGCATATGCGTTCGCTTCTGTATGCGAGCACACGGGGACAGGGGCGCTTTAAAAAATGTTTTATTTTTTTATTGTTCATTTTACTTTATTTATTTTAGTTTGACACGATTTTCCCCCCCCAAATTTTTTTTGATCACTTTTATTCCTATTACAAGGAATGTAAACATCCCTTGTAATAGGAATATGGCATGACAGGTCCTCTTTACAGTGATATATGGGGTCAATAAGACCCCACATCTCACCTCTAGGCTGGGAAGCCTGAAATAAAAAAAAAACGATCCTGGCTTCGATCATAGCGGTGAGTCGGTGGAAGCACCAGAGGGCGGCGGGGGGGGGGGGACGACGACGACGTCCCCTCTCGCCTCCCGTAAGAACGATCAATCGGCAGAATAGCTGCCATGATCATTCTTATGGTGTAGGGAATCACCGGCTGAAAAAGCTGATATCTGAATGATGCCTGTAGCTGCAGGCATCATTCAGATATCCCCGCACAAAGTGAAGGACGTCATATGACAGCCGGCAGGCGGAAAGTGGTTAAAACACATTTTTTTTTAACACAAAGTTGACCATTTATACAATATTTGTAACACATAGCATGTACATACCAAAAATGACACCCCAAAATAGATTCTCCTACTCCTCCTGAGTACTGCGTTACCACATGTCTGAGACTTCCACAGCCTGGCCACATACAGAGGTAGAGTGCAGCCGAGCATGTCAGAGCATGGCTGAGCATGGCAGAGTATGGCTGAGTATGGCCGGGTATGGCTGGGTATCGCAGAGTATGGCCGGGTATTGCAGAGTATGGCCGGGTATTGCAGAGTATGGCTGGGTATTGCAGAGTATGGCCGGGTATTGCAGAGTATGGCCGGGTATTGCAGAGTATGGCCGGGTATTGCAGAGTATGGCCGGGTATGGCCGGGTATTGCAGGGTATGGCCGGGTATTGCAGGGTATGGCCGGGTATTGCAGGGTATGGCCGGGTATTGCAGGGTATGGCCGGGTATTGCAGAGTATGGCCGGGTATTGCAGAGTATGGCCGGGTATTGCAGGGTATGGCCGGGTATTGCAGAGTATGGCCGGGTATTGCAGGGTATGGCCGGGTATTGCAGGGTATGGCCGGGTATTGCAGGGTATGGCCGGGTATTGCAGAGTATGGCCGGGTATTGCAGAGTATGGCCGGGTATTGCAGAGTATTGCAGGGTATTGCAGGGATGGCTGAGCAGGGATGGATGGATCTCTCCCCCTCTCCTACTGTACCGATGGGTACAGAGAGGGGAGAGAGGAATGATGTCTACAAGGTGGTTCGTTAACTCTGGGAGGGCGTACATAGATGTCCTCCAAGAATCGCGCTCCGGCGCACCCCCTGGGACACGCACAAGGGAGCATCCGTGGCTGCTGGGTCCAGAGGACCCGGCGCATCATAGATCACGGTAAATGGTCGCTGATAGCGGCCGTTTACCACGTGATCGCTCTGTCAAATGACGAAGCGATCACTTGTAAACAAAACCGGCGTCATTTCACAAATGAAATCGAGACTCATCAGACCAGGCAACGTTTTCCTAATATTCTATTGTCCAATTTTGGTGACCCTGTGTGAGTTGTAGCCTCTGTTTCCTGTTCTTAGCTGACAGGAGTGGCACCCAGTGTGGTCTTCTGCTGCTGTAGCCCATCTGCTTCAAGGTTCGATGTGTTGTCCGTTCAGAGACGGTATTCTGCATACCTTCGTTGTAACGAGTGGTTATTTGAGCTACTGTTGCCTTTCTATCATCTTAAACCAGTTTGCCCATTCTCATCTGACATCATCAAGGCATTTTCCTCCACACAACAGCCGCTCACTGGATATTTTCTCTTTTTCGGACCATTCTCTGTAAACCCGAGAGATGGTTGTGCGTAAAATCTCCTTAGATCAGCAGTTTTTGAAAAACTCAGACCAGCCCTTCTGACACCAACAACCATGCCACGTTCAAAGTCACCTAAATCCCCTTTCTTCCAAATTCTGATAATCGGTTTGAACTTCAGCAAGTCGTCTTCACCACGTCTAGATGCCTAAATGCATTGAGTTGCTGCCCATGTGATTGGCTGATTAGCAATTTGTGTTACCAAGAGATGTGGCGGCCGAAAATTGTGTTTTCAGCATTTTGCCGAAAAAGACATGGGTGCCTAAAATGGTGAAGAAAGCGCAAAGTATTTTACTGTGCTTATGGTGTGTTTTTCATAGGTCATGTGACTCAAAAAACTAATCAAAAACGTAACATGGGTGTGTTATGTGTTCTTGCTGTGTTTTCAATGCATTTCAACAAAGAGGTACGTTTTTGGTGCAGTTTTTTCCGCTGACCAAAAATGCAGCAAGCAAGATTTTTATTGCTACAATGGAAGCTCAATGGACCAGTGTGAAGACATAAATAGAATTTTTAAAGGGAGGCATTTTTCTTGAGCTTTTCTTGAGATAAAGCTGTCGACAATGGCGGACAATAAATTCATATTGATTCAAATTCATGATATTAATAAAAGGCGAATATAATACAATTATTTATATATATATAAAAAAAAAATTTTAATGTCATTTTCGGTGTCGGCCAAGTGTATCCTGAATTTTCAGTTTCGGCACCCAAATTTCCATTCGATGCACCTCCTAGTTCTAGCGTCTAGTAGGAGGGACACTGAGCAATAAGCCCAGAGCGCATTGCTTCCCCATTCTTGAGCATAGTTTTAGCTTTGTGACTTAAGCAAGCCATAGACAGACAGATCGAAATTCGATTCCAGTTTAGCTGGAATCAGCCGAATTTCTGACTACTGTATATACTCGAATATTAGCCGACCCGATTATAAGCCGAGGCACCTAACTTTCACGGCCAGAAACCACAATCATCCAGAGAATGATTCTCACCGCTACAATAAACAGAGTTTTCCCCCAGTGACTTGAATGTCCACACCAGCTGCAACTCCAACGTAGAGTTTATTTCTCAAAATAACAGTCTCTGATAGAAAAGGTTGGAGTAGAAGACAGGACAGCATAAGGTGTGGGAGAGGTCCAGGCACAAACGTAATCACTTCATTGCTCGGCTTCACAAGCAGACTCAGCCCAGATGGATAGTCTCCCCAGGTAGGGACTAGCAGCCAAATGGTACTCTAACTTAACCGCACAGTCTCTGCCACCGACTGGATGAACTTGGTCTCTGCCACCGACTGGATGAACTTGGTCTCTGCCACCGACTAGATGAACTTGGTCTCTGCCACCGACTGGATGAACTTGGTCTCTGCCACAGACCTGGTGAACTTGGTGTTTCAAAGCTTGACCTCTTTGTAAGGAGAAGACATCCCTCCAGAGAGTTACCGGGACCCTTCCTTCACCGTGACTTTTCACCGGTCCCTCGGAACAGTTCCTCCCCCGGCCTCCTCATCCAAGATACGGGTCCCCTCGCAAGGTGGCACCCTGGGATACCTCGATCCTTGATGGGCCCCAGCCGAAGGTGCTGGGCCCAAGGCCTTTGCTGCAGTCCCAGGGCTAAAGGTGCCTGGGACCGATTCACTGACCTCCGCCCCTGGGCCAAAGGTGCCCAGGGCGGACAGGAACACACTCCTGGGAGTAGGACTCCCGACGACCGAAGAACCCTGAACAGGCAGCGTCTGCCCCTTTTATATCCTCTGCCAGCATGCACAGCAGGCCTGCCACACCCACTGTACGGCTGCCGAAAGGGGAAACACAAGGCACAGCACTGTATCAGCGGTTCAAACCTGGCCTACCATGGCAGCGCCACCTGCAGGCCACAGGGAACTATACACCGATACTCTCCCTGCGGACAAAAATGGTTGAAAGAATCCTGACAATTGGGGTGTTTGAGCACAACTACCTCTCAAACACTTCCCCTAAATCTAGGACCCCGCTACACTTATATATGGAAAAGATTATTAAGTGTACTTACCTTCACACCTTTACCCAAGTATCCCCCCATAGAGCCTAGGCAAGGATGAAATCACGTTCCTTCCACTAAGATCCTTGGAAATAATGAGTAGCTCACTATGCTGTGTTGCACCTTCTCATGAGATTTGGGCTACTCTCCATTTACTGTGATCCCATTGGAAGGAGCATAACTCGCTCCCTGCAGGGAAAAGATAAGTATATTTATTAACTATCTTTCTATACAATTTTCCTTAAAACTAAGCAGTTATTCATTCATTTACGCAAAGTCTGCTTTATTTACATAAAGTATAAAAAACATTTTTTAGTTGCACAGTTCCTAAGCTGAACTGTTGCTAGGATATTAAATAAAAACGTAAATATATATTGCATGTTGGGGCTTCTGCTTCCACTGTGATGACTGTGCAGCATCATATGTCATAGATCTAGTGTTCACACCCGTGTTTGTTTTACTTCCTTCTACATGTCTAAACTGTTGTGGAAAAGCAGGTGCAGCATTAGAAAAGTCACGCTGAGGCATCTTATAATGCTGTCTATTAAACACTTAAATTTGTAGTTTTTTTATCATCACTAAGAGATTGCTCTAATTTTCTCTAAAATCATTTTATAAATAATATATACGATCATTTGTTTTTGGTAATAGGTTTAGACCCAGATAGCAAGCAAATGAGCTGTGAGTTTGAAAATGACTCGCTAAGCTATTGCTAAACTTGCCTGGCTTCACAAGTTTGTTGTACAATTGCAGCAAGTCTGCATTGCATGACTCCAGATCAACTTTCTGCTGCAAGTTCTGGTTCAGTTCTGTTGTGCAAAAGTCATCCCACCACAGGGGTCACTGTGACCTGTAGAGCGCTTGCTGTAGACTCGCCACTGCAACTTTGCTCTTACTAGAGACTTGCCATGCAAATTTGCTTCAAATTGGAAAAGTGCCAACTAGAAATTGTGCTTTAAGTGCTCTGCAAGTGTACAACTTGTCAGTGAAAATGTGCAGCAAGTTAAAAAGACTAATGCTGCATACACACGGTCGGAATTTCCAGCAACAAATGTTCGATGTGAGCTTGTTGTCGGAAATTCCGATCGTGTGTAGGCTCCATCGGACATTTGCTATCGGAATTTCCGACAACAAAAATTTGAGAGCTGGTTCTCAAATTTTCCGACAACAAAACTTGTTGTCCGAAATTCCGAGCGTGTGTACACAATTCCGGCACACAAAATTCCACGCATGCTCTTTCGAGCAGAAGAGCCACACTGGCTATTGAACTTCATTTTTCTGGGCTCGTCGTACGTGTTGTACATCACTGCATTCTTGACAATCGCATTTTCAGACAACATTTGTGTGACCGTGTGTATGCAAGACAAGTTTGAGCCAACATCCGTCGGAATAAAATCCACGGCTTTGTTGTCGGAATGTCCGATCGTGTGTACGCGGCATTACAATGTGTGATGTTGGTGCTGGATCACTGTGACCCTTCACCCTTTTCTCCTGATGCATTCTGGGGGAGGGGCTGTACCAGGAAGTAAGTTAGTGTGTGTGTGTGTGTGACAGGGAAGCAGCAGCATGATACACAGAAGGTATTACATCTGGTAATGACAGAATCCTGTTGTATTAGGACTCCACGTAACAAAGTCATCATGTTCTGAGTGAGTAATAAACCCTCTCCATGGTTAAGAAGTTCATCCAGCCTGTGTGTAACTTGCTGAGCAGATACTGGCAGCATTGCTAGCAGCACCCTGAGAGAGCCCATGTCTAAGGGACATAACGGCTATGAATAAACACTAGTACAGTGTGAAACGCGTCAGCCAGTTTGACCAGTGTGCTGTGACTTGCAGTGTGGTTTTTGGAATTTTGTATTTTACAAAATAAAGGCTTTTTATCCGGAGTGCTGCTGTCCAGAAGATTGTTTCTTTTGTATTGCCTATATTTGCATTGCTTGCACCCGTGGTTGCTGGGAAGAGGTAATTACTTGGAGGATATCCACACCTGAGCGGTTTTTGTTTTTTGTTTCTCATTTGTTCTGGACATAACAGTGGCGACGAGGATTGTGGATTTTAGCACACATGGCCTTCATAGGGTTTATTCAACCATTTGATCCTGCTGCTGAATCATGGAGCTCCTGGGTGGAGAGGCTGGAGCAGTATATGGAAGCAAATAGTGTGGCTGCAGAAAGGAAAGTTGCAGTTTTCCTCACAACATTGAGTCAAGCTGCATATGGCACTCTCAGAGACCTCATTTCTCCAGACAAGCCGGCCTCTAAGCCCCTGCCTGAGTTAATTCAGAAGCTACATGAGCACTACAACCCAAAGCCATTAGAGATTGCAGAGCGGTTTAAATTCTACAGTAGAAGGCAGCCTGCTGGGGAGGACATAAAGACTTATATCATTGCTTTACGTAAACTAGCTGCCACTTGTCAGTTTGGAGACTACCTGCAGGCGGCTCTCCGTGACATGTTTGTCATGGGACTCTGCGACCCAGCCATACAGAAACGCTTACTCACAGAACCCGACTTGACTCATAACACAATGCAACACCGCCACAAATTTATGGCAATCTGGGGAGTCCATTTAGACTGTTGTGGTTTGGTTGTGTTATCACAGGTGCTTTAACGTGCAGTATTTTGTGTGCTCACATGTACAGCATGAGCTGCCAATGCACCACAATATATATTTTGATGGACATACAGCATTTTGTTCAATGCAGCACACCTCAACACACAGAAGGTGTACATCTGTGCACTTGAAGTACACTAAAGCCTCGTATACATGGTTAGATTTTCGGAAGGGGATTGTCTGTTGACTGTTGACAGACTGTTGTTCGTTAGTACGCTCCTTTTGACAATTGTTGTCCAATTTTCCGACAACAAATGTTGGATGACAAGCTAGTAAATTTTTGTCAAACGACAGCTCCACGTCAGATTTTCGAATGGTCAGTACACAAATCTGTCACACAAAAGTCGAAAGTACAAACACGCATGCTCAGAAGAATCAATGCTCACCAAACACAAAATTAGCAGAAGGGGCCCAAAGGGTTTCGCTCAGAGCTGAAATTCCTTATAGTACATTACTACATTTGTGTTTGTGGCACGACAATTTGTGTAATGTTAGTATGCAAGACAAGATCCTGCCACACGCCTATTTACAAAAATCAGACGCTTGGTCGCCCAACAATCGAACTGTGTGTACGAGGCTTTAAACGTGTGTTGTGCCTAGGTGCATTGGGAAGCCATAGAAAATGGCACCTCACTGCATCTTGTGCAATACCATGAGTTGCAGTAATGTTATAAAATCAATGGATCCACTAGCTTCAACATTAGGACATATATTTGTTTTTAGTATTTGCAACCCATAGACCTAAGATTTTTTCAAGCGGCCCATGTTAGATAAGCTTTATTTTGGCTTTAGATTTAATCCTAGGTATCAATACATTGGTCAATCTAGAGCCATGTATGTTCAGTCTGTCTAGTTGCCAAAATCTAAATCTCACAAAATCAGGTTTTCTTAAAGTTAACCTGCAAGGATAGCAATATGATTGCTGATTAGTCTTTAAAGGCATAGGCCCCTATGTCCATTCAAATCATGGATTCACTGTTCAGTACCTTTATGCCGCGTACACACGCTCAGAATTTCCGATGGAAAAAGTGCGACAGAATTTTTTCTTCGGATATTCCGACCGTGTGTATGCCCCATTGGACTTTTTCCTTCGGAAATTCCGATGGACTTAGAAAGAGAACATGTTCTCTTTTTTTCAGATGAAAAAAAATTTCTATACGAATTTCCGTTCGTCTGGATGCAATTCCGACGGACTAAAAAACATGCATGCTCAGAATCAAGTCGACGCATGCTCGGAAGCATTCAACTAATTTTTCTCGGCTCATCGTAGTGTTGTACGTCACCGCGTTCTTGGCGGTCGTAACTTGGTGTGAGCGTGTGTATGCAAGACAGCTTGAGCGGAATTCTGTCGGAAAAATCCGTCTGAGTTTATTCCGACAGAAAAAACGGTTGTGTACAAGGCATAAGAGGCATGTCAACATTTGCAGCTCTCATATCACAATCTTCACACGTTTTCTTTAACAAGAAACTTTATTCTATTCATAGACATAAGGCTTGGAAGGAAAGGGAAAGTGGTGTACCTGATTCTTCTAGTGATGAGTTTTTGGGTATTTTATCATTTTATTTCTTACCCTGGTATTGTATATCTTCAAACGATCTACTTCTACTACTATAGTGCTAGCAGGTTGTCTGGGAAAGTTAGGTAGGATGCTTCATGCGATATGATGCCACTGACATCAAACTCTTCCATAACTTAGGAATCCCGCAGTGTGCATAAACTAAAGGGTAGACTTTAACGTAGGGGCCAAACTTAACCTTACCATTTCAAATTCCATTAAAAATGTATGATAATAAAAAAACGGCACTGACTACTAATGTCTCCAACACAGTATATTCAGCATATTAATTTCTCCACCAGATGTATATTTTATGCCAGATTGCAGCCTAAAATGTTTGGTAGCACTTTTTAGTATAGTAGTACCCATACTATTGCAATGCACTCTAATAAAGAATGTGTTTCGAGTAATATTATATCACACTGCTGTGTTTTTGGAGTGCTATTTGCAGGATGTTTATATTACTATGCTAATATAGGTATGCAAGCCTATGCAGCTACTGCTTACATTGGTTTCCCTATCATAGTGGGCAAAACACTTTAAAAACAATAATAATAATAACTGTACCTTTCTAAAGATGTTATCCAAAAAGTTGCTGGAAAAAAACTGTAAAAATTAAAATTTTCATGATGGGCTTAATAGCAAACATCATAATCACAATTTTACCTTAGGAAATGCGCGCATGGCTACCTGCTCCAGGTGCTTATCGGTAGCTCTTCTATGGACAATAAACAATGATTTAGATTGGGTATGGTGCCAAGCAACCGGTCAGACTGGCTCTCACCAGGCTAACTGCCAGCTACACCCAGTAAATAATCAGACATTTTATGGACAAATATCCTGCAGACATATATCAATTAAACAAACCCCTTCCATAATTCCTCCTGGCCTGTATAAAAGTTAATAGTTCATAGTTACTTCAACGGTGATCGAGTTAACATTCATAAATCAAATGCTTTTATAAACTTTGGCCTGAAAGATGACATTTCCTGTTGGACCCATGTCATGTGTACACTATAACTTTTATACCTGTGTAATGTTTAATTTCTGTTTCGTCAGTATCCTGTCATATATGAGATGACATGCCATGATTTAAGGGATAACTGAGACTCATTTACATAAATGGCAGCAAAGGAAAATTAAGTAATGCCACAAAAAGTGCATTCCAGGTTTAATTTCTTTGAAAGCCTGCTTTTGATCCTAAAGTAGCATCATAGGGTTAGTACATAGGAATTAAAGACCATTCTTTGGTTGTATGACTTTACCAAAAACATAACAAAAATAAAATGTAACTCCATATTTTGAGACTGCTTGTTAGCTACAGGAAACCCTTTTTATGACGAGGGGACCTTCAGAGAAACTCTTAAGCCCTGTACACACGATCAGTTTTACAGATGAAAACAGTCCGATGGACTGTTTTCATCGGACAAACCGATCGTGTGTGGGCCCCATCAGACTTTTTTCCATCAGTGAAAAAAAATAGAACAAGTTTTACATTTTTTCCGATGGAAAAAAAAAAACGATAGCAAATTCCGATCGTCTGTGTGGAACTCCATCGGAGAAAAAACCCGTGCATGCTCAGACTGAATTAGGAGACGGGAGCGCTCGTTCTGGTAAAACTAGCGTTCGTAATGGAGATAGCACATTTGTCATGCTGTAACGGACTGAAAAGCACGGAGACTGAAAAGTGCAAATCGGCTAACACCAAACTTTTACTAACACGTAGTAACACGAAATCAGCAAAAGCAGCCCAAAGGGTGGCTCCATTGGAGTTGAACTTCCCATTTTATAGTGCCGTCGTACGTGTTGTACGTCACGGCATTTGGGACGGTCGGAATTTTGTCTGATGGTGTGTAGGCAAGACTGATGGAAGTCAGCTTCATCGGATTTCAGATGGAAAAATCCATCAGATTTGATTCCATCGGAAATCCGATCGTGTGTACAGGGCTTTAAAAGAGTTTACTAGCAAAACCTCTAGTTTCATGCTGATCGGTGGGTTCTTTGTTGAAGCGGTAGTAAACCGCGATGACGTCACTCCCCCGGGTGCGCACAGGCTCTCGAGGTCCAGCACTGTATGCCAGACCTTCAGAGCGCATGCGCTGGTGATGTCACCGGCTGCATGTACTCTAAAAATCTCCTAAACAGTGCAAGTTTAGGATATACTTACAGTACCTACAGGTAAGCCTTCTTATAGACTTACCTGTAGGTATAAGTGGTATACCACTGTAATGAGAAGATCGACGGGCTCTTTGTTAATAAGAAACTGACCAGTATCCTGCTGGACACCCAAAACAAATTTTCCTGTATTTGTACCCCATGGATACAATATGCCCATCCATCATTGTCCATGGAAAGATGAACTTCATTATAATAGTCCAGCTTTGGGACACTGGTCTTGGACATGCCTGACGCTCACCTTCACCTCACCTCTCTTTCCCACCTTTCTACTTTGAACATCCTTTATTCCTCTTTATTTCATTCTTATTTTATTGTTGCAGATCATGCTGTTTTTTTCAGACTTGATGTTATGATCTGCTTATTGTTTAATGGCCTGCAACAAAGTTACCTGGCTCATTGATACCTACTCTAACTTGCAGGCTACAAGTTTTGCTTATTAATATGCTTCTAATACTGTTGGACGTTATCACATCCCCGGTAGCTAGGTTCTAGCTGTCTAACATCTTCTTGGCAATTACAAAAAGTCTTTTTATGCCATGTTTTGTGCTTAAACATTTTCAATAAAGATCTATTAAAAGTGAAATAGGTGCAAGCTAGTGTAGGGGGGTCCTAAATTTAAGGGAGGTGTTTGAGTGGTAGTTATGCTCAAACACCCCAATTGTCAGGATTCTATCAACCATTTTTTTCCGCAGGGAGAGTATCAGTGTGTAGTTCCCTGTGGCCTGCAGGTGGCGCTGCCATGGTAGGCCAGGGTTGAACCGCTGATACAGTGCTGTGACTTGTGTGTTCCCTCTCAGCAGCCGTACAGTGGGTGTGGCAGGCCTGCTGTGCATGCTGGGAGAGGATATAAAAGGGGCAGACGCTGCCTGTTCGGGGTTCTGTTCTGCGCGGCCTGTCGTGGCCGGGGGTCCTACCCCAGGGAGTGTGTTCCTGTCCGCCCTGGGCACCTTTGGCCCAGGGGCGGAGGTCGGTGAATCAGACCCAGGCACCTTTAGCCCTGGGACTGCAGCAAAGGCCTTGGGCCCAGCACATTCGGCTGGGGCCCATCAAGGATCGAGGAATCCCAGGGTGCCGCCTTGCAAGGGGACCCGTTTCTTAGACGAGGAGGCCGGGGGAGGAACTGTTCCAAGGGACCGGTGAAAAGTCACGGTGAAGGAAGGGGCCCGGTAACTCTCTGGAAGGATGTCTTCTCCTTACAAAGAGGTCAAGTTTTGAAGCCCCAAGTTCACCAGGTCTGTGGCAGAGACCAAGTTCACCAGGTCTGTGGCAGAGACCAAGTTCACCAGGTCTGTGGCAGAGACCGAGTTCATCCAGTCTGTG
The DNA here is from genome assembly GCA_029206835.1 of Rana muscosa. Taxonomy (NCBI): domain Eukaryota; kingdom Metazoa; phylum Chordata; class Amphibia; order Anura; family Ranidae; genus Rana; species Rana muscosa. The sequence continues at coordinate 170,989,584 of CM055119.1, read as the reverse complement.
GCAGAGACCGTGCGGTTAAGTTAGAGTACCATTTGGCTGCTAGTCCCTTCCTAGGGAGACTATCCATCTGGGCTGAGTCTGCTTGAGAAGCCGAGCAGTGAAGTGATTACGTTTCTGCCTGGACCTCTCCCACACCTTATGCTGTCCTGTCTTCTTACTCCAACTTTTACCCATTAGAGACTGTTATTTACCAGAAATAAACTCTACGTTGGAGTTGCAGCTGGTGTTGACATTCAAGTCACTGAAGGGGGAACAAGGACTTATCTCTGTCAATTGTAGAGGTGAGAACCATTCTCTGGAGGATTCTGGTTTCTGGCTGTGGAGACCCACCAACAACACCGCTCAACCTCTTTACACAGGAGGGTACGGGCTTGTGGCATGATGTGCTCTCTCTACCTGCGGGGAGCCAAAAGCAGGTGAAGGGGGTGAGTGCGCTACACTAACATATGACAACCTTCCACCACAAAGATTTTGAGACTGGCTATTTAAGCTTATGGTCACTTGATACAGAGAAGACTTCAAAGTCTTTCAGGAGGCATCATAGCTGGAGACAACAAATCTCAAAAGCCAGGTTAATGCTTTCATGTGAATCTACAGGTTTGAACTTTTTGTATAGGAATTGCTTAGCGTTTTTGTGATGGTTACATACGGTTTGTTAAATGCCGTAGAGCTCCTGTGTTGTGCTTTTCTATTTCTGGTTTATGACCCTTCTATAATTATGTTCCAGTAGTGTATTTTGCAATATTGTTCCTTTGGAGACCACAAGAAAGACCATTATCTTTGCTTATAAGTTAAGGGACAAATACATTCCAGTCTGGCCACAAAGAGGCCCCAATAGGATGTCTGTTCAGCATTGATTTATGTATTTGATTCATAGCCATTTTCCCATAGAAGATAACATTATAAATAGCAACAGATTGAAAGATTGGGTTTGCCTGCACGTGGACACTTCCTGTAGCACTAAAGGCTCCTGCACACTGAAGTAGTTGTTTAGTGATCTGAAGAACAAATGGATGATCATGTAATAAAGATAATTTTTGACCATATATGCCTATACGGCCTAAGTCTTTGGTGCCCAACCTGCGGCACAGGGGGGCATGTGGCCCTTTGGTAATTACTGTGCAGCCCTCTGGAACCTTGCAGACAGATTTAGGTGCCCACTTTAGCCAGTAAAGGGAAGGGAACATATTCTTATTTCTAGTAGTTACATGACTCTTTTTATTTCTTTGACACTATTTAATTTTGTTCTTTGCTAACCATTACCTTCCCTTTAGAGCCGATTCACACTGGGGCGGCACGACTTTGGGGGCGACTCGGCAAGGCGATCTGTATTGAAGTCAATGCAAGTCGCCCCGAGTCACCCCCAAAGTCGTACAAGAACCTTTTTCTAAGTCGGAGCGACTTGCGTCACTCCTATTAGAACGGTTTCATTGAATAGAGCGGAACGCGACTTGTCAGGCGGCTGAGTCGCCTGACGAGTCGCCCCAGTGTGAACCGGCTCTTAATGTTTTTATTTCCTCTGACCTAATGGATCTTTCAAAGAAAAATATCAAATATATCAAATTTTTAAATGGACTTAATGTGGTAACATTGATTAGTAAAATGGCTGTAGTAGTCCATGCCCCCAGTCTACAACAACTCATAAAGCATGTTTGAAGTCTCTGACTATCTCTTGTTTCATATTTGCAGTTTCTGATAGCTTTCTTAAGCAATACATTGACTGAATAATATATGCAGTCCCTGGTGACGTCAAGGGTTGCCCTTGCTTCTTCCTATATCAAGAAAGTTGACCTTCACTGGTATAGATTATACTTTGCCAGATAAAAATAAGGATTGATTAAAAAATCTAGAAAGACCAACCATTTACTTCCACGTGACATTGAAGTCACATGGGTGAATTTAGCATGACATCATTTTTAATGATAATACTACATCTTTTTAATAAATGTGATACAGTATAGCGTGGATATACTCCAGCATGCTGTCACCAGAGCTTATAAATTCATTGTTTGCTTTGAAAAGATTCTGTAGCATTTTAGCTATTTATTCGTCATGATAGGGAAAAATAATGTGTAGTGTAAGGCAGTGTTAAAAACTCCCTGGCCCTGTCACACAGAGCATGGGGTCCAGTCCAAGATTATGAAGTGTCATGAGTGAGGAACACGCTCAACACTTCCAATAACCTTTAATTCGAAGGTAAGGACATATTGTTGAGTGTGCCCAGGGCTGCTGATAAGGGGGGTAGCCCTGGCCTTCTAGTATGGGGCCCAGACCAGCAAGGGGGCCCGGGCGACAGGGAGAATCGGATGTGGGCAGGGAGGTTTAGCGCAGTAATTATTGTGACTCTCCCCCCTGTATGTCTCTCTCTGTAGCAGCTGAATGTGGGTGGGAGGGAGAGAAGGAGAAGCTTGCTTTCAGCTGCTGCAGAGAGATCCATACCAGGGATCAGGTCTACTAAGTGCTCCCCCACTGCACCGATCAACCTCCCTGTGCACCACCCTCTATACCCTGCTGCATGGGCCCCCCTTGTGTGCCCCCCACCCACAGCACTGCTGGCTTTCCTCCCCTCCCTCTCGCAGACAGCATCAAGCACACAGGAAAATGTTTCAGGGCGGAAAGCGGGCAAAGGAGCCCATAAATATGTCATATTTACTGGCCTCTTCCTTTCCTGAATGAACACAGTGAGTAATTTGGTACCAATCACTCACAGTGTTCATTCATAACTGAAGTATAGTAAGCTGTGTTTACTATGCTCTAGTTTGTGAATAAACAGGAGCCTTCATATAGAGTGCTTTCAGTTCATTCCCTGTCCAGTGCAGCTAAAGCTGCAGAGAAAGGGATGGAGGAAATTCTATCCTCAGTCCCTTTCTCTGTCTCAAAAGTTTAGACCCCTAATATTTCACCAAAGCCCTCCCCCCCACAAAGTTGTGGAAAAATAAATAAGAAATAATAGTTGTAAAAAAAAATTTTTTTTTAAATATAATACAAACAATTAGGGGGCTGCCTACACAAAGCTCTAACCACATTAAAAAAAAACACTGATTCACACTGTACAGCCCACAGCTAGGGTTGCCACCTGTCCGTGATTGACCCGGACAGTCCAGGTTTTGAATTATGTGTCCGGGTTTCAGGCAGACTGAAACCCAGACACATTATTCAGACCGGGCTGTGGCTTCCCAAGTAACCAAGATAGTCACACACAAATTTATTGCCACCTGCGAGTTGCTGTCTGGGGGCAGGTGTGGCATCACTTGGGAGGCAGATGATGTCAGCAAAAGCAATTTAGCCACACTCACTGTTTGCTGCATCACGCTATGCGCACTGCATTACCACTCTCCTTGGGCACGCAAGGGTGTGCCAGGCCGCTAAAGTGTTCGGGTTTGGCTGGAAGAAAAGGTGGCAACCCTACCCACAGCCCCCATGTGAAACACAGACCTCATTGAAACACAAGACCTCATTCAAAAACAGAGCTTTATTTATTAACAGTTTTATCTTTTAGATTTAGCAGGAATTTTGTAAATTATGCAGTGTTTGTCTCCACTAATAATGATTTTAGTGTATTTTTAGTGATAATAGTTAGACTGTACAGGGTCCTGTGATTTCTAACAACAGAAGAAGAGAAACAAGGACGCACCAGCCTAGTGTATTATCATTAGGATAGATTTTTATTCAAAAGAAAATATCAATACTACTCACAAGTGTAGCAGAGAAAATCGCAGTACAATGACGTTTCATGTAGGTGGCAGCTGGAAGTAGAACTCGAACCCACACTCCACAAAGTCACCGAGAATGTGATGAGGGCCACTGCCGGCAGTGGCCCTCATCACATTCTTGGTGACTTTGTGGAGTGTGGGTTCGAGTTCTACTTACAGCTGCCACCTACATGAAACGTCATTGTACTGCGATTTTCTCTGCTACACTTGGGAGTAGTATTGATGTTTTCTTTTGAATAAAAATCTATCCTAATAATACACTAGGCTGGTGCACCCTTGTTTCTCTTCTTCTATTTTCTATTAGGACACCCCTGTCCATGAAGAGCTGCAAAGCCAGTGCTACCATCGTGCAAGATTGACTGTTTGATGATCCACTTGTGCGCTGGAGTGTTTGTGTTCTGTTATCAAAAGATTTCTAACAACAGCCCTGAGTGCGCCCATCTGACCCTGCCCTTACTATGTAAGCATAGTAACGAAAGGGAAGAAAGGGATTTTCACGGTGCTGTCTGTAGTAGTAGGAAATTCAGTAGCAATTAGGATAAAAAATATTGAATATTTTAATAAAGTTCATTAAAAACAAATAACATATACAGCCACATGCAAGTGGTTGCTAGTGGAGCACAATATACAAACAGCTGGATGGTCAGAACAAAATGGAGGAGAAAAATTGAAGCTGGTTTTGAAAAGTACAAGATTACTCGTGACGTCCCGACATGTTTCGCAATTCTAGCTTCATCGGGGGACATACGGGTATAAAGAAGAGCTTGTACAGTACTAAACATGAATAGAGAAGAATAAATTAGAAATGTTGTAAAATACATTAAGCAAAAATATGACTACTGCTGGAGAACATAACGTGCCATCCTTCACACATAATCCGCCCCCCCTCCCCAGGGGGCGAATGATGATGTTAAGACTGTTTGCATGTTCCCAAAACACAAGATCAGCCTGTAACCTAAAAGCATTATCACTCTTGTCACAACAAGCAAGATAAACATCTGTTCTCACACAGACCAGTGTCATTTTTCTATAGAAGGGTGCTGCAGGACTTGCGTGCTGAAACATAGCCACATTTCAGCTAAAAGGCTCCCCATAATTACTATTTAGATACCAATGAATGTAAATACAAGTTTTCTATGACAGTGACAAATGTATAAAAACAAATGAAACCCCTCTTAGGTGTGTTGCACTATTGAATAAATGTCCCCCGTACCTGCAGCGACTGACATGTTTGCACTTGAATCTGCTATTTGAGCACATTCTAATGATCCCTATATAAGGCGAATAAAAGAGTTTAGTAACTATGCTTTTCAGTAATGCCAGTCATACATTGATCGAAATTCAGCTGATCCAACATCGACTGGCCTGAATTTTGATTCATGTGTAAGCAGGCTGGTTGTACGCAAGTCAATCTATCGATCTGGATGTAGCCAGCAATGCTGATCGTTTTATTCTGAGGATGGGAAAATTTCCCTGCTGTCAGGATACAATAGCCCAGTGGGAAGGATTCCCCCATCCACATCAAATGTATGGATGGGAGAATTGGCTAATTTTGTTTTAGTTTAACGCGCTGGTTGAACGAAAACAGATTAATCATGTATGGCCTGCTTAAGATGCCTATGAGAAGTGAACTCTGTGAAAGAAAATAGCTTCCCTCAGGATCAGATAGTTATCTCAAACATATTCAATTCTAATAAAATGCTAAAGCTTTTAGATATCTATTTGGGCATGGGACACAAGACTTGGATTTTTATACAGTGATCCCATTTCCAAGCCTCTGAAGATGTACAAATCCGCATTTTCAGTCTGTCTCTAAATATTTCAGATTAAAAATATATTAAATATCATGTTTACTGGACCACTAGGACATAACCATTAGGACCTTATTTGAAAATAAATGTCTACGTGGTCCAAGGTCACATGGGGTGATCTTGAAGCTTTATGCGTTGTTCAATAGCCAGCGTAACAAGCCATCCTACCAAATGGCATGGGAATCAGACCTGAGCGAGACTATAGAGAAGAAAGTATGGGTACAATGGTCGATCATGGTACACAAAGGAATACTCAATACCTCTCTAGTGGAAGCGAACTACAAGGAGCTGTCTAGATGGAACCTTGTCCCGGCGAGGCTGGCAAAACTGTACCCTAGTTCTTCACCCTTTTGCTTCCGAGGATGTGGGCAAGACGGTAATATGTTCCACTGTTCCACGTCTGGTGGTCCTGACTGAAGGTCCAGCACTTCTGGATCAGAATATTCAACCATGTCTACTCAGTGACAGGACAAAATATCCCCAAAAATCCTTAAACAACGCTGATTTCGGACTTGTTAAATGAGATCCCCAGACACCTCCGAACCCTCATTTTTAAAATGTTTTTAGCAGCTAAAAAGCGTGAGCATGGAAATCTCCCATGCTTAATGTTGCATTAGTTAAACATAAACTATCCTGGATTATAGTCAATTAAAAAATGACCAGTATCCTCCGAGACAAACAAACCAGATTTGAAAAAGTGTGGAAACTCTGGATTATTAAATACCTTCAAGCCCCATTGCTCCTGAGAATGTGTGGTTAGGGGCCTGGATCGAGGGAACAGATTCTTGTTCTTTTTCTTTCCTTCTTTTTCTTCTTCTTTTTACCCTTTTCTTCTCTCTTCTTATGATTTGTGGTTTTAGTTATATGGATGCGAATGGAGAGACTTTAGAGCCTTCAATATCAATATTGGAGCAAGGTATTGTGCCTTGAGGTCCTGGAAAACTATAAAAACTAGAAAAAAAGTCTAAGTGCTCCCACATTTTTTCATGCTACTGCGTTAACACTCGACAGTCCGTTGAAGTAATGTTTTTCAAAGTCATATTTGTGCTGTGTTTTTGTTATAGTGTGATTACATTTATCTTGCTTATGTCCTGGGCAAGCAGTATCCTGATCAACCTTTTAAACTTATTTTTTTGTATTATGCCTACAATGATCTGCCAGAAGGCCGGGGGGAGTTCTGCACCTATTCTCTGAGAAGAAAAGCCCTGGGCCCAGCTGTCCAAAAAGGACAGGCCATGTATGGAAAGCAATGGGCCGACAGGGTGAAATCTCCCCTGGCCTGACCGGTTCTGCATTCCGCAGGTGGCGGGATTAATAACGTGCACCGCGGGCAGCTTCTGTAGTGTTGTGTTAGGTCTGCACAGTTGTGCCCTTCAACCTCACCTCGGGGCACGCCAATGCAGGGCTCTTATGGAAGCCTAGGACTTCCATAGCAATGGGCCTGTGCCGCTGCACCCTTTCACTTTCACCTCAGGGCGCAAGCTGATGCACAGCCCTTAAGGCCTATAAAAATCCTCAGCACCAGGCCCATAGTGCTCTTAATCTGGCCCTGGATAATCTGCAGTTATTGCCTCTCTTCGGTCATTCAAAGTGCAGAATTTGTACAGCTTGTCTGAACTTTCAGAAAGTAGGGAGTGGAGAGCTGAAGTCACACTCTGCAGGACTCGGAGAGGAGAGTGCAGAACTGATTGGAGGGAAGGGACACTCCCAACCCTTCATACAGGAACAGAGCTGAGGCTGTCAATCAGATGGAGCTTCCTCCCCTGTCAACTTTTTTACCTCTTGGTGTCAGGAAAACTTGTCAGAAGTGACTCATGCAGATAGCAGAAGAAGGAGACAGCAGACAGAAATGACACTTAGTACATGCTATAGAGGGATATGTTTTGTTCATATTTCATGTCTGAGGTTTACAACCACTTTAATTAATACAAATTATTACAATCTGTTGTTTTTTGTTTTTTTTTTGCTACCAAAATAATATTGGGTGATACGAGATAAGTATAAAAAATTATTCATGTTGAGCTTCCTGGCAGTGTGCACTGCCTGCTTGCACGTCTCATGCTCCCACGCACGTTATAATTCCGGATAATACTGATATTTCACTTAGTTGATTGTACTTCATGTTTATCATGTGATTCACAGTTTTTCTTCAGAAGGCAATGTTATGGCAAGTATCTGTTATGAATTATAAACATGTAAACTCATAAACTGTTGTTTGAACAAAATTACTGTTGAGAAAACATTTTCAAAGGGTTCAAAATAGGGAATTAGGAGGGACATATGCAGACTGTTTTAGGCACTATTTTCCAATAATCTCCTCTTTGTGGGGTAACTCGTATCGCCATATCAATATCATTTTGCCAATTTAGTGGGTGATGTGAAAAATCTGTACAGATATGGGGACAAACCTAGGCTGTTAAACTGAGTATGTGATGAAAATCGCATTAAACAAAGGCTACCTTTAGTTAAAACTGTGTCTAAATGATGCTCCTGGGTTGTACCCAAATCTCACATTTCCTGTAAAAGTTGAGCTTGGCCCTGTTCCTTCCCTTCCCATACCTTACGCTACTATATAGCTGGATTTACACTCGACTAGGTCTAATGTTTAAATATTTTTTCAACTGCTCAGTTTGTATTATCTAGGTTTTCTTTAATATTTTATGTTCAAATGTTTTAATAGAAAGCTATATTACAGCTTTCATTTGAGTGAGTATTGGGCAAAGTGATGGAATATACACAGGCTACTATTCAATATTATCTCACAAAAGAACCCAATACCTCCCTTTTTAAACACAGATATGTTTGAAGGAGGGTTTAAATCAAAGAGGGCAAAAACAAAAGGGAATTAGAGCTAATAACATGGTGGGGGTGAAGGGGTATATATAGAGGAAGAGGAGTGCAAAAAAAAGGGGAAGGAGGGAGAGCGGAAAGAGAGTTGCTGTTTTTACATGCATCTCTTACTGTGAGATGTATTTTATGAAGGTGCAGCCAAAGGTGGGTTAGAAAAACAAACACCTGAATTCCAGTGAGCTTTAAAATAATGGCAATGTACTTATAGTAGAAGTCCACCCTAACATTAAAATGCCCGCATCTACAGACATCTACGATCTAACAATAACCTATCTAGAACTGTAAAGAAGAAATCAGTATACATACCTTTTTTGAAGCTGATCTGACCCGATCCCACGCTGAGCTGTTAGCCGCGGCTTTGCTGTGTAGGCGGGTAAAGAGGACACAGCCGACAACAGAAGCCCCATAGTAATTCTATGGGTGACGTCACTTCCCATTCATTTCACAGCCGTTGACGTCTGTGTCCTCTGCAGAGCTTCCGCCGCTGGAGACCAGATCAAAAAAGATATGTATACTGATTTCTTCTTTATAGGGCTAGATAGGTTGGTGTTAGATCGTGGATGTCTGTAGATGCAGGGATTTTAGTGTTAGGCTGGACTTACACTTTAAGTACACCATTTATGTTTAGTGTAACTACAAAAGTGTAAGCAATAACCACCTAAGACTAGATGTACGCATATGTGTGGCAGCACACCTGCAGCATGACGCCTGAGCTGCCGAGAAGACTCCCCTGGTACAAACAACAAATAATATCCACATATGTGGTATCTCTATGCATGTCTGGAGTAGAAGAATTTATTTTGGGTTGTTTTTTTGGTGGTGGGTCATTGTAATGGCAAGAAATATACTACTAAAGTTCTACTAATTATATTTGTTTGCTATTTTTGGGTAGTACTTCTTTGATAATAAAAAAATACGGCGATAGTTATTATATTTACCACAAAATAAAGTCTGAAAAAACAAGGTATAATCCTCCTGGAATGTGACATAGAAAAAAAGCATAAAAAGGTGATAGGTGAAAAACTGAACATAAGGCCCCTTTCACACTGGCACCTGTCAGTTTTTTCGGCGGACCTGAACGGGCGCTCTATGCAAGTCTATGGAGCGATGGATGTCAGCGGTGACATGTCTGCTGACATTCAACCCGCACCGATCCGCTAAAATCAGACGTATGGCGATACGTCGCCATCCGTCCATGGCGGATCAGATCGGGGGAGATCTGATGAAAACGGACATGCTGTCCGTTTTCGTCCAATATCTCCATAGGAATCAGCGGTGCTCGACAAGCCCCTCCCCGCTCTGTGAGCAGAGAGGGACCGGTCATCCGCCGGCTCAGCGGATATCAACGGAGAGAGATCTCCCGCTGAGCTGGCGGGAGCTGACGGACTCCGCTGCAACGGATCCGCCTCGTGTGAATGAGGCCTAAAAGACTAAACATTATGAAGCTGTTTGTAAAAGGTGTACTATAAAGAAAAATATGAGTTAAAAACATAAAAGGTATAGGAAGAATGAATATCACATGTCAGTGACAAAATGTTTTTTTTTTCACACAAAGTAAATGCCATGTAGGTGTAGTGGCTAAAAAAATCAAAACCAAAAGAAACATTTGACTGTACTGATTGAATAAGTAATGAATTATTAATATAATAAGGAATGGAGACTGTGCATATACAGTGTATATACATATATATATATATATATATATATATATATATATAATATAATATTTTAACCAAGTGACATCAGATAAATAATTAAGCGTAATAACTGAAATGAGAAACTGAAATAGTAAATATGTGAAAAAAATACTTATGCCGCGTACACACGGCCGTTTTCAATGTCATTGGAAAAAACAAAGTTTTTCTCGACGTGACTTTTCGTGTTTCCTCTCAAGCCTGCCTTGCCTACACACTATCGTGAAAAAAAATGCTCGAGCAAAGCGCGGTGACGTACAACACGTACGACGGCACTATAAAGGGGAAGTTCTATTCGGATGGTGCCACCCTTTGGGCTACTTTTGCTGATCCTCGTATTAGTAAAGTTTGGTGAGAGACGATTCGCGCTTTTCAGCCTCATGCTCTTCAGTCCGTTACAGCGTGACGAATGTGCTATCTCCATTACGAACGTTAGTTTTACCAGAAGGAGCGCTCACGTCTCATACTTGATTCTGAGCATGCGCATTTTTTTTCCCTCGTAAAAGCATACACACTACCGTTTTTCACGACATTAAAAAGAACGACGTGAAAAACGAAGTGAAAAAATAGAGCAGGTTCTAATTTTTTTTAGGCCATTTTTCATGTCGTTAAAAATGCTCTGGAGCCTACACACAATCGTTTTTAATGACCAGTTTAAAAAATTGCATTTTTCACACCATGAAAAACGGTCGTGTGTACGCGGCATTAGTCTATGTCTATTTAGAACATGTCTATGATTTTGTTTAGTCCACCTGGATGGAGAATATTAAAGCGATATGTTTCTCCTTTTGCAAAATATTTGCATTGTATTTGCATTGTTCTGCCCATATATCGTAATCCACATGGACAGGTGAGTAGGTAAACAAGGTAGGTGCAATTCATAGGTCACAGGTACAAAGGTTTGCATTTGCTGGTACCATTACTTAGTGACATCACCGTATTTTACGGTCCTTGTAGGTATTATCACAGCTGAGGAATTTAAGTTTGTTTTTAGGGTTTTTATATCTGTTGCATCCTACATCTTCCATTCTTGTTAATTGTTGTTCTGGCTGATTAATAACAAATAGTGTGTAGAGTTATTGGTAAAGTGACATTTTGTGGAGTATGGATCTGGTTGGTTTTATTTGGTTCAACTTGCAGTTTTTCTTGATCACTGCTTTGTATAGACGTTTGGATGTACAGGAATCTGTCACTTTGCTAAGGTTGTGATTTATCAATCAAATTGTTCAGTGATCAGGGTGAGTGTCCATATGTATGTGATCTTGATTTTCACTCCACGTCTTTCTATTTGTGAATGTTCAGGAGTTTTTATGCCTAACATTCTGAAATCACTGTGTCTGTATAGGTTTGTGATTTATTGGTATTGTGTGTTAGTTGTGGTCTATCTCGCTACGTGACTGTTGTGAGTTGTCCGTTTTCTTATAATATTCTCAGAAAATCATAATTCCTATATGATATTCTCAACTGTGTCCATAATTTTTTTCTGTTTCTTCTCATAATTATCTATCTTATATTTACAAAATAATTATAATTTACAAAAAAATTATAATTACCGGTAGGTTACAAAAGCTTAGAAAAAGGCACTAAATTTTGCTTAAATGTTTATGTAGTAAACTGTCTCTTTTTTTTTTTTTCAATGATTAGATACTCTAGTGTCTTCTCATTTCAGAATTTTAACCAATCTGGGATTAAGTCTTTCTGCTTAATTTTTAAAAATTGTATATCCCAAGTGTATCTGATTTTCGATTCTGTAATTTGCTTTAAGTCTGTGAAATGTTTATATAAACCTATATGTTCATTGTCAGAAGAATGTTTTATCATTTGAATGAGACTTATATAACAGAGTTCTTTTTTTCTGTTACAATGGTACTCCATTATTTGTATTGGATTTAGCTATGGATCTCAAGAATAGACTTCAAGTAAGGATGTCCATAATCCTGCTGCTTCTGCTAGGTAGTGGAAAGGAAACTCTACCTATAAATACTCATTAATTCTTCAAACAGAGGCGAACACTGTATTCCTGAATGTGTACTTAAAAGGTTTAATGGAGTCGATTGACAGCTGTATTTGTCCTAGGACTTCCATGATTGGTCCTTAGGTAATATTGAATATAGGATTGGGAATATAAGTGTCACTCTAAAGCCCTGTACACACGATCAGATTTCCTATGGATTCTAATCCGATGGTTTTTTCCATCGGAAATCCGATGAAGCTGACTTTCATCAGTCAAAAATCCGACCGTCCCAAACGCTGTGACGTAAAACACTCCGACAAGCCGATAAAAATGAAGTTCAATGCTTCTGAGCATGCATCGACTTGATTCTGAGCATGCGTGGGTTTTTTGTCCGATGGAGTTCCACACAGACGATCGGAATTTGCTATCGTTTTTTTTCCCATCGGATAAATTTAAAACATGTTCTATTTTTTCTCACCGATAGAAAAAAGACCGATGGGGCCCATACACGATCGGTTTGTCCGATGAGAAAAGTCCATCGGACTGTTTTCATTGGTAAAACCGATCGTGTGTACGCGGCATTAGTGTAAGAGTCCCGAGTAATATTCTATTTAACCACTTGCCGCCCGCCCTATAGCGGATTGACGTCGGCAAAGTGGTTGCAAAATCCTGACAGGACGTCATATGACGTCCTCAGGATTTTGAGCCGCTGCGCGCCCCCAGGGGCACGCATCGCGGCGATCGTTGCTGCGGGGTGTCAGTCTGACACCCCGCAACTCCGATCTAGGTAAAGAGTCTCCGACGGAGATTATCAGCACAGCCCCCCCGAGGATGCCCCCACTGGACCACCAGGGATGCCACTGGACCACCAGGGATGCCACTGGACCACCAGGGATGCCAGCACCAGGTATGCCACCCTAGACCACCAGGGATACCAGTTAGTGCCCCCTAATGGATGCCAATCAGTGCCCACAATGGATGCCAATCAGTGCCCACAATGGGCATCACTGATTGGCAGGCATTTTTGTTTGGCACTGATAGGCGGCACTGATATACTGTAATGGATGCCAATCAGTGCCCACCCGTGCCACCTATCAGTGCCCATCCATGCCCATCCGTGCTGCCTATCAGTGCCCATCCGTGCTGCCTATCAGTGCCCATCCGTGCCGCCTATCAGTGCCCATTCGTGCCGCCTATCAGTGCCCATACGTGCCGCCTATCAGTGCCCATACGTGCCGGCTATCCATGCCCATCTGTGCCGCCTATCCGTGCCCATCCGTGCCAATTATCCGTTCCACCTATCAGTGCCACATATTAGTGCCCATCATCAGTGCCCATCAATGCCACCTCATCAGTGCCACCTCATTGGTGCCACCTCATCGTTGCCCGTCAGTGCAGCCCCATCAGTGAAGGAGAAAACTTACTTATTTAAAAAGTTTTGTAACTGAAACAAAAAAAATACATTTTTTTCAAAATTTTTGGTCTTTTTTTATTTTTTTTTAGCAGAAAATAAAAATCCCAGGTGTGATCAAATACCACCAAAAGAAAGCTCTATTTGTGGGGAAAAAATGATAAAAATTTCGTTTGGGTACAGTGTAGCATGACCGCACAATTGTCATTCAAAGTGCAACAGCGCAGAAAGCTGAAAATTGGTCTGGGCAGGAAGGTATTTAAGTGCCCAGTATGGAAGTGGTTAAAATTGCCAAGCAAAAGACAACCCAGTTTGGGGGTTGTGGAAGTCCCTCTTCTGAGGCCTACAAATATATACAATCATGAATAAAGTCAATGTCTAATCTAACCAATATCAAAATACTGTTAAAGTTAGCAAAGTAATAATATAAAAAAAAGTTTTGGTTGCGATATTATTGTCCATGTGTATTACAGTACATGGTCAGGACAATTCAAATGTTTTGCCGAAGGATGAACACACGCATCCTAGATCAAACTCAAATTTAAAGAACCCAACATTTCAAGACATTTCAGTATTTTCCACGAGAAAAAGTACAATTTACTACTAGCAACCATTACTACTAACAAAGAGCAAATGCAGCTCATTACAATGCATACAAGAAATCATGTCAAAGAGAAACATTCTGGATCTAGCACTTGAATACTAACAGACATGGAGTTAATATTTTTATTTTACATATTTACTATTTTCATTAGTTCATGTTTTGTCAGAATACACTGATCAGCACTGCAGCCGACTGATGGAACAAACATTTTCAAACAAGCCTGGTCATAAGAAGTCGACCATTAGATCGGCTTCTCACAAACAGGAACAGCCATGGGTGGATCAAAATTCGACCAGTCCCTGCTGTATCAGACAAATTTGATCTGTCTATGGATAACTTTAGGAAACAGATTTCCACTTTTTCTCAATTTCAAATTGGTGTTTCACTTTGAAAAGGAAATAACATTTTACAAAGGCGTTTTCCCCAGATCTTAGTGAATATACAGAATTTTCACTTTACAAAGAATATCCAATCACTTTCAGGCAAAAAAACAACAACAAAAACAGCATTTTTGCTTTAACACTTCAGCCCTACTGTCTGTAAGGGTAAGTGTGCTGGAATGGAAGACTAAGTTCATTTCAAGCAGGGGTTTGATGAAGATGGTTCTACTCTGTAAAGTACTAAAGAATTTGTGCTATATAACACCTCCACAACTCTACGCATGCCTGTCCAAGTTGGTGGCTTGATATAAACAAACAATACACCAACCCAGAAAAATAATCTAATATAAATCAGCAAACAAGAAAAGCTATAAACTTTAATAATAAATAATATAAATAAATAATAAATAATAAGCTACCCATGAGTGATGCATTTGCAACATTGTTGAATAACTGAGTAATTACATTTTAAACCATATTATATCAGTGCCTGAATTCATTTGAGGGCAGTGATGTTTCTAACAGAGCTACGTCTTATCTTAAAAGAGAACTATGGCCAAAGATTTTTTGGCCAAACTTCTCTTCTGGGGCACAGGAGTGCACTTACTTGTGCTCTCCAGTGACCCAGAATCAACTGACAGTAGGCTAAAGCCCACTATCGGCTGATGTTACAGAGCCGCTTCAGGCTCTGGAAGGATCCTGACAATAGTGTTAGGATCCACCCAGATATCTGACCAGCAGTTGGCTCAGCCTTTCAGGGTGCCGCTCAGAGCCTGCTCCTGCCCCTCCACAACCCAGCACTGACAGTCACCACTCTCTCCTCAGAGTGATCAGTGGTCATGTTCATGGTGTTAGAGCCAGTGGAGGACAGCTGCAGCATCAGACCGATGCTGCAGCATCAGACCGATGCTGCAGCATGGAGGTGAATATATCTGTTTTTTTTTTTTAATTCCATACTTCTCCTTTAAGGACAAAGCATTTCCTATTAATAGAGACATATAACTAATATGTCATATGAGTTGGCCAAATAGGAAGTGGGGAATGTTATGTTATAATTAGTATGTCTTCTACTGTGTAGTGGAAATTGGAATAGATGGTTCAAAGTTTAATATATATATTTGGGTGTCTCATGAATATATTAATTATGTTTATACTTGGCCTCAAAGTTTTCCAATTGCAATCCAGATAGGTCTTTTGGAATAAAAATCCGGAGCAGCTGTTTTATTCTGGATTTTTTTTTTTTAGGTTGGTTGGAAATAAATACATCAACCCCAAAAAATATGTAAAACTTGTTATAATATGAAGAGTTAAAGTGGATATGCATTTGTAATTCCTAGGTGAGCAACTTCTAACTGCACCATTCCCCATCACCAAATTCCTGCAGACATCATAACATGAAACGTTCAATAGAAAATCTCAGGATGAATTTCACAACAAAGGATATTATAGGATAACAGGCAGGCAAGGTAAGCATTATTGTACACACAGCCAGCCTCCGCTATCCTACATTCAACAGTTACAGTGATGGCTGATGTACTAAAAATATCTGTGACCTAAAATAGATGCTGACTTTTCCAAATAGCAGTCTAATAGTCAACTATGACATTTGTTTTCTTTTAAAGCTGATCTTAATTAAAAATAAAAAAATGTTATACTTTGCAGCTTACTTAGTCCTTAAATGAGGTGACAGTATTTTTCTTCAGACCAATTTCCCTTTTTTTTTTTAACCTGTTATTCCTCTGTCCCTGGGAGGCTATGTTCACTTCACTGTATCGATGAACGGAGCCAAGGTTGCCACCCAGGCTGGACTTCAAACATGTCTTCTTTTTTTCATTTCCATTACATGGGGTATGGGGAGAATAGTAGTTCACAGAATGAAGATAACATAATTTTATGCTTTCTGTTATCCTCACAGAAAGTTATACTTTAATTCTGGAAAAATCAACATGTATATTCTGTACTTGCTGAAATTGTTCTTAGCATGAAAAAAAAAAAAAATCTCAACCACCCCATCTAGGACTGGCAAGCTGCAATATTTTAAATTTTTTGTTCATGGAGTTAGTTATACTTTAAAATAACCATGCAACATTCTGTCTTGGTTGTTTAGGATGTATGATATCTATTAACCTATTTAGATTAAGAGTTCATGCTGTAATTGTTAGACATCTGAAAGTTGACCTGTTAATTAAGACTTAGTACAAAATGGTTGGCATGGTTGATTTCTGCAAAGTTCCTTGCACCTGTCCTAGCGACTCTTTCACTGTCTTCCTCACAAACCCTCACACACTTAAAATGAAAAGTCCCCAGTGAAGTGATCTGCTTGGAAGGAAGCTGTATTTTTTTTCTTTGAAGAGTCCATTCCAACTATGTACTGTATGTGCTGTATTGAGTTCAGCTGTTCAATGACTTTCCTTTGTAACAATGCTAATTTTTAGTTCCGTACACTACAGAAGGGATATATATATAAAAAGATGTCTAACTTAAATCTGCCATGTACTTGCTGCCCATAGTAACCAGCCAAGTACTAAACTAATTTTTTCAGTGCAAATTCGAAACTACAAGGAAGAAGTAGGTTGGTTGGTTGGTTGGTTGGTTGGACGTGATGGTCAATGCAAATGTTATCCCTTTAGAACACTTTTTCTACATGGGGCTCTATATGAACCTCAAGTGGACATTAATTCTATAAGCACTCATGATGTACAAGACTTGTGAGAATTTTCCTCGTCAGTATTATCTATATAAACACATTATAGTAATAAATAGGGTTGTCCCGATACCGATACTAGTATCGGTATCGGGACCGATACCGAGCATTTGCACAAGTACTTGTACTTGCACAAATGCTCCCGATGCTTCACCCGATACTTTTTTTTTCTAGTGTAGTGTGGCTGGAGAGGGCGGGAGGAGTCAGTGGCTGGGGAGGGCGGGGGAGTGCGGGCGGAGTCTGGCTGGAGAGGGGGCGGGCAGAGTCTATGGAAGGAAAGTGTGGGCGGAGTCTGGCTGGAGAGGGCGGGCACAGTCGGTGGACGGATTTGGCGGGCAGAGAGCGAGTCCCTCACCTGGTAAGCTGGCAGGGGTGTAGGGCACAGCCGCATCGGGATCGGTGACCGGTGCTGTCACATTCGGTCGCCGTCAGCGGCTGAACGTCCCGACGCCCATCTTGGTACACCCTGCACTTGGCTGCAGTAAGCAGCAGCAGACATCTTGTTACACCCAGTCCGAGCTATATGGGCTGGGTGTAACAAGATGCCTGCTGCTGCTTACTGCAGCCGAGTGCAGGGTGTACCAAGATGGGCCTTGCAGCTTTTTGCAGTTTTTTTTCCTGTGTCATTTTTTGCAGCATTTCAGTGCCAGCCACCTATCGGTGCCATCTATCAGTGCCCACACGTGCCACCTATCAGTGCCCACAAGTGCCACCTATCAGTGCAATCAGTGCCATCTACCAGTGCCACCTGATAGGTGGCACGTGTGGGCACTGATAGGTGGCACGTGTGGGCACTGATAGATGGCACTGGTAGCACTATCAGTGCAATCAGTGCCACCTATCAGTGCCACCTATCAGTGCCCACAAGTGCCATCTACCAGTGCCATCTATCAGTGCCCACAAGTGCCATCTATCAGTGCAATCAGTGCCACCTATCAGTGCAATCAGTGCCACCTATCAGTGCCCACAAGTGCCATCTACCAGTGCCATCTATCAGTGCCCACAAGTGCCATCTATCAGTGCAATCAGTGCCACCTATCAGTGCCCACAAGTGCCACCTATCAGTGCCATCTATATGTGCCACCTATCAGTGCCCATAAGTGCCACCAATCAGTGCCATCTATCAGTGCCACCTATTAGTGCCCATCAGCGCCAGTCACCAGTCAGTGCCCATAAGTGCCGCCTATCAGTGCCAGCCACCTGTCAGTGCCACCTATCAGTCCCCATCTGTCAAACTGTCACATGACATTGAAAAAAAAGTATCGGTAATCGGTATCGGCGAGTACTTGGAAAAAAGTATCGGTACTTGTACTCGGTCCTAAAAAAGTGGTATCGGGACAACCCTAGTAATAAAGTATAGCAGATGCCTAAAAATGTAAAGGTTGAAGTTTGACCTTCTATTTCAAACATAGAAGGTCAAACTTTTAATATTGTTTTCTTTTACTTGCTCAAATTCTTCAAAAGAAACATGCCAAGGCATTTTGGCAATGTTTAATGGTTCCCTTCTTCAGGGCTAAGTACAGAAACACATAGAGGTTCTATAATAATATGCAAGAGATCAATATATGCTGTAAATACATTAAATAATAATTGATATTATATGTGTAGTGCCCTGCTCCTGTTGGGTAGGCACTATGTGTTAAATTTAGTTGTCTGAGCTATAGTTTAGCTCAGAAGGATTATGCTGAATTGTTGGCTCTGTTTCAGTCCAGCTGGATTGCACGTTTTTCCACTTGACAGTAGGTGTCACTGTCACCACAGGTCAAGGTTGGAAATGCAGCAGGCTGGACGTATTGAGTATTCCTTTCCCAGAACTGGCTCAGGGGGCGTGGTCAACCCGCTGTGTATTCTGGGGAGGGGTACTTAAGGGACAGAGACCGCTCTAGTGGGGTTTGTTGCCGGATCCTGACCTGAGGGCCCTCCTGGCCTCAGGGATGTGTGAGCAGTTTTTTGGCCTCCGGGCCTGCTGGCCCGAGGCTCTGCTACTGAGAGTAGGCCCAGGAGTTTCTGAGGCCTACGGGACAGCAGTCAGGTCAGCAGTCTTACCCATGATTGCGGTTTTGAGTAATGAACCAGGCTGGGAGTTTTTAAAAGCCTCAGGAATCTTTTGCAGGTGTTTAGAGTTAATTAGTTGATTCAGATGATTAGGTTAATAGCTCATTTAGAGAACCTTTTCATGATATGCTAATTTTTTGAGATAGGAATTTTGGGTTGTCATGAGCTGTATGCCAAAATCATCAATATTAAAACAAGCCATCATTGACACCCTCAAGCAAGAGGGTAAGACACAGAAAGAAATTTCTGAACGAATAGGCTGTTCCCAGAGTTCTGTATCAAGGCACCTCAGTGGGAAGTCTGTGGGAAGGAAAAAGTGTGGCAGAAAACGCTGCACAACGAGAAGAGGTGACCGGACCCTGAAGAAGATTGTGGAGAAGGACCGATTCCAGACCTTGGAGGACCTGCGGAAGCAGTGGACTGAGTCTGGAGTAGAAACATCCAGAGCCACCGTGAACAGGCAAGTGCAGGAAATGGGCTACAGGTGCCGCATTCCCCAGGTCAAGCCACTTTTGAACCAGAAACAGCGGCAGAAGCGCCTGACCTGGGCTACAGAGAAGCAGCACTGGACTGTTGCTCAGTGGTCCAAAGTACTTTTTTCGGATGAAAGCAAATTTTGCATGTCATTCGGAAATCAAGGTGCCAGAGTCTGGAGGAAGACTGGGGAGAGGGAAATGCCAAAATGCCTGAAGTCCAGTGTCAAGTACCCACAGTCAGTGATGGTCTGGGGTGCCATGTCAGCTGCTGGTGTGGGTCCACTGTGTTTTATCAAGGGCAGGGTCAATGCAGCTAGCTATCAGGAGATTTTGGAGCACTTCATGCTTCCATCTGCTGAAAAGCTTTATGGAGATGAAGATTTCATTTTTCAGCACGACCTGGCACCTGCTCACAGTGCCAAAACCACTGGTAAATGGTTTACTGACCATGGTATTACTGTGCTCAATTGGCCTGCCAACTCTCCTGACCTGAACCCCATAGAGAATCTGTGGGATATTGGGAAGAGAAAGTTGAGAGACGCAAGACCCAACACTCTGGATGAGCTTAAGGCCGCTATCGAAGCATCCTGGGCCTCCATAACACCTCAGCAGTGCCACAGGCTGGTTGCCTCCATGCCACGCCGCATTGAAGCAGTCATTTCTGCAAAAGGATTCCCGACCAAGTATTGAGTGCATAACTGAACATAATTATTTAAAGGTTGACTTTTTTTGTATTAAAAACACTTTTCTTTTATTGGTCGGATGAAATATGCTAATTTTTTGAGATAGGATTTTGGGGTTTTCATGAGCTGTATGCCAAAATCATCAATATTAAAACAAGAAAAGCCTTGAACTACTTCAGTTGTGTGTAATGAATCTAAAATATATGAAAGTCTAATGTTTATCAGTACATTACAGAAAATAATGAACTTTATCACAATATGCTAATTTTTTGAGAAGGACCTGTATATATATATATATATATATATATATATATAATACATAATGGATGATGTGGGGTTCCTATGTCATATATAAATTATATATAAATATATAAATTATATCAAGTATCTAATGTATATATCTCAAAATAAAAATCTATCTTTTGTAAAATACACTGGGGGGGATTACTAAACCTGAGTAGACTCTGGGGCAGCTGTGTATAGTAACCAATCAGTATCTCACTTTAGCGTGTTCATATAAGCTTTGAAAACAAAAGCTAGATGCTGATTGGTTGCTATGCACAGCTTCTCCAAGTTCTGGAAGTTCCAGACTTAGTAAACTCCCCTCAATATATATAGAGGTGCCACTGTTCTAACATATACATGTAGAACATGAAAGGTAATGTCTGTGTTGCCCTTAGGAACCAATTAGAATTCCCTATTCAGCCAGTACTGTACAAAGAAACACAAAAGATGGTCGCTTTGGCTTGTAAAGGCACTTTCCAATATCATTTAGCCCAGCAGGAGTCTGTAGACCATCATTCAGTTATGCTCAAAAGTTTACATACCCTGGCAGAATTGATGATTTCTTGCCCATTTTTCAGAGAAAATGAATGATAACACAAAAAAATGTCAATGACAATGATCCAAAACACAAGGCCAAGTCGACCTGTCATTGGCTACAGCAGAATAAAGTGAAGGTTCTGGAGTGGCCACCTCAGTCTCCTGACCTCAATATCATTGAGCCACTCTGGGAAGATCTCAAACGTGCAGTTCATGTAAAACAGCCCAAGAATTTACAGGAACTGGAGTCTATTTTCCAAGAGGAATTGGCAGCTTTACCATCTGAGAAGATAAAGAGCCTCATCCACAAATACCACAAAATACTTCAATCTGTCATTGATGTTAAAGGGGGCAATAAACGGTATTAGGAACTGGGGTATGTAAACTTTTGCTCAGGGTCATTTAGGTAGTTTCTGTTTTCATTATGGTTTAAAAAGAGTAAACACGGTTGATTGATAATAAATGGCTTCAGCCAAACACTAACCACGAGTGAAAGAAAAGTTTGTGTGTTATCATTCATATTCTCAGAAAAATGGCCAAGAAATCATAAATTCTGCCAGGGTATGTAAACTTATAAGCACAACTGTATATAAAAGCAAAGCAAAGACAATGGTGCTGATAGCCCTGCCATCTTTTACTGGAAGAAAATAAGCAGTTTATTTCAGTTTTATGAACAAACTGGTCCTGGTAGATAAAAGTGCAAATTTGTGTTTCACCACACTGCTTAGAAAAAAGATCACGATTCTCTGACGATTCTAAAGAACTTTTACATTTTAAAGATTTTCAACCCGTGAACATTATATTATCAAACAAGATAGCAATAAAATAAGACATAATACTGTTTGCTTCAATCAAATTTAAAGAAATGTAATGAAAAATAATGTAATGTGTAAAGAAATAAAAAAATTACCATTAAGTTAAGTTATGTTAGGATCATTTTTTTTTAGTACACGCCAATACCAATTACCGACACCTACTGCAGCTTTTTTGTTTACACTTCAGCTGTAAGCAATGGTACAAAGCATTGAAAAGTTATTTTACAAATTAAATAAATTAACTTTTTTAAATTTTGCGCTTTTTTTCAATGTGACACGTGTAAATATATGTTGAAGGTGTAAATATATCAATGAACAAAGCAAACAAAAAAAAGTTTTAATTATTAATAGTTTATATAATAGAAGTAAAAAAAAAAATATCATCGGGAAAATATTAATTTAATGAAGAAGGAGAATAAGGAGTTAATAAGGCTGATTAGAGTAAATTAAGGGATAATGAAGGCTTCTTCCTCTCTGACTCTGAGCTCTGCTGTAAAGGGACTGCAAGAATCTAATACCAAGTCAAATTTAGGCATTAACACTGCTTACATTAATAATTAGAACAATTAGAGAGCGAGTATCTTCCTTTCACCAAGGTTAGAGTCAAGTTAAGTAGAAAGTAGGTTACGTAGAACTGATTTAAGAGCAACTGCCTTTTTGTTGAGAAAACAATCATTGTACATTGCAAAGATTTAACATTGCAAAGTTTTTAAGAGACTGTTGCAGATTCCTACCTGTTTCTGCACTGAAAAAAAAGCTGTTTTGTCCACTATGGCTACTTATTCTAAATGGGAGTGACTAATTAATTTTAATCAACTGGGACACTTTCTGATGTCTGATGATAATCCCTTTAGAAGTGATTAACCATTAGGATGCTTTCACATGGCTGGATACATGTGGGCTCCGGATTCCAGCGGCAAGAACCAGCAGATTCTTGCGGCTGCAATAATCGGGGCATTGCAGCCGCATATTGCATTGAATTTTACAGAGAATTACAGTGGCTGCAGATTGAAAAGGAAAGGTAATATTTAATAACATTACATTACAAATTGGCTTGTGTTGCAATTGTAAAGGCTATATAATTGTTTTGCTATTTGTTTTATACGGTTGACACTTGCAATGATAGTACTCAGTATGTGGATTCCTTTGCTATTTTTTAAGTCTTTATTTAAAATTTAGACATGTACATGAAGACCAGGGGGTTGGAAACCTACAACAGTGCCAGAGTGGTTGCGGCAGCATTTTTTGTCAAGATTTAAAACATAGGAATGGAAGGTAAACATTATAGGCACCCCTGCCAGTGTTATAGCTTGTCCAACCTTGGCCAAAGCCCTAAGCCTAAAACGACCTTGGCACTGTAACACCTAATCAGTTGTTAGTTTCCACTTACTAACTTTTTCTAGATGTAATATGATGGGTTATCATCTGAAACAGCTATTTACTTTGGGTATGTTTTTACAAACCAGCCCCAGTGTGTTGACTTTTCTATCATCTTACAGAGGTGACTTTTCTCTGCATGAGACAAGTTGACACCGTACAACCGTCTCCATTTCACTGCTTGCCATGTCATTCAGCTTGCCAACAAGTACCACAAAACACACAACACACTACCCACACCGCTGTTTATAGAGATAGATTTAGCTTCTCTTCAACTGAAATCCAATTTTTCCAAACAGTAACAACTACGCTTATGTTACATTAATCTTTTCATCCCAGTCCTTATGCTGCTGAGTTATCAAGTGGTCAATGTTTAAATTAGAAGCAGTATGAAAACACAGTGACAGAAGGTAGTATAGGATAAATGGGAGAAGAGTTTTCTGTTAAGCAGACAGAGCAAAAGGTTTAATGCATGCAGCATACTCTTAAAATACTGTAGCTGAGCATATTACAAGCGAGTGACCAGGTTTATAGGTAGATGGGCTTATGCAGGAATCCTAATATTAAGTCTTTAGAATGTATATATGGCCAAAATGTTTCTCTTGAGGCTCAGATAGAATAAATAAGTGTTAAAAGTCTGTGTCAAATCAATTATTTTTTTGCTGTCTGTGTACCATTTGGGGGATTTCCCTTCATTTGCTGCCCTAGAGAACAGGAAGTGAGAAAAATCTCCCAGGGAGGGAAAGTCCCCTCTTACACAGATGTCATTAAATGGTTGAATGATGTCCTTACTAGGGTGGGTGGACATACCTCTAGGTCCTTTTGCTTATCTTTTGTCAGCCACTGCTTCAGCTGCCTTTAGACAATAGAGAACATCGGCTAAAGGTATAGAGTGGATTGGAACAGAACTGTGCCTTGTGATTACTGTGTGTAGTACTATTTATGTTGGCGAGCCCTTACTCTCACAACAGAAGAAGGAGAAACCGGAGAATTTTATGAATGACTCCATCCGCAAAATCAGCTGGATGCAGCAGAGGAAACCTGTGATTGACGGTGGATGGGGGTTAAGTTTAAGGCCAAAGGACCATTTTTGCAGGCAGTCCCATTCATCTCAATGGGATGCACTGGCTGCAAACACACAGCTGCTGCTCCTAATTTGACAAACATGCAGGTGGGTGTCCCTGAATTCACACTGTCTGCATTCAGGGACAAGCACCGGCATGGATATCAAATTGGGAGCAGCAGTTGTATCTGTGGAGCCAGTGCATCCCGGCTGGTGTGTTTTGAAGGGAAGAAGGTATCCCTTTGAAATACGACAGCCAGCAGTGGTCCTGATGTCCTCTCCTTTACATTCTGGAGACCACCTAGACCGATTGCCACTATTAGGAGGCTTTCACAAAGCGATTTTTCTTCACGTTTGTGAGTAGTTTTTAATAGGTTTTTATCAATAAATTTATAAAGGATAATGGAAACAAGGCCGGTGCGCCCTCTTTTCTTTATTTCTCTTATGACTGCTAGGATACCCCTATCCTGGAGGGTAACAAGGCCTGAGAAATTATCCCCTGAACACTAGACCATCCGGACATCACACTCATGCGCAAGAGTATTTGTTTGTTTGCTGCTATGTAAATCTTGGTGTCTTAACATTTCTTGGCTGTGTTCATAAATGTCTGACACATATGAGAGCCCTTAGATTGTATAGTGATGGCCATCTTAAGAACCTCCTTGAAAATTGAGAAGCAGACAGACTTTTTGGACCTGATCATCATAGCTAACTATATGACCAAATGTGGCCAAAAATATTTGGACACCCCTCCAAATGATTGAGTTCAGATGTTTCCAGTGAAGGGTACTGTTAGTGCTACAGCATACAAAAATATATTAGACAATCGTGTGCTTCCAACTTTGTAGTAAAAGTTTTGGGAAGGCCCTTTGCTGTTCCAGTATGACTAGGCCCTCTACAAAAATCCAACCCCATAAAGACATGGTTTGAAAAGCCCTGACCTCAAACCTACTGAACACCTTTGGGTTTATTTGGAACAATCACGGTGAGCCAGTTCTTCTTACCCAATATCAGTACCTAGCATATTTGGCTAAAAATGCACAATACAAGAGTTGATGCTCTTTTGGCTGAAACCCTTCCAGAAGAGTTGAGGCTGTAATAGTTGCAGAATGAGAAGGGGGGAGGGAACCCTATATTATGTTCCATGATTTTATAATAGGGTATCCAACAAGCTCATATAGGTGTGATGGTCAGATTTTTGAAAGCTATTGGTGATGTAATGTATACTTACCTACACACTGGAACTCCACGGTTCTAAACTATGTGTCTTCCCTAGCACCATACTGTCTTTTCTTCAAAAGCTGGAAGTGTTGCCCCCACACATGCGCTACAATTGTTGTTAATTTCATTAAAAGGCCGGCACCTTCCTTGCTGTGTTTATTATGAGATGCATGAAATTTCAATCAGGGAGAGATAGTTTGAAAGTAAACAGCTTCTTCTATGCTCTTGATTTAAAAAAAAAGGCCATGATGCTGTTCACCTATTCTTCTCCTAAGGCCCTACAGATAGCACAGTTGTCAACAATGTATGGATGATGAAGATGATGTTTTGGATGAAACGTGTCTAATGTCTATGGGCACCTAAAAAGCCCAGCAAATGACGGAAATAAAACCAGGACTCTTTAAAATAGTAAGATGTATAATCTTACAGTTCTCTATTTTTGTAAACTTCCCCCGGTCCCATCAAAAGTGTCCTATGCTCAGCAGTGTGCTGCAGTGAAAGACCACTGGCACACCCCCTGCTGAGTCAGACCTACAGTGTAGCAATCAGCAGGGAGCGTTAGTGTTGGAATCAGTTTTGTAGATCTGGCTTAACAGGGATCGTATCAGGCCACAGTAGAAAGACCACTCACTGCTGATTGCAGCACTGTAGGACTAACAGGAGATATATCACACTGCTATAGAGAGGCCGCTGCTCTCACACAGAACACAGCGGCCTTTCTCTGCAGAATACTGCTGAGCATAGGACTCTTCTGCAGGAACTTAGGAGATTTATTTAAATAAACAACTGTGAGACACATCGCTTTCTATTTCGAGAAACCCTGATTTAAAGTGTAAGATTTGCTGATAAACTACAATTGGGATCTAATATTTATGATGTAAAGAAAAAGCTCTATTATGTTTAAAATTATACTCTCTGCTTCCCTTCCACTGTGTGCAGGTTAAACCAAGCACATCAGGAATGCACCAAATATATTCTTGACAATAAATCCCAGAGGCAGGTTTATTTTAGGGCATGTTTTACCAGATTTGCTTGAGTAAAAATGTTTACAGTCTGAGTGAAAAAAGGCACCAGAAGATTATATCTGGAAAGGGAGAGATGTGTAGAACGAAGAAAATATTGTGATTAGCAAAACCACTTCCACATTCTCACTGGAGACACAGTCCTCTGGTTTTATTTATGGTTTGCGGACAAACAGGGGGGTTCTGCTCGGAGGTACAGCCACTTGTGCAAGCACTTGAGATAAGAGGATATGAAGTAGAATCTCTTGCCCAAATAAATTCATTCTGGGAATGGATGGGTAGTGTACAGCATGATGGTGATCTCCTTAATAATGACCACAGATGTCACATGTCCAATTTATTTTACTTTATGTTTAATTGCTAAGCAACCCTTTTACTTCTAAATTAAAAAAATATGAGTGCAGTTTTTGTCCCTGAAGGCAACATACAACTAAAGGCAGAAACCCTGGCTTTGCAGTCTACTACTTGAGGTGGCGAGCAAGAACCAGTTCAGTTCTGAGTCTATGTGCACATTTGCATGTGTGTGTGCAGGCATCTTTATAGTGTGGGGAAGGGTTAGAACCCTTGTCGGAAAATGTGTCCAGGCTCCACGGCCTCCTGTTTATGGGGTTGTGGCCAGATAGGTATGTTCTAAGCATGCTTGGTGGACCTGCCCTGAAATTTGGTGCTTCTGGATGAGGGTGCACTCATTTATATTTACAGTCACAATGGTTAATGTTACGAAAGACGCAAGCATCGCCCTACTGTATAAATCAGTGGAAAATGTCCTGCAACACACACAGACCTTAATATATTTAATGTTTCTAGCGGCCAAAATCGCCATTGCGACCTCATGGAAAAGCCCAGTTATAGATATAACTTTAATGAAGTGTAAATTCACGTGGATAATGCTAAAAGAAAAAATCATGAGACACACAACCCATCTTTGATAAAATATGGTCCCCCTCAAGCACTACCACAGTGAGCTCCCAAAGGGGTGGTGTGCTGGGCAACTCCCAGTGCGGGTGGCTGACCCCCTCTAGTGATCCCAAGGGAAACTCTCAGCATGGGACACTGGTAACTTATGGTGGGAAACCATAGAACAACCCCCTGGAAATGAGGGACCCATCCTCTCAGATCCAAAGGAACTGATCTCACTGTCCTATGGAGACTCCTAGCCTACATCCGATGGCTTGTGTTAACATTATACACTTTAGGACAAGTAACTGTTACTCTCTTGCTCCTTATGTTTTTTTTGTTCTGTAGCTGTGAATGTAGGCCTTGTAGGCTGACAACAAGAATGCTATTGTATGTTATCCTATTCCTGGTAAAACTCCATGAACATATTAAAAGTAAAATATGGTCCCCCTGGCTTGCCTAGCTGCGGGTTCCAGATATACGGCACTGACTCCAGGAATGGTCGTTGGATATATCTAGGACGGACTCACCACCTTCTACTTTCTTTCTCTTATTCTTTTTCTTTCTTGTTAGCCTGGTAGTAATTTCCTCTTCTGCTTTTTTCTCCACATATGTTATCAATGATATTGATAGTGGGAAGGGGGTCTCTTCCATAATAGTCAGGATTGATGCTTGACCATGGAAAGTGATCATGGAATCCCGTAATGCAAGTTGAATGTTCTACCATTTTGCAGATAGGGATAGGATCCATATATTTGACCCTATATCCCTATTGTACACCACAGTCTTGTACAGCCGCCCTTGTAAAGGCCTTTTTATCTACAATGGGGCTATGGGTCCATAGCAGGCAAATGTTTGTCTGTTTGTTCTTTTGGTTGATGTATGCAGATATGTGACTCCATGGAGAAATTGCTTCATTTGTAATGGTCTTTTCAGGTCTCCCCGCACATTGTGTATCCTCTATGATATTTGTACAGAGCTTTGCGAGGACTGTTCGCCGCTCTGCTTTGTATTGTTTTTTTTTTTTATTCTTGGAAAATAATTCATAAAAACGATTAAAACAGAACCCTTGTCGGGTTTTTTTCTGCTATCCGGGGCTCTGTTACAGAGATTTCCCATCATTTACTGTCCTGCGACAGGAAGTGAGGGAAACTCTTCAAAAACAACACGGAGAGAAATAAAAAAAAAGCCCTTGCTCAGTAGAGTAGAAGAAGACTTGATTTTCCCTCACTTCCTGTCCTGTTAACAATGGCTTCATCAGACAAGACTGAGGGAAAATCTCTTTGACGGAGTACAAAATAATACTAAAAACCAGGCAGGAATTCGAATAATTTTCCAAAACCCTCAAAACTAGAAAAAAAGTATTTGACGAGACATAAACTTTAATGTTTTTGTTCTATTTTTTTTTTTTTAAATCAAAGCAGCGTTTATTGAGCATGTAGATAGTATTAACATACGGGTAAACAGTGCAACAGGCACTACATTTGCGGATCAATACAGTAGACATACATTAAAACATGACGAATTGCTGTAAAGGTGTGTGTAAAGTACTGCTTGGTAGACAACATAGCATTGCAGAGTCGACAGAGGGGAGGGAGAAAGGGGGGCCCATGGGGAGCCTTCGGGGTGGCCATAGAGGAAAGTATTTAATGTTTCGCATCACAGGTGGAGACATCCCCCAACCATCTATCCCAAATTTTATAATATTTGTCCGGACAACCCCTGTGAATGTAGAGTATTTTTTTATAGGGAAGAGTGTTGTTGACAGCTCCGATCCATTGCTGCAACGTGGGAGGGGAACCCCTCAACCATTTCTATCTGAAGCCTGGCGAGGAACAATGTTTCTTGCAGAAATATGTTTAGATATTTTTCGGCCTCAGAGAGTGAGTGGAGCCCCAACACACATTGGCGAGGGCAGAGGGTTACTGGGTAGCCCATGCGATCATGTCTATTTTTAACTTAGTTTAGTTGCAGGTTACTTTCAATAATTTATGTATATGATGATTTAACATTACCTTGGGGAGAAGCAGACTAGAATACTGCAATCACTGAGCAGCAAATGATATCACCTGTGATGTATTTCAGTTATCTTGCAAATCTGGCCTGTTAGTGGGTCCTGAGGACAGGAGTTGAGAACTAGGGATGAGCCGAACACCCCCGGGTTCGGTTCGCACCAGAACCTTCGAACGGACCGAAAGTTCGCGCGAATTTTCGAACCCTATTCGTTATAATGGACGCGAACGTTCGAAATCAAAATTGCTAATTACAACGGCCAATATGCATGTTAATGTCATAAAACAGGTTTGGGGACCCGGGTCCTGCCCCAGGGGACATATATCAATGCAAAAAGAAATTTTAAAAACTAAAGTTTTTTCGGGAGCAGTCATTTTAATGATGCATAAAGTGAAAAAAAAAAAAGTGAAATTTTCCTTTAAATATGGTACCTGGGGGGTGTCTAAAGTATGCCTGTGAAGTGGCATGTGTTTCCCGTGTTTAGAACTGTCCTTGCACAAAATGACATTTGTAAAGGAAAAAAAGAAGCCATTTAAAACCACTTGCGGCTTTAATGTCATGTCTTGTCCTGGCCGCCATATGGCTGAAAATCCTTGAGAAAAATGGCATGGCTACCCCATCACCCCCCCCCCCCCCACCCCAGCCCCTTTGGGTCTTGTATGGATACTAAGGGGGACCCCGCACCCAAAATAAAACCCTATACCTACAACCCTATATACTCTGAACAGCAGTATATAGGTGGTGCAAACAAGACATGGACTGTAGGTTTGTTCTTAAGTAGAATCTGAACAGGTACATTATGAAGTGTAGCTACATCCCAAAAAAATCAATTTTTAAGCTTTTTGGAGAACATAGGGAGGGGTTATCACCCCTGTAACATTTGCTGTCTTTGCACATCTGTTCAGAACATGTCACCTCACTTTCCGTCCCAATGACAAATGTTTTTGGAAAAGTGGGGTTTTAATTGAAACAAGGATTGGTGATAAAGCATCAGTAGAGAGGAGATACCTTTTTCCCAAATTAAATCTAACAGGATAGAATTTTCCTTCCTAGGGGTAGATTTCCTCTCACTTCCTGTTTTCTCTTGCCGTTTGCAAGTAGGAGTCGTTTGTAAGTTGGATGTTTGAAAGTAGGGGCCTGCCGTATATACTCTGCAGAAATTTGCCCTATTAGATGTTGGTGTAGCCACAAGACTGGTGGGCACAGGAATGGGCCCTGCTGTGAGTTAATAGATCAAGATTTGTACTTGCATGCACCTGTTGAACCGGGCAGAAAAATTGGGCCTTTGGTGGTGGTGGTGGTGGTGGTGGACGGTGTTGCCACAAGACTGTAAGCCCTCACAGTTACTCTTGGTGGGTGCAGGAATGGGCCCTGCTGTGAGTTATTAGATCAAGATTTGTAATTGCATGCACCTGTTGAACAGGGCAGAAAAATTGGGCCTTTGGTGGTGGTGGTGGTGGTGGACGGTGTTGCCACAAGACTGTAGGCCCTCATAGTTACTCTTGGTGGGCGCAGGAATGGGCCCTGCTGTGAACTATTAGAACAAGATTTGTAATTACACGCCCCTGTTAAACAGGGGCTGAAAAATTGTGCCTTAGGCATTGGTGCTGGTGCCACAACACTGCAACCCCTCACAGATACTGTACTTGGAGCACAGCAGTCACACCTGTTGCGAAGCATCTTTTTAAAAAATTGTAATTACACGCCCCTGTTATACAGGGGCTGAAAAATTGTGCCTTAGGCACTGGTGCTGGTGCCACAACACTGCAACCCCTCACAGATACTGTACTCTGAGCACAGCAATGAGACCTGTTGCAAAGCATTGCCTAAAAATTGTAATTACACGCCCCAACAGGGGCTGAAAATTGTGCCTTAGGCACTGGTGCTGGTGCCACAACACTGCAACCCCTCACAGATACTGTACTCTGAGCACAGCAGTCACACCTGTTGCGAAGCATCTTTTTAAAAAATTGTAATTACACGCCCCTGTTATACAGGGGCTGAAAAATTGTGCCTTAGGCACTGGTGTGGTGGCATGGATCATTGAGGAGGAGGAAGAGGATAGTCAGTGAACATAACAGGACAGTCACTCAGCATCAGCATAGGCAGTCTTGAAGGGATGTGACATTATAAATTATTCCGTTATATCCGCTTCAGGTGTCTGGTAGCTGGTGGTGATCCAAGACTGATTCATTTTTATGAAGGTCAGTCGATCAACCGAGTCGGTGGACAGGCGCACCCTATGATCGGTGACAAATCCTCCAGCAGCACTGAATGTGCGTTCGGAAAGAACGCTGGATGCAGGACAGGCCAGTAGCTCAATTGCATACTGTGCAAGCTCTGGCCAGTGATCCATCCTCAGGACCCAGTAAGCCAGAGGATTTTCGGTGGGAAAGGTGTCCAAGTCTGACCTTGCCCCTAGGTATTCCTGCACCATGTATATCAGACGCTTGCGATGGTTGCTGGAACCGATCATACCTTGGGGCTGCGGACTAAAAAATTGTCTGAACGCATCGGTCAGACGTCCACCTTCCCCACCGCTCCTTCTGCTACTGACCGAAGCCTCAGCAACTCGTCGTCCAGGACCAGGAGTTTGTAACCTCCCAGTTTCTGGGAACGCGTTGCACAGACCTTTCTGCAAGGCCTCCCTGAGATGTCTCATCCTCTGCTCCCTCTGCGACGGCAAGATAAGGTCCGCAACCTTACCCTTGTACCGTGGATCAAGGAGAGTGGCCAGCCAGTAATGGTCACTCTCCTTGATCCGAAGAACACGAGGATCCTTCCGCAGGCTTTGCAGGATCAGGGAGGCCATGCAGCGTAGGTTAGCTGAGGCATTCGGTCCGGAGTCTTCTGGGTCACTGAGGATGACATGATCGCCAGCCACCTCCTCCCAGCCACGTACAAGTCCACTGGTTTGTTGGGACTGTACATCATCCCTAAAAGACTGCTGCTGCTGATGCTGAGTGCCAGGCTCCACCTCCATGCTCACACAATCCTCCTCCTCCTCCTCCTCTTCCTGTGTGATGGGTGGGACAGAAGGAACATTTACTGGATAAAGGGGGCCTTGAGAGACAAGGAAGTCCTCCTCTTCCTGCCTCTGTTCTGCCTCAAGTGCCCTGTCCATTATCCCACGCAGCGTATGCTCCAACAGGTGGACAAGAGGTACAGTGTCACTGATGCATGCACTGTCACTGCTCACCATCCTCGTGGCCTCCTCAAATGGTGAGAGGACAGTGCATGCATCCCTGATCATGCTCCACTGGCGTGGGGGAAAAAAGCCAAGCTCCCCTGACCCTGTCCTGGTGCCGTAGTCGCAAAGGTACTCATTGATGGCCCTCTGCTGCGTGTGCAGTCGCTGCAGCATGGCCAACGTTGAGTTCCACCTGGTGGGCATGTCACATATTAGGCGGTTCTTGGGCAGGTTCAGCTCCTTTTGCAGCTCAGTCAGCCGAGCACTGGCATTATAAGATCGGCGGAAATGCACACAGACTTTCCTGGCCTGCCTCAGGACATCCTGTAAGCCTGGGAACCTGCCCAAGAACCGCTGCACCACCAGGTTGAGGACGTGAGCCATACAGGGCACATGGGTGAGCTGCCCCTGTCGCAGGGCGGAGAGGAGGTTGGTGCCATTATCAGAAACGACCATTCCTGGCTTAAGCTGGCGTGGCGTCAACCACCTCTCGGCCTGCCCCTGCAGAGCTGCCAGAACCTCTGGCCCAGTGTGGCTCCTGTCCCCCAAACACACCAGCGCAAGCACGGCATGGCATATTTTTGCCTGCGTACTCGCGTAGCCCCTTGTACGCCTACGGAGCACCGCTGGTTCCGAGGACAGAGCACTCGAAGAGGACATGGAGGAAGAAGAAGAGGAGGGGGTGGAGGAGAGAGGTGTGTCACAACCAGTAGTAGCATTTTGGAGGCGTGGTGGCGGAACAACCTCCAACACTACTGCACCTTGTCCTGCATCCCTCCCAGCTGCCAATAGAGTGACCCAATGGGCCGTGAAAGAAAGATAACGTCCCTGTCCATGCCTGCTGGACCATGAGTCAGCGGTAATATGCACCTTACCGCTGACCGCCCTGTCCAGCGAGGCATGGACATTGCCTTCCACATGCCAGTAGAGAGACGGAATCGCCTTCCGTGAGAAAAAGTGGCGTTTGGGAACCTGCCACTGAGGAACCGCACATTGAACAAACTCACGGAAGGGGGCCGAGTCTATCAACTGAAAAGGCAGCAGTTGAAGTGCTAGCAATTTAGCCAAGCTAGCATTCAACCGCTGGGCATGTGGATGGCTGGGAGTATACTTCTTTCGACGGTCCAGCAGCTGGGGCAGGGAAATTTGCCTGCTACAATCGGACGTCGGTGTACTGCAAGTACTTGGTTGTGACACACCTAATTCTACACCTTCAGTCCTCTCAGAGCAGCTTTCAGAGAGGACTGAAGATATAGTGGGGATGGAGATCCCAGCTGATGAGGAGCAAGGAGAGGTCCGCTTTGTTCTTTGGTGTGGGTCTTTTATGTGTGCTTGCCAACGAGCTGCATGGCAGGTCGACATATGTCTGCTCATGCTTGTGGTGCCCAAGCGGCTGATGTTTTGGCCACGCGAGATACGCTTGAGACAAATATTGCAAATAGCAGTGGTGCGATCTGATGCACTCGTCTCAAAAAAGGCCCACACCAAAGAACTTTTGTGATAATGTGCAGAGGCAGCGCCCTGCACAGGCGGAGCTCTGCGGTGTGGTACAGTTGCTGTGCTGGCCTCTAGCTGGCCTCCAGGGGGCATCCTGCCTCGTTGGACATGTGACGCTGCATCCTCCTCCTCCTCCTCCTCTCTCCCTTCAGGCACCCACGTGGAGTCAGTGACCTCATCATCCCCTCCCTCTTCACCACTAGAGCAAACCTGGCAGTAAGCTGCAGCTGGTGGAACACTACTGCCAGATTGCTGTCCTTCAGCATCCCCTCTCTCTGCGCGCACACTACTGACTTCCTCAAGCTGGGTATCATCATCCGAGCCTTCGAATCGTTGGGCATCCTCCTGGAGCATGTACCCAACACTGTGCTCAAACAGTTCGGGGGACTCCTCAGGAGGACATGGTGGGTCTAGGGAAGGGGTGGCTGATGATGCCATTGAGTACGCGTTGGCAGCTGCTCTGCCAGTACCCTGAGCCTGGGTGAGAGAGGATGAGGAGGATGAGGAGGGCTTGGTCATCCATTCTACCAAGCCTTCGGCATGATGCGGCTCCACATGTCCAGCTGCCGAAAACAAAGACAAGCGTGTCCCATGGCCACGTGCTGATGACGATGCACGACCACGTCCACGGCCAGCACTGTTGTCTCTAGAAACAGAGCCTGCCTGCCCTGTGTTCTTGCCTCGGCACGCTCTGCCTCTCCTTGGCGGTCTTCCAGCCATTGTAGTCGGTAGTGTATATAGTATAAAAAATAGAACTCCTATGTGTGCTCACAACACACTGTAGGTCCTATGGGTGCTGACACTAACACACTATAGGTACTATGTGTGCTGCTGACAAGAAAATATAGGAGCTCTGTTTGCTGCCACTAACACACTAGAAGTCCTATGGGTGCTGCTGAGAAGAAAATATAGGAGCTCTGTTTGCTGCCACTAACACACTAGAAGTCCTATGGGTGCTGCTGAGAAGAAAATATAGGAGCTCTGTGTGATGCCACTAACACACTAGAAGTCCTATGGGTGCTGCTGAGAAGAAAATATAGGAGCTCTGTTTGCTGCCACTAACACACTAGAAGTCCTATGGGTGCTGCTGAGAAGAAAATATAGGAGCTCTGTGTGATGCCACTAACACACTAGAAGTCCTATGGGTGCTGCTGAGAAGAAAATATAGGAGCTCTGTTTGCTGCCACTAACACACTAGAAGTCCTATGGGTGCTGCTGAGAAGAAAATATAGGAGCTCTGTTTGCTGCCACCAACACACTAGAAGTCCTATGGGTGCTGCTGAGAAGAAAATATAGGAGCTCTGTGTGATGCCACTAACACACTAGAAGTCCTATGGGTGCTGCTGAGAAGAAAATATAGGAGCTCTGTTTGCTGCCACTAACACACTAGAAGTCCTATGGGTGCTGCTGAGAAGAAAATATAGGAGCTCTGTGTGATGCCACTAACACACTAGAAGTCCTATGGGTGCTGCTGAGAAGAAAATATAGGAGCTCTGTGTGATGCCACTAACACACTAGAAGTCCTATGGGTGCTGCTGAGAAGAAAATATAGGAGCTCTGTTTGCTGCCACTAACACACTAGAAGTCCTATGGGTGCTGCTGAGAAGAAAATATAGGAGCTCTGTGTGATGCCACTAACACACTAGAAGTCCTATGGGTGCTGCTGAGAAGAAAATATAGGAGCTCTGTTTGCTGCCACTAACACACTAGAAGTCCTATGGGTGCTGCTGAGAAGAAAATATAGGAGCTCTGTTTGCTGCCACTAACACACTAGAAGTCCTATGGGTGCTGCTGAGAAGAAAATATAGGAGCTCTGTGTGATGCCACTAACACACTAGAAGTCCTATGGGTGCTGCTGAGAAGAAAATATAGGAGCTCTGTTTGCTGCCACTAACACACTAGAAGTCCTATGGGTGCTGCTGAGATGAAAATATAGGAGCTCTGTTTGCTGCCACTAACACACTAGAAGTCCTATGGGTGCTGCTGAGAAGAAAATATAGGAGCTCTGTGTGATGCCACTAACACACTAGAAGTCCTATGGGTGCTGCTGAGAAGAAAATATAGGAGCTCTGTTTGCTGCCACTAACACACTAGAAGTCCTATGGGTGCTGCTGAGAAGAAAATATAGGAGCTCTGTTTGCTGCCACTAACACACTAGAAGTCCTATGGGTGCTGCTGAGAAGAAAATATAGGAGCTCTGTTTGCTGCCACTAACACACTAGAAGTCCTATGGGTGCTGCTGAGAAGAAAATATAGGAGCTCTGTGTGATGCCACTAACACACTAGAAGTCCTATGGGTGGTGCTGAGAAGAAAATATAGGAGCTCTGTTTGCTGCCACTAACACACTAGAAGTCCTATGGGTGCTGTTGGGGTGCAATGCTGTGCTAACAGCACTGCGGTTGGTACTACTGCAATACTGTACTAATAACAGTAAGCACGCACCAGACTAATCCCCAGCAGCAGCTAATAACACACTAACTGTGCAATCAGCAGCAATGAACGATCAATGACTTAGGTAGCAATGGTTTAGCAAAGAAATAGCCAATGGTTTAGCAAAGAAGAGCAAATCTTTCAGTATCAAGCAAAGACAGAATC
Organism: Rana muscosa; assembly: GCA_029206835.1. Classification (NCBI taxonomy): domain Eukaryota; kingdom Metazoa; phylum Chordata; class Amphibia; order Anura; family Ranidae; genus Rana; species Rana muscosa. The sequence goes on along the minus strand of CM055119.1, from coordinate 170,952,736 downwards.
AGCAGACTAATCTCTCCTAAAGCCGGAACTCATGTGACCGGGGCCGATGGCGTGGCGGCCTTTTAAATGGTGGGGCGTGTACTAAAGCCCCTGAGCTGTAATTGGCTACAGGCGTCCTGCCTGTAGCCAATTATTGCTCTCCGAGTTTCGGGCGCTGTGATTGGCCAAGCATGCGGGGTCACAGTGCATGCTTGGCCAATCATCAGCCAGCAATGCACTGCGCCGGCCGCGCCGGCCGCAATGCATTGCGGGGCCGCTCGCATCACACGAATGTGATGCGAACGGCCCAAATAGTTCTGGGCTCGACGAGCGAGCGAACGCCCGATGCTCGATTCGAACATGGGTTCGAATCGAGCACCGGGCCCATCCCTATTGAGAACCACTGATTTAACTTAACATAGAATTAGGGGAAGATAGCTAACTAATTTGTTAATCAGGTACATCTTGTTAAGAAACATACGTCTAGAAAGCAAGGAGTAGCCAAGGGTATTGAAACATTTGCGTTGACATTGAGTGACACTGCACAGGAGTCCAAAAGGACAATGCCATTAAGAAAGTGCAGGGAGAACCCACTGGAAGTTCAAACGATTAAGATCCGGGAAGCTTTCATTGACGATAATCTAAACCGGTGAAGCTTAACTGGTGCTACTGGTGCTTTGGTTGCTCGCATAGCCATGGTAATCTAAAGCAAATAACTTGGCTTAAAAACAATATAAATGTTCTCATTGTGTCCACTATTTCCTTTATGGGTAGCTCTGAGAATAAAATCATAATCTGAAACAGAGCTGTATTGTTAATTCTAAGGCGTATTACCACTGACATGCTTCCCATTATTGGTACTGCTTTCTGATCCACAGTGCTGCTGTGCATATTTTTTTTTCAATTTGTGTCTCATATCAGCTACAGGCTGATAAAGCTGTAGACATGGTGAAGTGTGTTTGTAGTTGCTGCGGAACAGAGAGAGATCCCTGATTCTGGTATTCCATTCATTGCAATGGTCCAGGAATGTACAATTCAGCAGCAACACCCAGTTAAGTTTCTATCCAAATTACTGCCCAGGCCTATTTTAAAGGCCTGGGCATTTCAGCTATCCTTTAACACTTATCCTTTAACACTTACCCCTTATACTTAAAGTGGATGTAAACCCACTCTCATCCTTTCTAAACTACTTCCATAGTGGTTATCTATAAGGATATACATGCCTCCTGCTTGTATCCTTACCTGTCAAAGGTCTCCCCTCTGTCTGTTATGAGACCTGAAAAACTGCAGATTCTGTGGGTGGATCGGTTGTCCGGAGCTCGGTGGGTGGCGTCGTGATGTCAGTAGACTCCCCGTCCACCTCTACAGTCTCCTTGTCAACATGCATTTTCTCCTGTGTATTTCTTACACTGAACTTCTGCTATGATCACTAAAATCCAGTCAAAACCCAGAAAAGTCACCACATGACTTCAGCATGCCCAATAATACTGAGGTGTGGAGAAGCCAATCCTGGGAGAGCTGGAGAAGAAAGGAGGAGGGGATCTGAAGTACACAGAATGCCTCTCTCAGGCTGGTGCATGAGATATGTAAATACCTGTCACTCACAGCAAGGGGGAGAAACTGACTGCTATTTCTCTGTCTGTCCCTTTTTATCTCACTAAAAAAACATAGGAGGATTGCTCAGAGCTGGATTAACTCTTCGTGGCAAGACTGGACATAGATGACATGAAATCCTATACTGTAAAAGTTTTTTTTGGGGTTTACATCCACTTTAATCTCTAGCCTTCCCGAGGTATTCCCGAGTGGCTCGGGGTAAATTTTCAGTACCAAAAGCGGTAACCCTGAGCCCCACTCGGGATCGCATCGAAGGATCCATGTACAGCATACTTACATTGTCCCCTGGATCCTGCAATGTCTGCCCGCTGTGTCTGCGAGCCGTGTGTCCTCCGCTCGATTCACAGTGTCGAGCTCCGTTCCCTGCGAGCGTTGCGACGCACGGGGACGGAGCTCGGCGCCAAATTCAAAAAGTAAAAAACACAGTATACATACAGTAGACTGTAATCTTACAGGTTACAGTACTGTATCAAATAATTACACATCCCCTTTGTCCATAGGGGTTTGTCCAGTGCCCTGCATCCAGTTTTATATTATAAATACTGTTCTTTCTGCCTGGAAACTGGAGATTGTCCGTAGCAACCAAAAAATGTCCGTTTACATCAAAAGTGCTTTTAGACCAGCTAGAAAACTGCGATAATAAATTAGAATCACTTGCAGAATTGAGCGACAGCGATTTGTGGAGAAATTCGTCATCAAACACTAAAAGTAATGACAGCGAAAATTCTGCAACTGAGCAAATTCCAGTGTTTTTGATTTGATTACATTATTGAATAATTTTTATTATTTCCGTATATACTCGAGTATAAGCCGACTCGAGTATAAGCCGAGGTACCTAATGTTGCCCAAAAAACTGGGAAACCTCACTGACCTGAGTATAAGCCGATGCCCCACTGTTCCCTAGCTCGCTGTTCCCTGTAAATAGAAATTTTTACATTGTAATTATTACCTGTAAAGAAGTTGCGGCTGCGGCGTCCATCGTTCAAATTCCGCGGCGTCCATCGTTCAAATTCCGCGGCGTCCATCGTTCGAATTCCGCGGTCTCTTCCTGTTCCTTACTTGATAGGTGAGTCTCAGCAGACACTCTCCGCCTATCACGATCATTCTCTCATCCTTAGTTTTCCCAGCAGACACTGTGTTGGGTATTCCGCCAATCACAGACGTCTGCTGGAAAACTGAGGATGAGAGAACGTTCGTGATAGGCGGAGAGTGTCTGCTGAGACTCGCCTATCAAGGAAGGAACAGGAAGAGACCGCGGAATTTTGAACGATGGACGCCGCGGAATTCGAACGATGGACGCCGCAGCCGTAACTTCTTTACAGGTAATATTTACAATGTAAAATTTATATGACTCGAGTATAAGCCGAGGGGGGGGACTTTCAGCCCCAAAAAAAGGGCTGAAAATCTCGGCTTATACTCGAGTATATACGGTATTATATTATTATTTGTTATAATTATTTATAGTTATTTATTATATTATAATTTATGATTTTGTGTTTCAAACTTTATCATACCGGGATGTCTACTAGACTCTTGTTTAGACAGATTTAAGTGAGTTATTTCTAAGAATTACAGGCCTACAATATAAAACGCCAAATTTCCATGCAAAATAAGGGTACTGCTTTTAGCATCAAAAATCTGACATAATCATACCGCCAGGGAGGTTAATATTAACCCTCGACATATCACTATATCTTAAACGTAATCCTTATAATTCACACTTAACCTGAAACCCAACAGGTTAGCTATCTGTTAACATTAAAATGCCCTTTAACCCTAACTTTAAAGAATAATCTATATGTTTGGATGCTGTCATTGCTGACCACCCTCTGAAAATGTTGGTTTCTTGGCAGTTTCTGGCTTGAAGCCCAATTCCAAATGAAACTTTTTACTGTTATAGTTTTGTTTAGATTTTGGAAGAGAAAAAACATTGACCAAGTTTTCATTGCTAAAATGTGTTGTAAAGACACTGCACTTCTAAAAACAGTGAATTTAAAGTGGAGCTTCACCCTCTCCCTCCTCTGCCATCTTTAGAATATTTTATTGGGGGAGCAGGTACTTGATTTTGTCAGGTACTCACTCTCACTTCACTTCACCTAGTATCGGTGCCGATACTAAACATTTGCACTCGTGCAAGTGCTCCGATACCTAAAACAGATACATTTTTTGTGCGGTGCGATTTGAAACTCAAATGCTTCATTCCACAACCATTTATTCATAAGTCCTTCAGTTTATAGTCCATATAAAAAGATTATAGAAATGTGACCAGGTTGTGTAACCATAAAATGTCCATCCACAAATGGAAGCCTCTACAAGGGGATTAGAAGCAAAATCCAGCCGGAGCTCCAGAGTATAAAAGAGAAGAGAGACGCCTCTAAGTGTAGCAATATGTTTACATTTAATGAAGGTACAACATTTAGCAACTCACATGGTTGATGATTAAAAGAGGCCCATCTAAGTATGCAGGCATATGGGGTTAAGCTGTCTGCAATCGTGACCAGGAAGATGTGACCGGGGAGACTACCTTGCAGTAGAGCGTTCTGAAAGCGAGGCGTGAAAGGGGCGATGTCAATGGCGATGCATAGGACGGTCTATGTGGACATCTTTACCCCGGTTACCTGTATACTGAGATGTGCCTGTTTTAAGCGTCAACAATGTGAGTTTTGAGATGTTGTACCTTAAATTAAATGTTACTGTATTGCTACACTTCGAGGCGCCTCTCTTTTTTTTTTTTTACTCAGTTGTGACGTGACGTTACTTGTATATCAAGACATCGCTTGTATATCAAGTCAAAATTTATTTAAAAATGTTGCTTGTCTTGCAAAATGCTCTCAAACCAAGTTACTCTCAAACCAAGGTATTACTGCGTGTGTGTATATATATATATATATATATATATATATATATATATACACATACTGTATTGTTCATACTACTTTGGTGACTGTATATTGGTACCCTTTGTGTATTTCAGCATAAGTGAAGCAGGATCCTATAGATGCTGAATGTAAATATTTAGCAGTGTCCTTAGCATTTGAATCTTAGCATATAAGTCTGAGTAGACCGGATAACATCTCTGCACTTGTCCTATCTGGCAGTTGGTTCCACACTCACACTTCTTGTTCCTACATCAGATACTCATCTCCATGTGGAATTTTTCATTTGGGGGTTAGAGGGTGCAGCCAATATTATTTTTGGTTTGTTTATACCCTATAAATATGTTATCTCAGAGCCAATGGAGATATACAATAAAAGAGTATTACTTTAGTTTGGAGTCCAGCTGCTTTATGTCTTTGTGATGTTTTAAGAATGCATTTTTTTTTCTCTCTCTGAGACATACTGGCTGCTGTGTACTTCATGATGACAGCTCTGATGCACTGTACACAGGCAGGCTTCCAGTGTAAGTGCATGGTTATTTAAACAAGCGCCCATCGGAACTGCAGCCTCCGTGGGAATTAGATGAAATTAGCAGCTCAAAGGGCTCCCCGTGTCTATTTTTAGCAAAAACAGCTTTAAACTGGAGAACATGGGAATGACACACAGAAAAAAAAGACATCTTTGACCAAATAGAAGAGAGAATGCACGCAGCTTTGTTTACAGGGACAAGATCATTCAAACAAGGAAAATATATCCAGATTTGTATTTTCAGGTCACTGCTTTCTTTTGTATCAACATGTTTTATATTATAAAGAAGCATGATGAATGAATATGACTTATTAGATCTTTACCAACATACCCACACCCTACCTATTTATTCCACCCAAGACATTCTAACTTCACGGCTAATGCTAAACAATAATGGCGCCCACACACTGCCTCTTATTTGTAAGCAAGAAAATACCACTTGTGTTTTTTTGGTCACTGGTTAACCTTTGTATGGTTAGGTAGACCAATGGGAACCTTAGAGCAACAGATGTATTTATCTTTATTCATTGTATCTGACAAGATAATTGCAGTGGCTCCCCAAGCCAAATAATGCCATTGAAGATGAGAAAATATCTCACCGCTGTATATTTTTGGGTGAGACCCCTTTCCATCTACAAAATTACTTAAAGTATACTCGACCTCAATCACTAAAATCTCAATTTGAACACATTAATGAAATATCTAAACCAGTTTTTTTTTTTTTTTTTTAAATCTACAGATTTAAATAAACTAATACTTGGCAAACCTGTCATGAAGGTCTGTGTTCAGGCACTTCCTGTTCAAAAAATAAATAAAAAAAATGCCCCCCCCCCCCCCAGTCCCACTGACCTGCATGGCGGTAATCGTCTGTTCTGAGCCCCGGTATAGCCGCCTCACCGCTCCGGCACTTAGAAATCCCCAGAGCCTTATCTCCTAAACATACCCTGTCATATGGGCGGCGCAGACCAATCAGAAGCTGCATAGCCCATCCACTCAGCGGGGAAGAAGAAGAAGAGAGAAAGCTGAGAGGATTTCTAAGCGCCGGAGCCGTGAGGCGGCTTTACCGGGGCTTAGAACGGGCGACCGCCACCATGCAGGTCAGCGTGACTGGTGGGGGGTGGCGAGGTGGGAGTCCTGTATAAGTTCACCCTACAGATTTTTCTGTAAAGGTGAACTTACACTTTAAATAACTAAGGGTCAGATGGCACCTCCCCTTTATGATGTCACTGACCCAGCATGCCCTTGGTTGATGACGTCACAAGGCGGCGGTGCCACCGGGCAACGTCATCGGGTGACCACAGCCCTTAGTTATAAAATAGACAGCGGAGCTGGCAGACAGCAGGAGCCTTCGCCGGGACTGGAGGCTTTTTTTCCTGTTTTCGTGTCGGTGGGCATCCTGATTGACAATGGATCTACACTATTATTTTGCTTAATAAAGGGATTGTCAAAAACTTGTGTTGTCTTTTTATTTACTTTTTACACTTTTTAGGTGAATGAGTAGATAGATGTACTATGTACCCCATTCACATATGGGGGGTGGGATCTGGGGGCCTTCTAGTCAAAGGAGGCTTCCAGATTCGTTTGACAAAATTTTACTTCCGATTTTCGTATCGTGTGTACGAGCCTTAAGGCTGGCAATAGACGGTTCTAATCATGATTCAAGATTCAAACCATGTATGGGCAGGCTGAATGTACCAAGTTGATCGATCAATTAACTTGGGTACAACCGGCCTGCTGGATTTTACTTGTGAATATTGCTAGCCGCTATAGCCACTAGCAATAATCACTGTCTTCACCCGGTGGGGGCGGCTTTCCCCGCCAGGAGAATACAGTGGGGTTGATTTACTAATGGCAAATAGACTGTGCACTTTGCAAAGTTCAGTTGCATTCTGCAAGAGCGTTTGCGCTAAAGCTTAGTAAATGAGCATAAGCTCTGCTGACTTCCATTGTCCAATCATGTGCAAGCAAAAATGCTGTTTTTTTATTTTCCTTGCATGTGATTGGGTATTCTTTGCAAAGTGAAGCTTTACCTCATTTACTAAACTCTGGAGCAACTTCACTTCAGAGTGTAATTGCACTTTACAAAGTGCACAATCTATTTGCCTTTAGTAAATCAACCCCTATGGCGCGGCAGGGAGAATTCCTCTGTCAGCACTGTCTTTGTTGATGGGGGAATTGTGCCAATTTTTTTCCGGCAACTCACGGTTGCAGGAAAGAACTTTGCACCGTCTATGAACTGCCTTACATCGCTGCTGCTGCTAGTTGCAAGGCAGTGATTTATCATTAAGATCCTGCTGGGAAGTGGGAAATGCTGTCACTGGCAAGATCTCAAGGTAAGAAACTTTGCAACAAATTGAAAAACAATTGCTTATGAAAACTGTATACAGTAAAACATAATGCAAAACGCACTGAAATAAAATTTGGGATTTACATACATGTTACATACATGTTACTCTACAGTTCCTTTCAGAGTACATAATACTAATTTACCTCAGTCTATGCTGCAGATTGAGTTGACAGCATAATGAGGTTGATTTACTAAACCTGGAGAGTGCAAAATCTGGTGCAGCTCTACATAGAAACCAATCAGCTTCCAGGTTTCTTTGCCAAAGCTTAATTGAACAAGCTGAAGTTTGAAACGGATTGGCTACCATGCACAGCTACATCATATTTTGCACGCTCCATTTTTAGTTGTAGCGGGGGGTCTAAATTTAGGGGGATACATCTGGGTGGTAGTATGACCCCGGTGTGTGTAGATCATAGAGGATTTAGACCACTTTCATTCGTGGAGGACTTTGGTGGTGTACTATTCTCCTTGGCCTGGAGTGGCGGTGTTCCCACAGGTCGAGGTGGAATCACTGCCGCAGTGCTGTCCTTTTTGTCCCGTTCCGGCGGTGGTACAGCGGGGGCGGAGAACCTGCTGTGGCGTCACGGGAGGGGATAAAGGGGAGAGACGCCCTCGCCACAAGGTCTTCTTCTCGAGTGTGCGCCCAGGTACATTAGGCCTGGGTGCGGGCGATCCGGAGTTTCAGCCCAGGCGCCCTAGGCCTGGTCGGAGCGGAGTTGGCGTCCATCCCAGGCACCTTAAGCCTTGGGTGAGGTACTACACCAGAGGCCTGGGGCCCAGTGACTTCGACTGGGCTCCGCAAGGGCGGATGAGTCCGAGGGACCCTGAGGTGGATGGGGCCCATGTCTGAGGTGAGGAGGCCGGAGAGGTTACCCGTCTGAGGAGTCCGGAGCAGCATCAACTCGGTGACGGAGGGGCCTCTGGTAACTCCCTTGGAGGGACATTTTTCCCCTGACAGGGGCCACAACGCAGCGAAGGTACTCCAATTCATGTTCTTCAGAGTTGCTGGTAGAGACTCACAAGTTTCAAGTTCCTCTCTCTAGCCAATGGCTATAGCAACCGCTGGTGAAACCACAGTGGTTTAGTTTTATCATTAGGACAGTGCCTTGACCTGCTCACCCCACCGTATTGAACTGTTTATGGATCTCAACCAGTTGGCTGGCAAAGAACTGTTTATTGTGTGTTGCAATAAAACAAGTGTTGGATCCTTATCGGTGTGTGGAACTCTGGTTAATGGGAGTGAAGGGGAGTGTCAGCACAGCAAGACTTGGCTGTGAATAGAAACACACAGGCCCGAGAAGAATAACTGGTACTGGCCTTCACCTCACCTGCTACAATGGGGAGGACATGGGCTGTAGCGCATCTCACCCTCACGTACCACATACCCCTAGACCAAAAAGAGGGGGTGAGGCCGCTACATAGTAAATTACCTCAATGTTCTGATTTGCAGAAATACAGATAGATAGATGGGGAAGACAATATGGAAAGCCAGTTAACCTACCAGTGTGGGCTTGGATGACCTCTGAAACAGGAGGCCACAGTGCTCCATCTAATCCACAATGCTGCCTATATTATGTCATTTCATACAAGAAAGCACTGTGGATAATCATTTGTCAACTTAATTTTGCTTTTAGTTACTTTTCATGTTTCATTGCTTTAAATTTAGCATTTACTAGGATGACGAACATTGATTGGCTTAGGTGTTTTCTATTGTTAGTTTTCTATTATTAGAAAATTTTGCTTCTGGTGTGCAGGTTCTCATAGTTCATAGCTTATAGCAAATGTTTTTGCTAAAAGCTACCTTAGAGAGAATACACATTTTCGCTACCAGGACATGGACTGGTCACTCCACAGTAGCTGGAGAACCACAGGTTCAGTGATCACATGATGCAAGTTACATTGACACAGTAAAATAGTAAGATTATTTTGGTTTGGTGTGTGATATCTGCAGTGCCTATGGATGGGTGTGCAAATTATCACCCCAAAAACAAGAGGCAAGGAGATATTTGCCCATCCTTACACAGGTGTATGAAAAGCCAGGATGTGCCACAATCTTTACACAAAGCTGAAGAAGTGCAAAGGTGGTCCCCATCCCACAGATTTCTGTTTACAAGAATGGAGGATTGATTGACCCTGGTTGCAACAATCTTTTTTTTTTTTAAAAACGTTAAAACATTTTCTCATGTAACCTGAGTGCCTATAGCACAGAAGTGTCAAACTCAATTTCACCGCGGGCCACATCAGTGTTATGGTTGTCCTCAAAGGCCCGGTTGTATCTGTAAGACTAGATATCCAGAGCACCCCACCCCCCTTACATCAGATGTCAAGGCCTCCCCACCACCACCATTAAAAGTCAAGAGTCCCCCACCCTCCCTTACATCACAGGGCACCCCCTTACCGTGTGCTGCTTCTGGGAAGGATCTGGAGGCAGAGCTGGCAAGCAGAAAGTGCAGCATCTAGTGGAGAACCAGAGGAGGGCTGGAGTCAGCTGCCAGAGTCTGCTAAATGCTGAGACCAGGGGAGGAAGAGATGCTGCAGCTGCACAGAGATCTGTAGGAGGAGTTCTGTCCTCCTCTCTGCTGCCAACTGCTGAGATGGAAGGGGGGCAGAGATGAGCCTCTTTGCGGCTGCACAGAGAAGCGCAGGATCGAGCGGAGGATTTCTGTTCTCCTCTCTGCTACCAACTGCTGAGACAAGTTGGGGGCGGAGACAAGGGGGGTGCCATAGCTGCATTAGAGGTGCGAGGACCACATGAAATGGCCTGGCAGGTCGGATTCGCCTGGCGGGCCGCCTTGTGTTTGACACGTGTGCTGTAGCACATCAGAAACAGTTCAAGATATTCATGGGCAGCATATTTAGAAAGGGTGTCAAAAAGCCTGATCCTATGTAGTTATGTATATTACATTGTTTCTCAGATCCATTCTAGGTCTAAGCAAGCCTCATCTTGTGTAACCTGTGGAGTATTACACTGTCCATAAACGCATACAATGTTTTAGTGAATGGAGAATGGGTCTACTCTATACAGAGTCCTGAAAAAAAATGTCCCACAGAAATAATAGACCTGAAAGCAGCATCATTTATAAATATATGGCAATATTAGTGTGCTAGGTTGGTACTCCACACTTGGGCCTAGTTCAAACAAGCTTCAGAAAAATGCTCAGCAAACATCTTCTCACGTTTCTGTAATTTTGGCAAACTAGGTAGTACCCACAAGAGTATATGGTGGGTATTCTCTTGATAAATAGCATTATTTGCATTTGTTTACCCCAGGCATTTGTGGTTACCATTCCTCTTCTCTTGATAAATGTAGTATTTAACAAGCATTTGCAGAGCGCTATTTTGCTGCTTGGAAGGATACCAGGCTGATCTCAGAAGTGTTGGAGAAAGCTTAGCTGGCCCTCTTTAGATAGTCCATAAATACATAGTAATGCCGCCTGAGTTTGAGAAGGTGAAAAGAACAAGGTGTTCTTTGTCAACGTCTTTATACAAGGCCCTACAAGTATTTTTCAAACAGCTGCAACTATCTCTAGCTTCAAAATAGCTCTAGCCTCAGATGTTCGTTAAAAAAAGGTGCACATTTTATGTCTTGGTAGCAGCTTCATTTTTGAGATTACCAGAATTTTTCCTTGCTGACTCAACAATCTGTGTAGTACATAGAACAAGGACATACCTCCTAACTTTTTGAGATGGGAACGAGGGACACCTCTTAGCAATATTATGTAGGCATTGGACACACCTCCTGTCACACCCCCTTAACCGCCCTGGCGGTATTCCCGAGTGTGGCTCGGGGGGAAATTTTTCATACCAAAAGGGGTAACCCGGGCCACACTCAGGGCTGCATCACAGGATACAGGGAAAGTTATTTACCTTGTCCCCTGGATCCTGCGATGTCTCCCCGCTGTGATCTACGAGCCGCCATGACTCGCTCGATTCACAGTGCTGAGCTCCATTCCCTGCGACGTTGCGACGCACAGGGACAGAGCACGGCGCCAAATTCAAAAAGTAAAAAACACAGTATAGATACAGTATACTGTAATCCTACAGATTACAGTACTGTATCAAATAATTACACACACCCTTTGTCCCTAGTGGTCTGTCCAGTGTCCTGCATGCACTTTTATATTATAAAAACTGTTCTTTCTGCCTGGAAACTGGAGATTGTCCATAGCAACCAAAAAGTGTCCCTTTACATCAAAAGTGGTTTTAGACCAGCTAGAAAACAGCAATAATAAATTAGAATCACCTGCAGAATTGAGCGATAGCGATTTGTGGGGAAATTCGTCATCAAACACTGAAAGTAATGACAGTGAAAATTCTGCAACTGAGCAAATTTCAGTGTTTTTGATTTGATTACATTATTGAATAATTTTTATTATTAGAGCCCATTCACACAGGGACGACTTTGGATCCGACTTCAAGACGCCCCAAGTCGCCCCTAGTCGCCTCAAGTCGCGCTGCATGAGAAAATCAATGTAAGTGAATGGAGCCGTCTTAATGCACACTACTGCAGTCGCTCCGACTTCAAAAAAGGTTCCTGTACTACTTCAATCTGACTTCTAGGCGACTGCTAGGCGACTTGTACCCATTGATTTTAATGGAAGTCGCCTCAGAATTTGGATCACTGTCTTAACAGAAGCAACTTTCCAGGAAGAGAACATACATTTCTCAGGCAAACCCCTCCCTCCCCCTCCCTCCCACAGAGCTGATTCTTGTTTGATTGGCCACTGGAAAGCCTCCTGTCCTGGAGGCAACTTCAGTCGTGATGTAAGTCGCCCCAAGTCGCACTGAAGTCACCCCAAGTCGCACTGGGATTCAAACTCAAGTCGTGTCCAAGTTGCCTCCCAAAGTTGCGCTGGAAGTCGTGTTGCCCCTGTGTGAATGGGGTCTAATTATATTATTATTTGTTATAATTATGTATAGTTATTTATTATATTATAATTAAAGATTTCATGTTTCAAACTTTATCATACCCGGGATGTCTACTAGACTTTGGTTTGGACAGATTTAAGTGAGTTATTTCTAAGAATTACAGGCCTACAATATAAAATGCCAAATTATTAGTACCGCTTTCAGGACCTAAAATCTGAAATAATCATACTCCCAGGGAGGTTAAAGGAGAATTATAAAAAAAAAAAAAATAGTTAGTTAAACCCAAAAGTGCTTTTTTTACCACTACTATTCCTTTAAAAATTACATATGCAGCCATTTAGAAATTGGATGAAAGGTTTAGCACTGGGAAACCCTTTTTGAAAGATAAAAAGTGCATTTTATATACAACTATATAGATCAGACCAAAATGAGGGACAAATGAGGAGGAAAGAGGGACAGAGACACATTGTTCCAAATCAGGAACAGTACCTCGAAATCAGGGACAGTTGGGAGCTATTAAAGGAATCCAATAATATTCAAACTGGGTGATGCTCCAGGATGAAGATATTGCTTATGCGACCAATGCTGGAGCATGGAGGAAACTAAGAATGCCATTTGTAGTGCAGATGACCGAGTCTTGGCAATACATAGGAAGATGAACATAAACAAACTAAATTCCTATTGCTGTGTTGATGTCACATGACCAGATCTGTTGACTGGAAGCAAGATATACCTACTGCATGAGACAATAGAATTGCAGAAGTAGATGCAGTGTGCCGCACAGAATCCTTGAAGAAGAGCCATGCACATAGGGCAACAGTGATGAGAATCAGATGAGGAACCTAATATTTTCTTCTGGAGGGACCCTTTGGATTTTATGTCTGCCACTGATCACATTTTTAATCACGTTTTCCTACAAAAATATGAGGACAGATGGATGATTTGCTGGCATCAAGCTGCAATTTTGAGGTTTTGAGTGAATCTCACAACTTGCGCGTTTTGTGGAGATTACAAGGCCGATTGCTGCGCTGCTTTCTAATATGATTTCAGCCTTAATTTCACGTGCACTGACTTCTTGTCTATGTGTTTAATCATGCTAGCCCTAATCTGCTGAGCGGATGTTGTGATTGATTCTGTATGTGAACATTTGCTGAACACACACAGGCCAGCTTAGAAACTTTAGATTTTAATAAGTGTGTGTCCTCTGTTGTACAATATGACCCTGTACAAGGGTCTGTGTAAATCTTCTGTCATCTAAAATAAAGGGATAATTAGACAAAAGAAAAAGAAAGCATTGCTCTCCCACAATAACCAACCACATACTGTACTTGTTTTTTCCTAAAAGTACTAAAAACTGCGAAATGTGAGTGGGACAAGCAAGGACTATATTTTTTTCCAGAACTAATGTGTGTTTAATGTCACTAACACTATGTGAAGTGATATTAGAGTATTAGGCTTGATGCTCACCTATGCATTTTTAGTGCTTTTTGCGTTTTGCAGATTTGCTCTACAGAAGGTGTTCCATAGGAAACCATGTTAAATGGTCTGTAATGCAAATCTGCAAAAATGCAAAAAGCACTAAAAATGCATAGGTGTGCATCAAGCCTTAGATCTGATATCAGTATGTAGCCCATTATCAACTGCTGGTCTAAAATAGGTGGAAGATGTACAAGAGATTTGAATACCCAATGTAAATGTTTGGTCAGCTACAATATATAAATGGTCTCATTTTATACTGTCCCTAGCCATGTGATAAAGCCTTTTTTTAAGGATGGAAAGTAAAAACCCAAAAAGTGAACACACTTTTAAATGAAAAAAAAAAAAAGGTTACTCATCATCAACCTGGTAAAACCTATTTTAAATTAAAACGGAGTAGAGTGTTTAGAGGCAGAAAAGAACCCCATCACTTGCATGTTCAGAAGAGGAGAGTTTGGACGGAAAATACACCAAACGTGGATTAATGCTAGACGCGTTTAGGCGCAGTCATTCATTTGCGAGTTCATGCATTCTAATGGCTAGAGTAAATTAATATTCTGTTTAATAGAATACATTAACGCCATATGCATTAATGTGGATAAATATACATGAACATGCATGCAAAACCTGCCATTTAAGTGAGTTTTTTAAGCTGTGTTTTTTTCCCCTGGTGCAAAGGCAGAGACGGGAGTCCTGTGTGCATGGAGTCTTAATATATACACAAATATTAACACAAAGACAAATCCTAGAAGGCTGATTAACATTATCCATGAGGACACTTTCTATATTTGGAAGCAAAGACAATTGAGTACTGTCCGTGATACTTTTTTTATTTGCGCTAACATACGATTTTTCTGAAAAAGCTTTTGGGGTATGTCCCCTTCATTAAGGTCCAAGCAGTACTGATTCACAAAAGTATGTTTGGAAACTGAAGAGAAAGAGCTGTGGTTTCGGGTTGGTAAGAATACAGAGTATAGGTGGAAAGTAGGAGGATTTGGCGGACTTATAATGTTTTTGTTTTTGGGTCAGCTGGCTCTCTAATGCTCCATGTAACTCTGATTTGGAGACCTTTCCATGCCTGTCTATAACTGCTGGTCTCTGATATGAGCTGAATTTCCCGGATCCACTCCTAGAGATAAATCTGCCATATATTCCTGCAGAAAACCCCCTGGAGGATTAAATACTGAAGTCACCACAATACCATATTTTACTGGCAAGTGCTGCAGGCACAATCCCAAATTTCCATGTAGATGAAACTGAGAAGTCATGAGATAAGAAACTATCCATGTTATTACATAGAGAAGTCAGATTTCAGAAGCAGAGGGCATTTACCATGAAACCTGGAAGCCCCTTTACTGTAAAAAGTAAAGCAGGCAGATGCAGCGTAGAGATAGTCTCGATGTTCGAAATGATTGTAAGTTCGACTCGAACATCGGGTGTTCGTCTGTCCGCAGACGAACCGAACATTTGACTTCTGACATGCCAAAGGCAACAAACAGAAACTGATATACACATATTCTAAACATTATACGTATTATTTGTTCATTTTGCACAAATGAGACATTCCCAAAGTGATTTTTTCATACATAGACCCCTGGATGTATTTAAAGATTTCAGACATGCCCTTATATTTATTCGTAGCTCCAGTGCCTCGTCTTGCCCTACGTACTGAGAATCCACATACTTTATGCACACCGTCTTTAGAGAATGACAAAAACATGGTTTCAGAATATGGTGTTGACGTTAAATAAACAACCAGGCATCTACAAGCAAAGGACAATAGAGTAAACCTAGAAGACAATACCTTTTACTAGAAAGGACATTTACACAAAGATAAATTGTGCACCTGTAGTACAAAGCTGTGTCAGTTAAAGACCTCTAAAGCACAAGTTGAACCTGCGTATTTTGGCGCAGACCAACACAAGCGAACAATAGTTGATTCGGGGGATCTGTCCATCTGTATTGTTTAACATAAATAAAGGAATCTGTTCGATTTATTTCATTCAGTCTGCAAGCTGAACAAAATAGATCTATGGGTGTATGGCCAGCTTTAGTTTAAAGTGGAGGTCCACCCAGAAAAAATGTTTACATTAAAAATCCTATAAAAAAAAAGAAAAAAATTAATAGAAAAAAAAATACAATTTATACTCACCCGAAATGCCCGTTGCTATGCGGACGTTCCCTAATCTGCCTCTAATGTGCCTCTTCTAATCCGCGGTGGGTCTCCTTCCCCTTCCTCTTCTTGTGAATGGGGCACGCTGCCTTATATTCACAAAGCGCCGTGCGAGTGGCGCATGCGCAGTAGGAAACAGGCAGTGAAGCCGTAAGGCTTTACTGCCTGTTTGCCTTAGTCAGGATGGAGGAGCCAGGACCTGCCAGCAGCGATCGATCGCCGTGGCGGGACCGACATCGCGGGCGAGTAGGACAGGTAAGTGTCCTTATTAAAAGTCAGCAGCTACACTGTTAGAAGCTGCTTACTTTAAAAAAAAAAAAAAAAAAATCTGGCTGCACCTCCGCTTTAAGACTAAAAACATTTTGATGCAGTTGGGATTTCTGTAATACAAAGTGATTTTTCATTGCCTATCACTATGGTGTTCTCTTAGCATGTGGTAAGTGTTTAGTAATCATCTAAATGCTCAGAAAGTAATTCAAATGTTGTCAAAAATAAGAGCTTAGTTGGAAACTCTGGTCAACCATTTTCTAAAATGTTGTTAAAAGTAATTTACAGTCTACATAATTTTCACACAAAATATACATTTTTCATCCTTCTTTGCAAATAAAGGCTAGCTGCAGCCAAATACACACAATCACAAATATGAATGTTTCAGTTGGCAAAGTATTTAGAATTTTGTACAGTCCCTCTTGTGATATAGTCATCCCTACAACATCAGGTTATATAATCCAATATAAATAACACCACAGTTCAGACCTTGGAGCTTGTTATTATTAATTCTCTTACCTACTTTTTGGAAAAATATTAATTTTAACGCCACTGGTGAGGTCTGCCCAGAGTTTACCCATTCTGTATGCCTGCCTTAACCACTTCAGCCCCGGAAGGATTTGCCCACTTAATGACCAGGCCATTTTTTGCTATACGGCACTGCGTCGCTTTAACTGAAAAAGGCGCGGTAGTGCGACACTGTAAAATTTACGTCCTTTTTTTCCCACAAATAGAGATTTCTTTTGGTGGTAATTGATCAGCTCTGTGGTTTTTATTTTTTGCGCTATAAACAAAAAAAGATTGTCAATTTTTTAAAAAAAGCAATATTTTTTACTTTTTTCTATAATAAATATCCCCCAAAAAGTAAAAAAAAAAAAAAATTCTTCCTCAGTTTAGGCCGATATGTACTCTTCTACATATTTTTGGTAAAAAAAATTGCAATAAGCGTATATTGATTGGTTTGCGCAAAAGTTATAGCGTCTACAATATAGGGAACAGACTTATGGCCTTTTTATAATTTATTTTTTTGCTAGTAGTGGCAGCAATCTGCAATTTTTAGCGGGACTGCGACATTGCGGCGGATAGATCAGACACTTTTGACACATTTTTGGGACCAGTGACATTTATACAGCGATCAGTGCTTTAAAAATACATTGATTACTATGTAAATGTCACTGGCAGAGAAGGGGTTAACACTAGGGGGCGATCATGATGGAGTTCTGCTGAAATACCTATAGGAAGGGGGTATATAGGAATTAGGGAGGGTTGGGGGGGCGTTGGCCAAGGGGGGGTTTGTTTCTTTTTTTTTTCAACTTTCTGCAACTTTTTCTAAGATAAGATAAGACAAATATCCTTGTTGGAAATAGGAATGTATGAAATACAGTTTAAGGGATGGGGTGTGGAGGTTGGGGGGTTGGGGATCCATACCACAACACACCCGTAATTTATTTTCCTTTTTTTTTTCTTGGTCCTTCTTGCTGACTCTTTCTGAAGACTCTGGGACTCAGAACAAGGGCCAGGAACGAAATAATGGTGGGATGAAAGAAAAAGATAATGGCCTGGGATTAATGGCACAAATGCATACTGAGATATAGATAGGAGGAGCTGGAGGAGGGGTCAGGGACTACTCTCTTGGGTTCTTGCTCAACCAATCCCCCCCAGTAGGTCAACACTCAGTTAGGGTAAGGGAATAGGAATATTTAAAGCTAAATAGCTTTGCAAATCTGTGGGGAGGAGGGGCTGTAGCGCTCCCTCGCCATTTGATATTAGAGTAGGGGAGGTTTTTTTTCCCCCCTTTTTTTTTTTCTCTTTTTTTTTTTTGAGGCGCTGCTCTCTCTCACCAGTGCCCTAGTATTCCATCTCTATTTCTTGATCCCGGATATAGCCTTGCACCGGTTGATAAGAAATGGACGCTCTATCGATGGTGTCAATCAATGCGAAGGGGTTAAATACTCCAGAAAAGAGACGGATACTTTTTCAGGAGTTGAAACGAGCATGGAGTGACATAGCATTTGTTAATTAGACACTTCCCTTCCTTAGAAATAGATCCTATCCGATTGGATATCATGCTACTTACCTCGGTGGCAAAGAAGGGGGGAGTATCTATTCTGATTTCAAGTAAGATTCCATGGTTATGTATGGACTCCCTGGTGGATGCCGGGGGACCATGCCTGATCTTGAAAGACACGATTGGGAGATCAGTGGTAACACTGGCCTCCTTCTATGCCCCATAATCCCAGGTTCACACTGGGTTGCGGGAGTGAAGCCGTGCAAGTTCAGTTGAACTCGCACAATTTCACTCTCGCTGGCAGTCCCGATTTCAGCCGCGATTACAAAGACATCTGGCACAGATGTCAATGTA
The DNA here is from genome assembly GCA_029206835.1 of Rana muscosa. Lineage (NCBI taxonomy): Eukaryota > Metazoa > Chordata > Amphibia > Anura > Ranidae > Rana > Rana muscosa. The sequence continues at coordinate 170,934,244 of CM055119.1, read as the reverse complement.
AATCGCGGCCAAAATAGTACAGAAACGACTTTTTGAAATCGGTGCAGCACCGCAGATGCGGCGTCGCACTGATTAGGACGGTGCCATTGCCGGCAATTTGCGGCAAATATCAGCGTTTTGACATGCGATTTGACATGCCAAATCGCATGTCAAAACGCACCAGTGTGAACCAAGGCCAATACACAACAGGATGTATTTTTGGAAAATTTCTGGATAAACTTATGGGATTTCAGGAAGGACAGTTGATTTTGGGGGGGCGATTTGAATATCCCACTGGTTCCCAGTGTGGATACCTCTTTCGGAAGCTCAGCGGCTTTGCCGGAGACCCGGAAATGGATCTTGAGGCTGATACAGAAAGCAAGGTTAATAGATGGCGACTGACACATTCTGGAGAGAGAGACTATTCTTTCTACTCCACCCCCCATAAGACATACTCCCGTATAGATTACTATCTTATTCCACATAACCAGTTGCATGCAGTTAAAAAAGCAGAAATAGGAAAAAATTACCTGGTCAGACCACGCACCAATTTTTTTTTAAATACACACTGGCAGATTTCCAACTTCCTGGGTCGGCGACCTGGAAGTTGAATGAAAGTCTTCTACAAGATGCTGTAGTGATTAAGAAAGAAAGTCCTGGGTGGCCGCACTCTGTGGAAAAATGCATTTTTCCACGGAGTGCGGCCATCCAGGACTTTCTTAATCACCTACATTGTGCAGAGCCAGCACCTGTGAGTCTGATGTGGGGCGGAAGCATTTTACGAATTCAGAGGCTTGGGAGCGGTAATTTCTTTTCCTTCAAGATGCTGTAGTGCTGGAGGACGTCCAGAGAGAAGCAAGGTGGTACTTCCAGACCAACGACACATCAGATTGTGATCCAGGCGTGATCTGGGAGGCCCACAAGGCAGTGATAAGGGGAGTACTAATGAAACACGGGGCAAGGATTAAGAGGGAAAGAGACGCAAAATTAACATCTCTCTTGGCAGACATCTCACGTCTAGAAGCTTTACACAAACTGAGTCCTAATCCAGGTTTGGAAAGGGACCTGTTGGCAACACGTAGACAGACTACAGAGTTACTTCTGTATAAAGGAAAGAGGGCAGTACAGACAGGCAAGAGACAGAATTATGAATTTGGTAACAAGTGTGGGAAGCAATTGGCTGGTTCACTGAGGGAGCAACAATCAAAGACCGATGTACCAATAATCATAGGGGCGGGAGGTGAAACACTTAGGCTCCCTAGAGGGAAAGCACAACAGTTTGGAGACTTTTATACATTCTTGTATAATTTGCAATTAAGTTCTCAGAACCAAACCGCAATGGATGAGTATATAGCAAATTCAGGTATTTCTAGTTTGACGTCAGCGGTAAGTAAGGAATTGGAAAGGCCAATCACTTTAGAGGAAATTCAGGAGGCAGTGAAAGAGGGGAAAGGAGATAAATCACTGGATCCGGATGGTTTTACCATTCAATATTATAGACTCCTTCTCCCTATTCTAGGATCATATCTTGTATAAATGTTTAATGGACTAGGAGACATAAGCTATTTCCCTACAGAATCTCTGAAAGCTTTGATTGCGGTCATACCGAAGAAAGGTAAGGATCCTCCCCAATGTGGGAGCTATAGACCGATATCACTGTTAAATACGGACTTGAAGCTCTTTCGAAGATCCTGGCAACGCGTCTGCAACAGCACATACCCGGCCTGGTCCATAAAGACCAGGTAGGGTTTGTGCAGACGCGGGAAGCCCGGGACAATAGGATTAAGACTCTGAACTTGATACATTTGGTGGGCACATCCCAAACTTCATGTGTCTTCCTGGGGACAGACGCAGAAAAAGCTTTTGATCGTATAAACTGGCAATTCATGTTCTCGGTACTGAGACACATGGGGCTCGGGAATAAGATGCTACAATGGATCTTGAGTAACTATACCCACCCTACCACCCAGGTTAAAGTGAACGGTGTATTGTCCCCACTTTTTAAGTTATCCAACGGGACAAGACAAGGGTGCCCGTTGTCCGCACTCTTATTTGCCCTGTCTGTAGAGCCATTATTGAGCAGGATTCTACGTAACCCAGACATCAAGGAGGTGTCGGTGGGAGGCATAGAGTATAAGATATCAGCTTATGCGGATGACATGATGTATAACTTGACCAACCCATTGGTATCCCTTCCCAACCTGCTCCAAGAACTAGAGACATACGGCGATTTATCAAATTTTAAGATCAATTATGTAAAATCTGGAGCAATGGGAGTTGCGATCCCCAAGGAAGAACTGAATACCCTGAAATCTAATTATAAATATAAATGGACAGATCAAGCCCTGACGTATCTAGTTACCTCCATCCCAGGGGATCTTTCACATATATATATATATATATATAAGCACAATTTTTTACCACTTTTATCTAGAGTGCGGATCCTCCTGGATGGATGGCAGAAAGGGTTCTATTCATGGTTTGGGAGGTGCAATATTATTAAAATGAATATTTTGCCGAAATTCCTATACCTTTTTCAGACACTCCCCATTGCTATACCCAAATACTTTTTCAAACAGATACAATCCATTTTCAGTAGATTCATATGGGCAAATAAATATCCAAGAGTTAGGGGATCCTTGTTGTCGCTACCCAAACGATATGGAGGTGTGTCTGCTCCAGACATATTCTATAATTATCAGGCGGCCTTATTGACTCACCTGATTGATTGGAGCCGACATAGTGAGGGGAAAAGTTGGTCGGAGATAGAACAAGCCCAGTGTAGTGGTTTACTTCACTGAGCTGCATGGTGCTATAGGGACCTTCCAAAATGTATTAAGACACATCCCTTGATAGGTCCTACTCTTCGGATGGGACATGGGTTATTTGCGAAGGGGAAACTATCAACATTAGACTCACCCCTTTTCCCCATCTTAGGGAACCCACAGTTCGGACCGGGACTGAAGAAAGGACCTTTTAATAAGCTGTTAGAACAGGGGCTCTTTCAAGCCTCCAATTTTGTGAAAGCAGGTGCATGGCCCTCGATACAGGAGATGATAATAGGATTTACATCCTATCAATTGGATTTTTGGAGGGCACTGTAACTGAGACATTTTCTTGACACTCTGAGTTTACCAAGTAGATATGAAAGAACGTTAAAAAAGTTTGCAATGGGAGTGGTACCCTGCGGCATACTATTTCTAAGATGAGTGACCTGCTGAATACACCCCCTGAGGATTTTCGATTGCCCTTTTTTGGGAAGTGGGAGAGGGAGCTGGATAGGGTTTTCACGGAGAAACAAAAGAATAAAATATTATGTAACATGTTTGAATCCTCGGTCTGTGTAAGAACGCAGGAGATTAATTTTAAGATCCTATCGCAGTGGTACCGTACCCCGGTCGTCCTAAATAGATGTTACCCAGACATACCAGATGAATGCTGGTGGTGTGGGGGAAAAGGAGGGACGTTATTACATATTTTTTGGACTTGTCCCAGAATACAGAGTTTTTGGAAGGAGGTCCGGGAAATTGCGCAAAAGTTTAGAGAGGAGGAGTTGCCGGAGGATCTGACTTTTTTCTACTACAGGACACGGATGCCGCGGTTAAACGGTATAGGAAGTCGATCCTTTGTCATCTCTTAAACGCAGCAAGAGCATGTATCTCAGTAATGTGGAAGCAGACCCAGTCACCGTCAGTAGGGATGTGGCTAAAATGTGTAGAATATCTGAATATGATGGAGGATTTGGTTTGGACCTCTCGGCAGAAACGGGGGGTTTATCTGGAGACATGGTCGGCATGGAACCTTTTTAAATACTCAGAGGAGGGAAAGACTCTTATAGATGTAAACTGAACGGATGCTATTGGGCTTGGACCTGGGGGGTGCGAAAGAGAGAGAGCGGGGCCTTAGACCCTTTTTTTTGGGGGGGGAGGGAGGGGGGAAATAGGACAAGTTGAAACAAGGAGAGTTGTAGAGAGACAGGAGAATAGAAAAGGGATAGAAAACCCCCCTCCAGCTTGGGGATAAGATGTGGGGCCTTGATGGGAGGGGGACCAGATGCCCAAGTGCGTGTATTTGAAAAATCAAGGGTTTGAGAATTGAAGCAACACGAGTAACACCTGGGCGATAGGTGGTTATTAATATGAAGAATTATGGCTGTTGCATATTATGGTATATTATATATAGTAGACAAGGGGACAGTGTGTGATGTAAGAAGTACATAACATTTATTTTGTGATGCTTGTTTTTGCATGTACCTGTGATGCTTGTTCTTCTTTTTTGCTTTCTGTTTGTTTCAAAACAAAATAAAAATATTGAATTGAAAAAAAAAAAACACTAGGGGGCGATCAAGGGGTTAAATGTGTTCCCTCGTGAGTGTTTCTAACTGTATGGGGATGTGACTGACTAGAGAAGGAGCCAGATCACTGCTCCTAGCTAGTAGGAACAGACGATCTGTCTCTCCTCTCCTGACAGAATGGGGATGTGTGTGTGTTTACACACACACATCCCCGTTCTGGCTCTCGTGTCCGTGATCGCACATGGCCGGTGGACATCCTGCCCGCCAGCCACGCATATTGTATCCCCCGCGGTGCAGTGGGCATGCGCGCGCCCGCTATAGCTATTTAAACGGCCGACATACAGCTAAGGCAATTTGCGCAGGAGAGACGATCTGCCGTAGTAGAATGATGGCGGCTAGTCGGCTAGTGGTCAATATGTCTCTTCACTATCCATTGCTGATTATGGGCAACAGGGTAATTTAGTAAATTCTAGTTTATACCAGACATACCCATAATATAAACATGGAGGGGTTGATTTACTAAAACTGGAGAGTACAAAATCTGATGCATCTCTGCATTTAAACCAATCAGCTTCGAGTTTTTTTGATGAAGCTTATTTGAACAAGTTGAAGTTAGAAGCTGATTGGCTACCATATACAGCTGCACCAGATTTTGCACTCTCCGGTTTTAGTAAATCAACCCCGGTGTGTTTACATTGTCTTAGCACCCAACCATTGTAGCCTTCCATCTATTAACCAATAGGAAATGGAGAAGCTGGCTAGGTGCTAATAGGGTAATATGGAACATTCCATAACCTTGAACACCATACAAAAAAGTGCCCAATAATGCTAATGACAAAAACATATATGTTGGTTGCGTTATCATTATAATTTGATAGCTATATGGTAAAAATGTTATAAATAATACTTTGTTCCTATTCTAGATATTTGTTCAGCAAAATCATATGGTAAAAACATTAGTAAATGGGAAAAGTCTTGGACATGGGCAAAGAGAAAAAAGCCTAATAACATAATCGTGTTCAATAAGCGTTCTTAATATTTCTAAAGCAACTAACATTACCCTCATGCCCTCAACTTTTCATAAGCAATGTAGCAAATTTAAACATACTCAAAACATTCAGGTAGTTTATGGGAAACAAGAAAGTAATGACATGTAGAAGTGATTAGAATCTGCAGTGTCAGTCATAGCAACTTTCCAGCATGGTCACTTGTTCAGTCTGTTCTGAAAAATATCTCCCAGGTTCCTCTGGAAGTGAAAATCTGTTGAGCTTCTACAATGGTCAGATCTTTCAACGTTATTGACAAAAGGCCCGCTTGGGTTTGCCCTGCTTACTGGAAAAAAATATGAGAAGAGGAGATCATTTAATCTCACATGTGATAATTAAAGCTTCTTGTGCTCAGCTAAGAAACATTCAGCAAGAGGGATTGCCACTAGGAATTAGATAGTCAGTTTGACTCACTGGGTTTCCTAGGGATTAGATCCAGCTACTCTGTAATAGGAGCTCCACTCAGGTTTTTGGTCAGGGCAGAGTTAGTGTATTGGGATTCCTTATTAAAAGCTTTCCCTGAGACTTAGTTCTGGAATTGCTGACTTCCATCACTGGGGTCAATTTAGAAGTGACTAGTAATTAATAATTTAGTATAGGGAGAGGAAACATACAGGGTATGGACTGACATCAGCATACACAATTGAATGTAAAAATCAATTCAAAGTACATGTCAATGACTTTGAAATAGTAGGGTTGATTTACAAAAGGAGTATAGCATGTTTGCTTTGCAAAGTTCATTTTCAGTTGGTTTAGTAAATGAGGTGAAAGTAAGTAAAAAAGTTGTAAAGAAAACCCAGTCATGTGGAAGTATAAAAACAAATGAACAAACAGGATTTTACTCGCACATGCTTGGATAATAGAAGTCAGCACAACTTAGCCTCATTCACTAAGCTAAGTTTTCACTTGGAAAAGGAAACTTTCACTTTGCTTTGTGAATTGGATTAAGCTGTGCTGACTTTGAACCATTCATGTGTAAGCAAAAGTTTTTTTTTTTTTTACATTTCCTTTGCACACGGTTGAGTATTTTTTTGCGAAGTGGATTTTCACTTAGCTTTACATCATTCTCTAAGCTAAGTAAAAAAGAAAAATCACATACTCCTTTAGTAAATCAGCCCTATTAAGTCAGAACATGTCTGGTTTCTCCACATTGTTATCCTGAATGCACAAGGAAACACAACTTTTAAAGAAAGAAATATATACAGTATAAGTACACCATTAACATATGGATTTGTATTGTTCACAATCTTTAAAAATTTGAAAAATATCAGGTTTATCGTTCAGTGCTATAAAGCCTGAGTTAAAATACTGATTTCCACATGTTAATTACATATCATTTTCATTGGAATATCTAAGCCAAAGTTTTATGACTTCTGTTAGCTTGGAACCAAATTTAGCGGTTTGTAGTTGATCAAGCTACAAGCGATTGCAAATGCTACACACATGGTATTATTCCACACTCTGTAATTGACACTTTGATCTGTGTTAGAATTTTCACCATGGTCCATTTTGCCTAAAAAGAAAATTATACTGTTCATACCAAATTTTAAAATGTTGTTCATTTTGGCTGCCTTTGCAGTTTAAGCATTAAAAACCACTCATTTCAGCTTTCGAGACACTATTACTTCAGCCTATTACGTATTACACAATTTTTATGTTGATATCCCAAGGCGTGGAATTTTTTTCATTCTCTTGACCCTCAACGTGGAGTCATTGCACTCTTTTACACACTTTTCCAAGACAAACTAACGTTTGTCAAATCTGCTGCCATAGTACAGTGAGAACGTGACCTCAAGCAGCAGTTCTCAGATGCTCAATGGCTTAAAGCTCTTGGTTCTTTATACGCTGCAACACATAAGGTCCAACAGTGGGAATAGGCTCAATAAATTGTATCCCAGTGGAATTACACCCCAGTGTGAATACCTTCCTTTTCCTCCATTGGCTCCCCTATGTGTTGGCGGGAATGCGGACAAGTGGGATCTCTGTACCATATACTATGGGCAAGTAAATGTCTGACTAGCTTCTGGTGGAAAATGTCTTGTGTTCTATCAGATATTTCTGGAATTTTAATTCCCATTACCCCAGCCCTAGTGCTCCCAAACGTAAGAGGGGAGCAATGCCCGAAGGAATTCCACACCATTCGTACACATGTTCTTTTGGCAGCCAGAACCATAATCATAAGAAGTTGGAAGCCCTAACGGTCCCACAATCCTCCAGAAGCACTCTCTTTGGTCATAACTAACTTCTACGAAAAGGCCCTTGCCATTAGTAATAATTCATACTCTTGCTTCTCAAAAACCTGGCAACCTTGGAGAGAGTGGAGTTCTGGTCACAAATTCTGATACCTAGATTTATTATCCACTGGTATTACGAAGAATTTGTTCCAGTTTAGCCACTATATGACAATCCACTGTTTTGTGTAGCATGGATCTGTTCTGTTTACTTTCCCTTTTATGTTGTTTGTTGTATACACCCTTTTATATCTCATGGGGAGCCCAGGCTCCTTAACATATGTGTATGTTATTTTCTTTGTATTTGCTATAAATATCAATAAAAAACACTCAATAAAAAAGTCTTATGCCGTGTACACACGACCGTTTTTAATGACGAGAAATATGACATTTTTTAAAATGGTCATTAAAAATGATCGTGTGTGGGCTTCAGAGCATTTTTCACAACGTGAAAAACGGCCATGAAAAAATTGGAACATGCTCTAATATTTCACGTCGTTTTTTACATCGTCGTTTTTCTCGTCATGAAAAACAGCCGTGTGTAGGCTTTAACGACGTGAAAAAAATGCGCATGCTCATAATCAAGTATGAGACGGGAGCGCTCGTTCTGGTAAAACTAGCGTTCGTAATGGAGATAGCACATTCGTCACGCTGTAACGGACTGAAAAGCACGAGGCTGAAAAGCGCGAATCGTCTCTCAAAAAACGTTACTAACATGAAGGGTGGCGCTATCTGAATGGAACTTCCCCTTTATAGTGCCGTCGTACGTGTTGTACGTCACCGCGCTTTACTCGAACATTTTTTACCACGATAGTGTGTAGGCAAGGCAGGCTTGAGAAGAATCACGTCGAGAAAAATGAAGTTTTTTTCAATGACATTAAAAACGGTCGTGTGTACACGGCATTAGTACTTTGTACTAAAAGTATAATGTTAGTGTGATGTAAAAAAAGCCAAATTCTGTATTAAAAGTGGTATTTTATATCTATAGAAACAATAATAATTTTACATGTATCACTGCTTAATTTGGAAAACACATATTTTTCCAAAATACTCACTTTTTCATTTAAAAAAAATGATATAACTCTAGCAAAAAAAATCACCAAAAGAAATCCCTTTAAGCCCCCAAATAAACAATACATACAAGCCAAAAAATAGGCCCATAATATAATATATTGCCAGATTCATGGGTATTGAAATGTGAAAATGGTTAACTGGTAATATGATATATAATAATAAAAAAAAAGTATACAGTATACAAAAAACAAAAATACAAAAAAGAAATACAAAAAATAAATAAATATATATATATGCATACATACATACACACAAAAACAAATAACCTGCCAAGAGATTCTATAGGAAACAGATAGCTATGGTTTGGAGTTGCTTTGTAAGACTTTGTGTTTGTGCTTTGGTTGGAAGCTATAATAGTATTTCATTTTCTATGACGCTGACACCTGTGTTGACAAACTAATATGACAGTGGTGGACAAATTAAGGTGGATTTAAGGAGTCACTCTATCCAAGCCAGGAGACAGCAAGGACCAAGAAACATGTGCTTTCATTGATAATAATCTGAAAAAGCTCCAGAGAATTAGTTGTACTCTTTTAGACTCATTGGCCGTCTTATTGACATTTGCCTAGCCATATTTTATAAAATAATTCTTATTCTCAACTTTGTAATATTCCGGGTGCTCAGTTGAATTATTGCACATGCCCCTATCTTCCAATGAATTATGAGACAAAATTATACACCAGCTGCTCTGTAATCCCCAATGACACAAAACAGTGCCTGGAATCTAGCCTCTGTCCCTGCACATCCTATCCACTGACCTGCAGCTGACCACTCATCCATGGTAGGAGGGTCCTCATGGTCAACAGGCATCTTGTCATCCATCCTCAGCCTCCAACAGATTGAGTCACAACTGGAGATCAGTGACTTTCCTTTTTTAGGGCTTTATGAAAAGTAAACAGTTGTCACCCTTCACGTATCTTCATCCCCAGAACGAGTCCCCACCCTCCAGCTGAACTGCACAAATCATCGGCAGAACCTGGAAGTGCAAGAAACAGCAGCAAGCATGGGTGCAAAGAATCCTGTACAAGTCAATGACTTGTGTAACAAAGGGATGAGAACTGTCAAAGAACTGTATTCAGCCAGTGACAGTGAAGCCACAAAGCATAGTCTTGCTGTGACACACAGTCCCAAAATGATATGCTATGAACAACACCTTGTTCAGAAGGACAGCTGCTTTCTAGTCTGTGACTAATATATTCAAGTTCCACTCATCAAAAAATGAATAAAGACAGATTGTTGCTGAGTTAGTCGTTTCATGTCCATCTAAGATGAAGGTACCTTGTATGTCTTCTCTCTCTCAAGTCTTCCCTTCTGTTGGGTGTATGGCTTGTCACCATTCCCTTCAGGCTTCTTCTACATTTCTCTTTTTCCTCTCTGACTCTTTCTCTTCCCCTATGCCTGCTCTCACTCTATTCACTTTTCAAAGTGCTCAGCAGAATCTTTATGGTTGGGAGGGGGGAGAGGGAGACGCTGTGTGTCACTGGCAGCGAGATACGCAGCCTTTACTGCCACTACTCTGATAAATATTTAGACAGGACCCCAACGAGACAATCTTCTCTAAACATTATTCTCTTTGTTTGCTTTACTACAAGCTCATCGCTTTGCCCCATAGTAAAAATCTCTAAGCAGGATGCAATATCCTCAGTTTGGCAAATTCTTATGTCTCCTATATATTGAAACAGTTCATGAAACTAAGTGAAATTCTTGCCTTCCACTCCTGAGGCACTTCTTCTGGGGAGCTTCAGCTTTTACACCAGAAGAAAAGGTTTGGCTCTACCAGTGACACACCTCCATCCTTATATTATATACAACAAAACAAAATTTAGCCCATGGGCTATTACACCTGTGCAAGGATAACCATGGAGGAGCAAATGTTTTATTGACCCTCCAAACATCTGACACATTTTAAGGACAGATCAATATATGTTCAAAAAGAGTTGCAAACCAACTAAACAGGTTTTCCAATAATATAGAACATATTTGAGTGGTCAAAAACAAGAGATGTAATCAATGCGAATGATGGCACAGACCTCATTAGTACATACAATTGGAATGAAAAATTATTTCATGAAAAATGTTCAAATTTATAAGCAATATTGTGCATTCCTAGGGATAATAATCTTTTTTATTATTGTTCACATGTAGTTGAAGGATAAATTTAGCTTTGTGAACATGTTTCATGTTCCCGCTCCTGCTGCTCCCCCCCCCCCTGTAACAGCGGGCCAGGGATCTTCTCTCTGCACCCACTGTCACAATTTGAAAAGAGCGCAGCCGTCTGCGGCTTCACCCACAAAGCTGCATCATTCATTCACAGAGTTCTGTAGGCTACAAGTACTGACAGCCTTTTGTGGTACGAGGGCGCTGGTGAGCATCCTTGCAGTACATCGATTCTTCCTGGACTGAACTAACTGCCTGCCTGTATTGGAGGTACGGGCAGACAGCTACAAGGTCAGTCTGCAGGAGCCTGACATTGCACCTGTGATCGGCAATGCTTTAAAGCAGGGGTATCCACCCTGAGGCCCCTGGGCCACATGTGGCCTGACATAAAATTGTAAACTTACTTAAAAAAAATTATTTTGATTTTGATTTTGTAAAAATGCATTTCCACTTAACGAACACATGTGGCCGAAGAAAAATGTGGCAGTGTCTCTTTAATAGACTTTTATAAGAAAAATATCCCACTCTTCACAATGACGCCTTATTATGTCATTCATTTTCAGCAGCACCTATATTTGTTAGAAAGTATTTTTAAGGATGAAGCACATGAAGCCCTATTAACTATCACACTCCCAGAGGTGTCAGGCATCCTCTCCATCCAGGCTCCGGCTTCCATCCTTCGCTGGGTTGTCTCCCTGCAGCAGTGGCTCCCTCCTGCCTGTGCTCTTCTTTCCCCTGCTCACGACCGAACCAGGGGATTTCCACAGTGGCTCCAGGCTCCAGAGGCAGCAGAATTGTCTTTTACCTCTTTGCACAAGCTCCTCTTTTGTGAGTGTGTTTTTAATCATTAATAAATATTGTTCACTTTTTTTTACTACACTATGGGGGTTGCGCTCGTCTTTTCCCTTTTTTTTTTTTTAAATGCATTTACACTTAGCAAACACATGGGGCCTAAGAAAAATTTGTCAGTGTTCCTTTACTGTTTTTTTTATAAGACTTTTATAATGAAATCAGACCTGAAACGTGGAATGGAGACGCACCGGACTCCTGCTGCGAGCCGCTGCGTTCTTCAGTGTGAACCCAGACTAATACATTATGAATATGTCATTTTGTTTGTTGCAAAACGATACATTTGTCATCTTGGGTTAAACTATTGTCTCCTATATTTCCTTATTTAGATTCTGTGATACAACTTATATGTTTCAGTATATTTTCCCGAGTAAGCTGTATATTAAGGCGAAATATGCCAAGATAATGACTTTTAGTAACATATTTGTTCTCAGGTCCACTCCGAGTAACCGAATGGTGACTGCCAGTCACTTGCTATCTGCTCTGCCCCACCAGCGCTCACTGTGCATGGCAGGAGAGGTGGTGGGAGCAGCTGGCTCAGCGGTGCAGTTTATTGTTGTGATCCTCTCAGAGTCTGGCGTAACTCTGTGAAGTCAGTGGACAGTGGGCTTTAGCCCGCTATCAGCTGAATCTGGGTCATAGAAGTGCAAAAGTAAGCGCACTCCAGTGACCCACATGAGAAGTATGATCAAACAAGCTTTGGCCATACTTCTCTTTTATCAATTCAGTTGAGAGCACAAGCACTTGTGACAGTTATCATTCACAACATGTCTTGAATGTAGCTATTTTGAAAAGCAGTTAAATCAGTGGGCTTAATTCCGCTTTAACCAAGTTGACTTTTTAAAAATGTGTTCTACTAAAAGCTGGCTTAAAGTATTAAACGCAAAAGCAAAGATTTATTAGCCAAAGTCCTATCCACCACTGGTCAAATTTGGGGCTCCTAGGACCTACGGTTCCAAAGATACGGGTCTCCTTGTGCATCCTGTCAGAAGCTACATTCAGAGCGGCCAGTTTAAATACAAGCTGACACACTCTGTTTGCAGCAGACTGAGAGGATGAGCTCACAGTGCATCTCCTCACGTCTTGTCAGAGGCACTGAGCTCAATGGACAGCTTAGAGCAGTGGTTCTCAACTCCTGTCCTCAGGACCCACTAACAGGCCAGATTTTAAGTATTACTTTGGTGAGATGCAGACTAGAATACTGCAATCCCTGAGCAGCAAATTATATCACCTGTGATGCATTTCAGTTATCTTGCAAACCTGGCATGTTGGTGGGCCCTGAGGACTGGAGTTGAGAACCACTGTCTTAGAGCATTGGACCAATGGTAAAGTACTATTGGTCCAAGCTGTCCAATAAAAATGCTGCAGTGGAGGCTCTCCTCTCACTGCAGTGTCATAGAAGGGGGCATGTGTCTAAAAGACAAATGCTCCCTTAAAGCCCAGCCCTCCTAACTAGAAGGAAAAAACATGGGTTTATGGGTATAAGATTTATAAGATTTGTGTATAAGATTTACCCATAATCCCATGTTTTTCTCACACAGTTATGAAGGAGAATGAAAATCTTCTGCTGCTGAAAAAGGTACTGTTTTAATCCAGCTAAATCATATATTATTATGCTATATGTTATAACATAATAATTTATTATTTATCTATTTACTGTGAAATTACTGAAAAAAACAAAAACACTAAAGTTAGCCCGATTTTTTTGTATACTATGAAAGATGATGTTACGCTGAGTAAATAGATACCTAACATGTCACACTTTACAATTGCGCACACTTGTGGAATGGCGCCAAACTTCAGCACTTAGAAATCTCCATAGGCGATACTTTAAATTTTTTTACAGGTTACATGTTTAGAGCTCCAGAGGAGGTCTAGTGCTAGAATTATTGCTCTCGCTTTAACGATCGCAGTGTATGTAACTTGTATGTATCTTGCTCTTATACTAGCCAGTGCCTCACCAGCCACTGACCTCACCGCACGTTCCTGGACTATTGCACATCATAACTGAACCAAAACTTGCAGCAGACTTGCAGAATGTTTGAAAAGAAAGTGGATCTGGAGTCATGCAATGCAGACTTGCTGCATTTGTGCAACACATTTGTAAAGCCTGGCAGATCTAGAGATAGCTTAGCAAATCATTTTCAAACTTGCAACTCAATTGCTTGCTATATGGGTTATGCAAAAGCAAAGGTGCTCATATTTTCACTGGCAAGTCTGTATATGCTGTAAGCCTATGGAGGACCAGTTAGCTAATGGGGTATAAAAATGATTTGTATGACTTCATCTGCTATCCCTAAATAAGTAAAGTAACTGTTTGTGTACTGCCAATCGAAGAGACATTCTAAATATCTTACATTTAAAGAAGCCTTTGCTGTACTTCGCCGTACTTTATTGGATGTTTGGTTTTCTTTTGGATAAATTCACTCTAACAAGACTGGTTTCACTGTCTCCAAGGTACCTTTTTGAAGCTGCACATAGCCTTAATGAAGAGGTCCAGCCCCCCCATAAAAAATTAAAATATATTTTAATATATGGACACTTACCTGTCCAGGGAGCCCGCAATGTGGGCACCCCAGCCGATCTTCAAATTGGCTGCAGTCTATGCCATTCCTGGTAAGGGAACCCGGCAGTGAAGCCTTTTTGGCCTTTCGGCTTAACAGCTGGTTCCCTTCTGCGCATGTGCGCTGTGCTTTCTAATTGGCCCGGTGGCGGAGGAAGGATGAGAGAGGCTGAAATTCCAGGGGATGGCGCAGCGATACTGTCTCCAGAAGTGGGGAACAGTACCTGTCAAAAACAGGTACCCGTTCCCCCCTCCCCCCTGAAAGGTGACAAATGTGGCACCGGATGGGGGGGGGGGAGACGGATAGGTAAAGGTTCTACTTTTGAGTAGAACTCCGCTTTAAGAAGGCAGATGTTCATGCAGCACAACCCAACACGAACACCACTTGGGGGCATAGCACATATGACTTCAAGTATGTGGGTGGTTGGTCACAAAGAGTTTTTTAACAGGATGGAAATATCTTGTCTCTGGTTCTTACAAAACTGCAGTAGGCTCACCTAAATACCAGCAATTCATGGAATCTAATTCGTGGATTGTGGGTTATAGCTAAGACTTATAGGTCATATCATACCTCTTTATTGGTCCATATGCCTATAATATTCAGAGATAAAGATTAGGAGTGATGAGCTCACTACAGAGCTGTACAGTTTTTATTATTTTAATTTCCCTTAAACAAAAGGGGATAATGATTTCATTATCCACCTGCTAATCCCAACATCTCAACAAGCCGGGATCAGTGGATGGGGCAGGTGCTGGCACAGAGCAGCAGCAGCAAAACAAGTAGATCCTATAGTAGCTTCATAGAGAATATGACCATTTATGAGAGTACAAAACTCATAGTGGTTGGGAGTTCTCTCATTGTCAGACAAGAAAACTGCACATACTGTATGTTTCTACAGATTCTTTTGGGCCTTAAACATCTGCGTGTTTTTCATAATAACGGTTGTTTTTTCTTACAACAACCAATCAGATTGAAGCTCGTTATGGAAAATAAAGCTAATGAAGGTTTAAAGTGGTATAGTGCGGACAGCTCTTAAAAGCTGGTGTTAGGTCTTTGAAAAAAAAATGTGCAGAGATATAACGTAAATCATTAGAAGAAATTGTTAACATCTTACTGTTTATGTCATGTTACTGACAATAAAAAGCGTCCAGAAGTCACCTGTTTTTTTTAACCCCAACTATATGGAAGCATCCTATGGGGTCTTTAATTATACAATATATTACACAGCCGAAGAATTTGTAAAATGCTTTGTTTTTACCTTTTTTCATTCTGTGTTGCATCTCAGTGTTGCTGATTTTCTGCATTCTCTTCGCAGCCATTCCTGTCTACATGCACTTCAACAATGGCAGCGTGGCATTTCTCAGGGTGGGTTTCCTGATCGTGTTATCAGAGAATTATAGTGGATATAAAAAGTCTACATACCCCTGTAAAAATGCCAGGCTTTTGAGATGTAAAAAAATCAGACCAAGATAAATCACTTTTGGAATTTTTTCCACCTTTAATGTGGCCTATATTATGTGCAATTTAAAATCAAACTGGAATCTTTAAAGGAGAAAAAAGCCTTACAATAATGTGGTTGCACAAATATGCACACCCTTAAAGTGGAAGGCAAGTGAAGGCACAACTAAGCTTAAATCTAATCCCATCCCCATTCTACACCTATTCTATCTACCCTGTAAAAAGAAAGATGCCTATACTTACCTATTCTGAAGTCGCTTTGGTCCAGTCACATGAACGGTTTTCAGGGCCAGTTTCATTGTAGAGGTGGGACAACCCACAACGGATGCCCCATAAGAAGGCTAGGAGAGACATCAGCGCCCAGGCTCTGCATTCGTTGTCTGTGATCTCTCCTCTACACTGAAGCTGGCACTGGAGATCATGTAAAGAAGTTCTGGGAAGAAGTCCATTGGACGAAATGCACCTGAAGTGAAGACGTCAGACACCGGAAGTGACCTTATTACAGACAAGAAGTGCAGTGGCGGCCATAATAACTGTGGTTTTTAGGCGTATTTTACAGTGATTGTTTGTAAGTAGATTGTGAACATTAAACTTTGGTTTCTTTGCTTTTACTGCTGCACTATGGGCCCTGTTTCATTATCTTGCATGAGTGAGTCCTAACCCTGGAGGATCGGAAAGAGTATTAATGACAGCGTTTTCGTGTAACACTCTGGTAAGGTGCATGGTTAGACCATATATATATACCAGGTGGCTGGGAACAATATTTCACTTTTTGGGCACTTGAGCATGTGGTACCTTGTGAGTGGATTGGCACTTTGCACATTTAAAAAAAATCTTAAAGCGGTATTACACTATTTTTTTATTTTCATTTTTTTGAGGTTATATGTGTTTTGTTTGGATGTGGAATCGATTGAAGTTCAGCAGAAAGGATTTTTTGAGTATGCACCTATAATCCTGCCTCTATTCCTAACACACCGTATTGTGATGAGGTGGGAAAGAATCCATCTGGAGGAAAGGTTGATACAAACAACGACAGACGCATTTGAATATCATGAAAGGCTTTATTTGAGATACATGAGGGTAAGGGTACATATATATGAAGACATCTGGATCTGATGGAGATTTTTTTGATGTAAGCTCAATAAATACGCATGGCATTTATTGATGGTATCAGACATACTACACCATATATAGTATTTTTTCTTTCAAGATTTCTTACAGATGGGAGGGAAACTTCACAAAGAAACTTCATCAGAGGGACACCACTGGAGTTGCTTGACCCATTTTGGACTTGGGAATGTTATAAATCCTCTGGAAGGACACACTATTTTTAGTGAGTGCTGTTTTTGCGTTTACATTCCATAATTTTGATCTTTTTCAAGTGAAGCCATTCTTTTGTTTATTTGGAGGTATGCTTTCAGTCTGCTGTGCTTAAGCCTAGGTTCACACTGCTGCAGGATTGAAATCGTGCGAGTTCAGCTGAACTCGCATGATTTCATACCCGCATGTCAGTCCGACTTCGGGGGCGATTTCAGAGACATCTGTGTGGGTTTCTGCACAGATGTCTATTGAAGTCGCCAAAAGTAGTACAGAAACTACTTTTGGGAATCGGTGCGGCTCCACAAAGTCGGCATCACACTGATTTGAACGGTGATATTGTCGGCAATAGCTGCCGATTTGGCATGCGATTTGATGTGTCAAATCGCATGCCAAATTGCATCAATGTGAACCTGGGCTAAAGGTATAATTCCTCTTCATCTTCAGCTTTTTAATACAGGCCTGAAGGTTTTGTGCCAAAATTGACTGATATTTGGGATTGTTCATATGTCCCTCCACCTTGACAAAAAAAAACAGAACCAGCTGAAGAAAAAAAAAAAACAAAGCATAATGCTGCCACTATCATGCTTCACTGTGGGTATAGTGTTTTTTTGGTGATGAGCACTTTTTGGAATCATAACCCAATAGTTAAACTTTGGTCTCATCAGGCCATAGCATAGTTTTCCACATGCGTTTGGCAGACTTTTGCATAACCAGGCTTGGATCTTTTGCTTAGTAAGAAATGGCTTCTGTCTTGCCACCCCTCCCCACAGCCCAGACCTATAAAAAATACTGGATATTGTTGTCACATATAGTACACAACCAGTACTTACCAGAAATTCTTTTGTTTTGTTCTTGCTTTTTTTTTTATCAATTTTGGAGAAAGGTCCAGTTCTTGGTAATTCCACTGTTGTGCCATATTTTCTCCACTTGTTGATGGTCGTCTTCACGTGTGTTTGACAGTATATCTAATACTTTTCCAAAAATTTTGGCACCCATTTCCTGACTGATACCTTCCAACAATGAGATCCCTTTGATGCTTTGTATGCTCTTTGTGGACCATGGCTTTTGCTGTAAGAGGCAACTGTACTAGAACAGATAAACTTTATTTGGGCTTAATCAGACTCACTTTCATTGATGACAGGTGTGTACTGACTACTATTTAACATTAGTTTGAACGTTATGGGTTAAATTCTTCATCACTTTAGGCCAATATGTATTCTACTACATATTTTTGGTAAAAAATCCTAATAAGCGTATATTGATTGGTTTGCGCAATCCTTATAGCGTCTACAACTATGGGATAGATTTTTTTTATTGTTTTTACTAGCAATGGCAGCGATCAACGATTTTTAGCAGGACTTTGACATTGCGGCGGACAAATTGGACACTAAGTGACACTTTTTGGGGCCCTGTGACACCAATACTGTGATCAGAGCTAAGAAAATGCACAGTCACAGTATAACTGACACTGGCAGGGAAGGGTTTAACACCAGGGATGATCAAGGGGTTAAGCGTGTCCATGGGAGGTGCTTATTAACTGTGCAGGGGAAGGATACACTGGAGAAAAATAGAGATCCGTGTTTCAGCTTGGCCGAAACACAAGATCTTTCTTTTGCTCCCTGACAGATCAGTGGTTTGCCTTGTTTACATAGGCAGACTACTACTCTGTCTCTCCACTGAAAGATCGGCGGGTCGCGGCAGCCATCGCGGCCCCTGGACCCGCTGATTGGCTCCCGCTGTGTCCAATCTGAAGTGATTTATCTTCAGTCTGATTTTTTTATATCTCAAAAACCTTGCATTTGTACAGGGGTGTGTGGACTGATATCCACTGTAGCCTCACTGGAAGCCTGTGTGACAGGGTAACATGACAGAAAACACATTTGGGAAACAGGGATTAAGAGTTGTTAACCTATTACAGAAAGTTCCTGAAAAAGGATCCTTTATAGCACAATCGTCATGTTTTCTTTTAATGAATGCTGTAGATGATAATATATAAAAAAATTACTGTTGGAATTAACATGTTAAAACTTAGAAAACTTAAAAAAAACGGGTTTATTGTTACCCTTGTTGCTCTGTGTTTCTTACTATATGTACAACATGTATAACAATATAACCCAATAAAAGTTTATTGTTAAAAAAAAAAACATAAACAATTTTACTCACTCGGTTTACATATACGGTACTTAATTTTTTTTTTTTTTTATGTTTAGGCAAACACATAAAATTACAGTTTTAGATTTCCTCAAATGAGTAATTCATTATTTTTAAGTTGTTGTATTACTCTGGAGTGTAAATCCATATTTCTTAAAGCTATTTGATATTACATATTGCAATTTAATGTTGTTAATATTATATAACCCTTTTCTAAGCGGGATAAACAAATGAATAAAGTACTGCCTAAATATAAACTAGAGTTTGAAAATCCACTGCCGAGCTAAATTTCCAGCAATGTCTGCCCAGCTAAGTTTTTAACAATGTGGCAAGCAGTCTGGTCCTTTCAAACATGGGTAGACATCTGAAAAAAATTACATAGCTGTGTATCCTATTATAGGTTTTGATTTATGATATCACTGTATAAGGGGAGAGGGAAGCAGACACAGAGGATTTGAGTGTCAATCATGTATACATTTGTGTTTTATTATATTTGGTTAGTTTGTCATGCCGTTGCTGTCATGTGGGAGTTTCAATACTGTGTTTGCAACAAAGGATACTTAGGTTTAGGTTAGGTTCACATATTTGCACCTGAATGTGCACACAGGCAAACAACGCTGCTATTTAGCAGATGTGTGAGGGTGCCATCAATTCCTATATTTAAATTTTTTTATTATTATTTTTTTTTAACCACTTCAATACAGGGCATTTCCCCTTCCTGCCCAGGAAAAAATTCAGCTTTCAGCGCTGTAACATTTTGAATGACAATTGCGCGGTCATGCAACACTGTACCCTTATGAAATTTTGATAATGTTTTCCCCACAAATAGAGCTTTCTTTTGGTAGTATTTGATCACCTCTGCAGTTTTTATTTTTTGCGCTATAAACAAAAAAATAATGAGAATTTTGAAAAAAACACAATTTCTTTATCGTACATCATGGGACACAGAGCCTTCAGTAATTACTTAATGGGTAATAGGCCACCTTCAGGTGTTGACACTGGTAAACCCAATTAAAGGAAGTTTACTCCCTATATAACCCCTCCTCCTTCCAGTTTTTTCGCCAGTATCTAAGGTGTTGGTCACGAGTGAAGAAGTGCTCTGAAGAGCTCCAGGAGGGATCCATGCTGGATTTAAATTCCTCCATAAAAAGAAGCCAGATCCATCCAAAGTGCCACTGAGGCCTAAGTGGATGGTACCTGGGACCTTGTATCCGAAGCACAAGGTTTTTGCCTGAAACGCCTCTCTTTGTAGAGCTGGACCCCAGGAACCCAGGGCTTAGGTCTTGTAACATTACCTAAAGCTTCCTGATGGGGTGCTTATACATGGCCCAAGGCAGTTGGAACCCCGTTTTAGGGACCCAGTCCTTGAAGGTTTGTTACACACATCCCGCCGTGATGGGTGAAGGTTGGATTTTTGTTAAATTTGCAAAATCCTGCGGCGAGGATAAGGTAAGAGAAGAAACTTGGGAATTAAAAATATCTATGTATTTCTTCCATTAAAAGGAAAAAAAAAATGTTGTCATAATTTAAAATCTCCACTAGATGGAGTCTATGCACTTACCTTACTGTCGTCTTCACTATTAGCTCAGTCCGTGTCTGGCTGCCCAGCGCGTGGAGGGAAATTTTGCAAGGTAAGAAAGAACCTGCAAAAAAAAAAAATTCTCCCCTGAAGGGACCAGAGGGTTAGGTGGACAGCAGCGCTGCACTCCCTTACATTACCCCCCCCCCGCCATAGGGGATGTGGAGGTCCGGCTATTTTACCTCTAAAGTTTTGTTACTAGCTGTAATTTCTTTCATGTCTTTGCCTCACTGCAGGAGTCTTTGCCTCCCCTCCCCCTCGTGTTGGGTCTGGGACCCTAAAAACGCCGCGCTCAGGCGTGGGAAATATTTTAAATATAAAAGGGGCGGATTTTTGGGGAGGGGGCGGGGCTTAAATGCAGGTGCCGTGAACGTCCAAGAGGATGCACGGCAGGCTAAAAACAGATAAAATACAGCGGTGTCCGTCTCTCCTCTGCTGTTGGGGAGGAAACAAACTGCCTGCACACAGAGACACACGAGCTGTGGGACACGTATGGGTTACAAAACTGGCATTCCTGGATTCAGGAAGGACACTCTTTTTCCAGCACTAGGCTGAACTTTATAGCGGCTTTAAAAGTCATGACTATTTTCAGCAATTTGCATAGCGCCTCTGTTTTTGTACATAGGACTATGCCTACCAAAAGAGACACCACAAAAACCAAAAAAGTAAAGGTTTCACCCCCAGGCATTGGGATCTCAAGCTGTATTTCCACGCTGTCATTCTCGCCTGAATTACCAATTATGGCAACTCAGGGTGAGCCATTGGAACAAACTGATGGTGTATCTGCCTCTCACATCTCAGCACCTGTATACGTGACTGAAGATGCCCTTTCCTCCTCCCTCCAGGGTCTGGAAGAAAGATTAGCGGCTTTAATCGCATCCTACATTCAGGTGGATAGGAAGCGTACTAGGTCCCCTTCCTCCACTTCATCTTTGCAAGGGGAACAGTGGGCTCAAGATGAGGTGTTACCCTCTATCAATCAGGAAGAAAAGCAAACCGATTATTCCTCTACAGAGGAAACAACGGTAGATGAACCTTTTTCAGCTTCTCAAACTGAGCAATTGCTGATACAATCTCTTACAGAAATTGTTCCTTCCACCTTCATGCTGCCTCTAACAGAGTCTCATGAAAACTCGGCCTCTTCCTTAGGTTCTTTAAAACCTTCCCATCCTTTGCATGCGTTTCCAGCACATGCATTACTAGAACAGCTTATTTTTGCTGAATGGGATCACCGGGATATTCATTTTCTCCCTCCTAGCAGGTTTTCAATTCGCTATCCTCTGGAGGAGAAATTCTCCAAAAAATGGAAAGTACCAGCAATTGACGCTGCGATCTCCAATGTGAATAATAACTTAACTTGTCCTGTAAACAATGCACAGATGCTTAAGGAGCCAACAGATAAGAAGTTGGAATCCCTGCTAAAATCTGCCTTTTCCATAGCAGGTGCCGTCACTCAGCCTGCAGTCGCCGCAATAGGCGTCTGCCAATCCCTAAAGGACCAATTCAAACTGGCCCTTAGAGAACTTTCTAAACAACAAGCTCGGGATTTGGCTGAACTACCTAAGGCATTATGTTTTGCCATAGATGCCATTAAAGATTCTATTCACCAGGCATCCCGCCTTACGCTTATGCTTGTACATATGCGTAGAATCCTGTGGTTGAAAAATTGGTCAGCTGAAACACCATGTAAAAACCTCCTAACTGGGTTCCCCTTTCATGGGGAGCGACTATTTGGAGAAGACTTGGATAAATATATCAAGACAATTTCTAGTGGCAAAAGTACTCTTTTACCAGTCAAAAGAAAATATAAACGCCCTTCATTTAAACGGGCTCTTTCCCCTGTGCCAGGGGCTTCCGCCTCTAGGCAGTGGTGACGGCCTCCGCCGTCAGACTCTAGAGGAAAACCTTAAGGTCAGACCCAGGCTCAAAAGAAGCCCTGGGGTAGAAAATCTGAAAAACAGAATCCTAAAGCCTCATCATGAAGAGGCAACCCCCCTCACCAAGATGGGGGGAAGACTTCTGCAGTTTTCAGAAGTCTGGAAAAAGGAAATTCAGGACAGATGGGTCATCTCCACGGTAACGCTGGGGTACAAGCTGGAATTTCGGGACTTTCCACCATTTCGTTTGCTGAGATCAAGCATTCCCAAATATCCAGAGAAGAAACAATCTCTGTTTCAGGCACTAGACCGATTAATAGCTCAAGGGGTGATCATACAGATCCCCACAAAAGAGCAAGGTCTGGGGTTTTATTCAAATCTTTTCATGGTACCAAAACCAAATGAAGACGTCAGACCCATTCTAGATCTAAGAAAGCTAAATCAATTCCTGAAGATCCACTCCTTTTGCATGGAGAAAATCAGGTCGGTAGTTTCTATCCTTCTAGGAGGAGAACTTCTGGCGTCAATCGACATCAGGGATGCATATCTGCATGTCCCTATATTTCCTGCTCATCAAAAATGTCTGCGGTTCGAGTTAGAACGGAAGCATTTCCAGTTTATGGCCCTGCCCTTGGGGTAGCCACAGCAACCCGGGTGTTAATCAAAGTGCTGGCCCCACCTCTAGCCAGGTTAAGGGCACAGAGCATAACAATCGTAGCGTACCTAGACAATCTATTACTTATAGATCAATCGGTGACTCGTTTGGAACAAAGCGTACGCACTACAACCAACTATCTTGGATTCTCAACCTAGAGAAATATTCCTTAATACTGCTAAAAGGCTGGAGTACTTGGGTCTGATCATAGACACAGTCCAAGAAAGGGTGTTCTTGCCTCAAGCAAAAATCAACTCCATAAGAGAGCTAGTGTGGAGGGTCAGGTCCAATGGCAATCCCTCCATTCGCCTCTGCATGAGGTTGCTAGGAACCATGGTGGCTTAATTCAAAGCAGTTCCCTATGCCCAATTCCATTCAAAACAGTATCCTGTCTGCTTGGAACAAAGCAATTGTCAAGGTCACCTGTGGCCAGGTGACAGATGCACACCGTAGGGGGACAGGAGTGCACCGCAAGGTAGTGAACCCTATGGCTGACTGCTGCGGATAGGAAACTGGGTGGTTGTGGAAAGCGGGACCAGAGGAGCACAACCGGGATCCTAACGGAAGCTAGAGCCAAGATTCCCCAGGGCGCGGAGTCTAAGACCCAGCAGGTCTTCTCCAGGGCCTCTAGTGGTGAGGATGTTATGCTGCAGGCTGGGACCAGGTCGTGGCCCCTGGAGTTTCCTAGCTCACGCCCCGTAGGATAAGGGGAAAAGAGGGGAAGCAGCAGCACAAGATATGAGAGAACCGAATAACAAGCTGAAGGTCAGGGGCCACAAGCAGACAAGGATAACGAGAGAACGAGCCGAAGGTCAAGGGTCACGAGCAGACAGGGATAGACGGGGACAAGCCAAATATGTAACAGAGAGACAGACGAAGCACACGGCAGGCAGGAACCCAAACACACAATGCCTAACAAACACGTTGATCAGCCAAGCAGGCTTGCAGTGCACAGGTTAATATAGTTCTGTGATAGGGCCTGGGGTGGAGTCAGGCTGGGAGGAGATTATAAAGGAAGCCAGGTGAAAGGGTTCTGGCCTCTAAGATGAACACATGGGAAGGAAGGTAAGCTGACAGACAAACACTACTGCATATCCATGACAGTACCCTCCCTCTTATGGGCCCTCCCCCGCCTGGGCCCAGGCTTAAAGGGAAATCTCAGATGAAACCTCCTCAACAGATGAGGTGCAACGACATCAGATGCAGCGATCCAAGACGCCTCCTCAGGACCAAAACCTCTCCAATGCGCAAGGTACTGAAGAATACCTCTGCAGAGCCAAGAATCCAGAACTTGTCTAACCTCATACTTTAGATTATCCTCAGAGACCAGAACCGAGGTAGGGAGATGACAAGAAGATCTATTGAGGACCAAAGGCTCTCTAGGAATAAGCAAGGGCATGAGAGGATCAACAGAAATCTGAGGAGGGTCCCCTAGACCCTTAAAGATGAACTGGTCATCTAGCACAGGACCATCAAACTGGGCAGATGTCAGTGGAACCCTGAAGTCAGGTTGGTTAGAGGGTGACATGTCACAGGAGTCAAGCTGAATAGCTGAAAGACAAGCAGAATGTCCTGAACAAGAAAAAGTAGGTGGCTCACTGGGCATGGGCTGGACTGGCATAACTAGTACAGAGGCCGAGTGAATAGCAGAGTCAGGTGTAGCGACTACCTGAATCGCATCGCAAGACGTAGCGACTGCAGGACTTGTAGACAAGCTAGCCTGGCTGTGCGTCCAAGGGCGATTAGGGACAGAGAAATGTAAATGGTTATGCGACCTGGAATGAATGACCGGCTCAGGTTCACAGGGGGCAACCTTGGGTAGGCAGGACGAGGAACAGGAGGAACCCCAAGCCAGGATCTGTCCAGTAGTCCAGTCCACATGAGGAGAATGGAGCTGTAACCATGGGAGACCCAAAATCATAGGCGTTGAGGCCTTGGGTAAGATAAGGAAGGATATCCACTCCTGGTGGAGTGTCCCTACCGACATCTTAACAGGGAGGGTCTGGAAGCGGATAGGTCCCCCTGGGAGAACAGTACCATCAATCGCCAAGACCACCAATGGCGTGGTGAGGGGCAAAAGAGTAAGTCTCATGGACGACGCGATTTCCCAGTCCATGAAATTACCAGCGGCTCCGGAATCCAGATATGCTGAGACCGAATGAGAAGAAGCACCAACATGAAGGAACACAGAAAGCAGAAGACGAGAAGGGGAAGGTGATATTTGTGGGTCCAATACTCCACTTTCCAGATGAAGTGGACCCAAACGTTTTTCTGGACAAAGAGAGCAAGTGTCACGAAAATGACCTTTGCCCCCACAGTAGAGACACAGGCTGTCGGGGAAATAGCCGAAGAAGGACTGGCAATTCTGCCCAAGACAATCATGGCTGCCATGGTGCACAGCAGGTGGGCGGTACTTCCTCCTTGTAACCTGAACAGATCACATGACTAACTTCCTGGTCTATTTAAGCCTGCTGCTGGAGCTGCTCATTACTGGATTATCTCTTCAGTCTCCGGTGTACCTTGACCTTGTCTCCTGATCCGTGCCTATCCGTTGTGACCCGGCTTGCCTTAACCTCGCTTCCTGTTCTCCTGTGTTTGACCCTCGGCCTGCTTCTGGACTCTGCTTCTGCTTCCTGACCACCCGGCTTGACCCTCGGCTCGTACCTGGACCCTGCACGTGTATGACCCCGGCTCGCCCCTGTATATGCTCTGGACTGATCTCCTGTGTTTGACCCCCGGCCTGGCTTCCGATATCTCCGTTCATCTGAATATAACAAGCTCAGTTCTGCCTGCCTCCGCCATCCCTCAGTGGCTGAGCTCATCAGACTGCAAGCAAGCACCTGGCCAACCGTGCTTCTGTGGGCACCGCGCTCCCTGTTCCCAACTCCAGGGGCGCGCTGCACTCAGCCACAAGGGGAGCCCTCTTAGCATCTCGATCTCCATACTCGTTCCTGACAGTATAATCCAGCCATGTCAGAGATCGACAGAGGCGCTTCCCCTATAGAGGCTATGTGCCAGCAGATCACCGCACTTACCCAAACAGTGCAAAGACTACAAGACGCCCATGAGCAATTAGAGGGTCACCTGCATCACTTGTCTTCCAATCCTATATCTCCTGATCCAAGACCTACCTCCAGTTGTACTCCCTCTGCTGCAATGTCTCAGGAGGTTCCTCTCACCGTGCCGATCCCGCTTCCTGAACCACGTGTGCCGACCCCTGAACGGTTCTCGGGGGACCGAAGAAAGTTTAGGACTTTTAAAAATTCCTGCCTACTATACCTGGCTCTTCAACCAAGAACTTTCTCCTTGGAGAATATTAAAGTTGGTTTCATTATCTCCTTACTCTTGGACGACCCCCAGGTGTGGGCCCACGGGCTACTGGAACAGAAGAGCCCCATTACTGACTCTGTTGACACTTTCTTCACAGCTATGGCCCAGTTGTACGATGATCCCCATCGTATGACTACGGCCGAGAATGCCCTGCACACCCTGCAGCAGGGGCAACTTCCCGCAGAGGATTACACTGTGGACTTCCGCACATGGGCCGCAGACACATGTTGGAATCAAGCTGCCCTGAAGTACCAATATCGTCTGGGCCTATCGGAGTCCCTCAAGGACGAGCTGGCCAGGGTAGCAATCCCAGATACCTTGGAGGGCCTCATCCAGTTAGCCATACAACTGGACAGACGCCTACGTGAACGTCTATTCGAGAAGTCTCAGACTCTCCAATCAGCTCAAGGACTGCCAGAATCCTCTTTTTCTCTCGCCTCCAATCCACCCATACCTGAAGTCAAGCCCAGACAGATGGGCCTGTTTCGGCCTGCTCTATCACCTGAGGAAAGACTCTACCGTCGAAAGGCGAACCTTTGCTTTTACTGTGGAGACAATGGCCATTTCTTACAAAATTGCCACCTCAGGGCGAAGAAACCATTCTTCAAACCCCCAGTACATTGTCAAGTGTCAGGACTTACCTCATCTCACCCTGTCCTCGCTATCTCCCTATCGGTGGCCAGGGAAGAGATCCGTCTTTCAGCCATCCTCGACTCTGGGGCCTGCAGCTGCTTCCTAGACATCAACTTGGCCAAAGGACTTGGAATTCCCCTTGTTACCAAGAAGCAGCAGTTAACAGTTCATTTGGCTGATGGATCTCTACCCAGTTCTGGACTGATAACCCATGAGACCCTGCCAATCCCTATGACAACCAGCTCTGGCCACAAGGAACTGGTACGTTTCGATGTTTTGTGCTCTCCTCTGTTTCCGGTCATTCAGGGAGTCCCCTGGTTACGAGCACACAACCCTCACATTGACTGGCTGAAGAATGAAGTGCTGTTTTCATCTGCTTACTGTCAGCAGAATTGTCTGCCCCCTGGCCCTAAGGACTTTACCAGCTGCCTGACCATACAACCTGTTTCTAGTTCCAATCCTCATGTACCCTCTGCCTACCTAGAATTTCTGGATGTATTCGACAAGAAGGGAGCAGACTCCCTTCCACCTCATCGTCCCTATGACTGCCCTATTGACTTGCTCCCAGGCTCCGAAATTCCCTTTGGTCGTATCTTCCCTTTATCAGAGACTGAACTCGAAACATTACGACTCTATGTCGATGAAAACCTGGCAAAGGGATTCATTCGTCCCTCTTCTTCCCCTGCAGGTGCTGGCATATTTTTTGTCGAAAAAAAGGATAAAACGCTTAGGCCTTGTATAGACTACCGAGATCTGAATAAGATCACTATCAAAAATCGCTATCCACTCCCTCTCATCCCGGAACTCTTCCAACGATTCCATTCTGCTCGAGTTTTCTCCAAACTGGACTTACGAGGTGCTTATAATCTGGTTCGCATTCGAGAGGGGGATGAGTGGAAAACAGCTTTCCGAACTCGTTTCGGACATTTCGAATATTTGGTGATGCCTTTTGGCCTCTGCAATGCTCCAGCCACGTTCCAGCACTTTGTGAACGACATTTTCCGAGACCATCTTGACAACTTCCTCATTGTATACCTGGATGACATCCTTGTCTTTTCGGCCACGCTGGAGATTCATCGAGTGCACATGAAAAAGGTACTAACTATTCTAAGAACGCATGGACTATATGTAAAAGCCGAAAAATGTGACTTTGAGAAAGAATCTATCCAGTTTTTGGGTCTTGTCATATCTACGAAAGGAGTGGCCATGGATCCCCAGAAAGTAAAAGCGATCCTGGAGTGGCCTGTCCCCTCCGACAAGAAGGGTGTTCAAAGGTTTATTGGCTTTTCAAACTTTTACAGACGATTTATTAAGAACTTTTCAGCCATTATATCACCCATTACCCAACTAACCCGTTTGCATTCCAGATTCCAGTGGGCCCCGGAGGCTCAGGCAGCTTTCGACAGACTTAAAACAGTGTTTGTTTCAGCGCCAGTTCTTCAGCATCCTGACCCTGCATTGCCCTACATTTTGGAAGTCGATGCCTCCGAAGTGGCCAC
Organism: Rana muscosa; assembly: GCA_029206835.1. Classification (NCBI taxonomy): domain Eukaryota; kingdom Metazoa; phylum Chordata; class Amphibia; order Anura; family Ranidae; genus Rana; species Rana muscosa. Next base: position 170,905,548 of record CM055119.1, on the reverse strand, counting down.
AGGAGCTATCCTTTCTCAACGACAGGGCCCCAAATCATTGTTACATCCTGTAGCCTTTTTCTCTCGAAAAATGACACAACCGGAAAGAAATTACGACGTCGGAGATCGGGAGCTTTTGGCCATCAAAACAGCCCTGGAAGAGTGGAGATATTTACTTGAAGGTGCAGCACATCCCATTATGATCTTTACCGATCATAAAAATTTAGAATATCTGAGGACTGCAAAACGTTTGAGACCGCGTCAAGCTCGGTGGGCGTTATTCTTTTCGAGATTCAATTTTCACATCTCGTTTCGTCCCGGATCTAAAAATGGAAAGGCGGATGCTCTGTCTCGGATGTTCCCAGACACCCCTGAAGAAACCACTCCCGGTACAATCCTGTCCACACAAAATTTCCTTCTGATTCAGCCAGACCTAAAAGCATCCATTGTACAAGCCTCTCTTCACTGCCCAGAGTCGGAAATTTCTACCTTAAGGCGTCACGAGGGATTTCTGTGGCATCAGGACAAAATCTTTGTCCCCCAGGAAGTCAGACTGCAGGCCTTGAAAAGATTTCATGATCACCAGCTGGCCGGGCATTTCGGGATCCGGAAGACGATCGACCTTGTCCAACGTTACCTATGGTGGCCTTCCCTAAGATCAGACTGTAAAAAATATGTTGAGTCCTGTTTGGTTTGCCAGCGTAACAAGGGTCCCAAGACCAGGTCTTGGGGTCTATTAAGACCCTTACCAGTTCCGGAGCAGCCTTGGAAAAACATCTCTATGGACTTCATAGTCGATCTCCCTCCATCAGAGAACTTTACAACAATCTTGGTAGTAGTGGACCGACTATCAAAGATGGCCCACTTCCTGCCCATGCTTGGCACCCCCTCCGCCATGGACACTGCAAAAGTTTTCATTAAGGAGATAGTCAGACTTCATGGGTTACCCGACAATATAGTCTCCGATAGAGGGGTTCAATTCACCTCTGGTTTCTGGAAGAATCTTTGTAAGATCTTGTCAATTGACTTATGTCTTTCTTCTGCTTACCACCCTCAAAGTAATGGCCAAACAGAAAGAACGAACCAGACCTTAGAGCAATACCTGCGGTGCTTCTGCTCTTTCTCCCAAGATGACTGGGTCTCCTTGCTACCTTGTGCGGAATTTTCATACAATAATACCATACACACGGCCACCAATCAGTCGCCCTTTTGGGCAAACTATGGCTTTCACCCATCCTTTCTTCCCAACACCATTCCTGAATCTTCGGTACCAGCCGTTCAGGATAGGATAAACTTCTTCCAAACCAATTACCGAATCCTTCAGGAGACCATGCGAAAGGCTCAGGAAGACTTCAAGAAACAACATGACAGGAGAAAGAGAGGGAATCCCATCTACAAGGTGGGTGACAAGGTATGGCTGTCCTCTATTAACCTCAGACTTTCTTGCCCTTCCAGGAAGCTTGGTCCAAGGTTTGTGGGTCCATTCGAGATCAAGAAGGAAGTGAACCCTGTGGCTTTTGAACTTGCTTTACCGGCCTCCTACAAGATCCATCCGGTGTTCCACGTCTCCCTTCTGAAACCAGCTGTGCCAAGTCCATTTCCAGGAAGAGAGGAGTTGCCACCTCCACCAGTTATCATAGGTAACGATACCGAATATGAAGTTGAAGCCATCCTAGATTGCCGGAAAAGAGGTAGGCAGACTCAATTTCTTGTTAAATGGAAGGGGTATTCTTCAGAGGAAAATTCTTGGGAACCAATGGATAATTTACATGCTCCAAGACTTTTGCAAAATTTCCGCAACAGGTACCCAGAAAGATGGTCTAGGTTGGGCATCCAGAGGCTGCCCCTCGAGGGGGGGGGCACTGTCAGGGAAATAGCCGAAGAAGGACTGGCAATTCTGCCCAAGACAATCATGGCTGCCATGGTGCACAGCATGACTAAGGTGGGCGGTACTTCCTCCTTGTAACCTGAACAGATCACATGACTAACTTCCTGGTCTATTTAAGCCTGCTGCTGGAGCTGCTCATTGCTGGATTATCTCTTCAGTCTCCGGTGTACCTTGACCTTGTCTCCTGATCCGTGCTTATCCGTTGTGACCCGGCTTGCCTTAACCTCGCTTCCTGTTCTCCTGTGTTTGACCCTCGGCCTGCTTCTGGACTCTGCTTCTGCTTCCTGACCACCCGGCTTGACCCTCGGCTCGTACCTGGACCCTGCACGTGTATGACCCCGGCTCGCCCCTGTATATGCTCTGGACTGATCTCCTGTGTTTGACCCCCGGCCTGGCTTCCGATATCTCCGTTCATCTGAATATAACAAGCTCAGTTCTGCCTGCCTCCGCCATCCCTCAGTGGCTGAGCTCATCAGACTGCAAGCAAGCACCTGGCCAACCGTGCTTCTGTGGGCACCGCGCTCCCTGTTCCCAACTCCAGGGGCGCGCTGCACTCAGCCGCAAGGGGAGCCCTCTTAGCATCTCGATCTCCATACTCGTTCCTGACACAGGCCTAGAGTTCTGCGCCTAGCACGTTCCTCTGGGGATAGCCTGGTCCTGCCCAGCTGCATGGGTTCCTCAGCTGGCAGGAGATGCTCCACGGGTCGAGGAGAGGGGAGCTCAGGCTGACTAAGGACCGAGGAGTGCTGGCGCCGCTTTTCTAGGGTCCTTTCCTGAAAGCGAATATCGATCTGGTTACACAATGAGATAACTCCGTCCAGATCAGTGGGGATGGTTCTTCCTGCTAATTCATCCTTCACTCTATCAGAAAGGCCATGCAAAAAGGTTGCGACTAAGGCCTCATTGTTCCAGCTCAACTCAGCCGTCAGTATGCGGAAATTAAGGGCGTACTGTCCCACTGAATCTTTCAGTTCCCACAGAGGTGCTGCCCAGGCTAAAGCTTCACCGGAGAGGAGGGAAATGATATAGGCTACCTTTGCCCTATCAGACAGAAAGTTTTGAGGCTGAAGCTCAAAATGAATCGTGCATTGGCTAAGGAACCCTCTGCAGGCCTTGGAGTCCCCAGAGAAACGGAACGGAGCTGGCAGTGTTAGTGAGTGTGTGGCTGCGACTGGTGCGATAGGTACCACCGCTGGTTGTACTTGAGGTTGCGGATTCGGGGTTCCCAAGGAGGCCTGAAGCTGCTCGAATCGAGAAGCCAGATCCTGGAGGAATCGCATCACCTGAGTCTGATTCGATTCCTGGGTTTCAAGTCTGTGGACTATGCCCCGCAATGGATCATCCGCGGGGATCGGGATGTCAGCCGGGTCCATGGCTGATCAAACTGTCAAGGTCACCTGTGGCCAGGTGACAGATGCACACCGTAGGGGGACAGGAGTGCACCGCAAGGTAGTGAACCCTATGGCTGACTGCTGCGGATAGGAAACTGGGTGGTTGTGGAAAGCGGGACCAGAGGAGCACAACCGGGATCCTAACGGAAGCTAGAGCCAAGATTCCCCAGGGCGCGGAGTCTAAGACCCAGCAGGTCTTCTCCAGGGCCTCTAGTGGTGAGGATGTTATGCTGCAGGCTGGGACCAGGTCGCTGCCCCTGGAGTTTCCTAGCTCACGCCCCGTAGGATAAGGGGAAAAGAGGGGAAGCAGCAGCACAAGATATGAGAGAACCGAATAACAAGCTGAAGGTCAGGGGCCACAAGCAGACAAGGATAACGAGAGAACGAGCCGAAGGTCAAGGGTCACGAGCAGACAGGGATAGACGGGGACAAGCCAAATATGTAACAGAGAGACAGACGAAGCACACGGCAGGCAGGAACCCAAACACACAATGCCTAACAAACACGTTGATCAGCCAAGCAGGCTTGCAGTGCACAGGTTAATATAGTGTTCTGTGATAGGGCCTGGGGTGGAGTCAGGCTGGGAGGAGATTATAAAGGAAGCCAGGTGAAAGGGTTCTGGCCTCTAAGATGAACACATGGGAAGGAAGGTAAGCTGACAGACAAACATTACTGCATATCCATGACAGCAATTCAAGCTTTAGACTTGCCAATGCGGCTGTCTTCAAGAGTGGACCAAAGCCTCACTTGGTGGTTATGAACCCTGAATCTGCTGAAAGGAAAACCCTTCAGACCAGTCATCTGGAAAGTGGTAACGACGGATGCCAGCCTTTCAAGCTGGGGAGCAGTACTAGAAAAGACAACTGTCCAAGGACAGTGGTCAAGAACCAAAAAAACCTTACCCATCAATATCCTAGAGATTCGGGCGGTACATCTGGCTCTAAAGGCCTGGACTTTTAGGTTACGGGATTGTCCTGTCAGGATTCAATCCGACAATGCCACAGCTGTGGTCTAAATCAATCACCAAGGGGGCACCAAGAGTCTCTCAGCACAGAGATAGGTGAACCATATTTTAACTTGGGCAGAAAGGAATGTTCCTTGCCTTTCTGCAATATTCATTCCGGAAGTAGAGAATTGGCAGGTGGACTACTTAAGTTACCAGCAGTTATTTCCAGGGAATGGTCTCTTCAACCCGACATATTTCGGGCTGTTTGCCAAAGATGGGGGACTCCGGACGTGGATCTTCTAGCATCCAGGTTCAACACAAAGTTGGTCAACTTTGTGGCCAGAACAAGGGATCCATTCGCATGCGGAAAGGATGCGTTGGTGACCCCATGGGATCAGTTCTCACTGATCTATGCATTCCCACCTATTCAGTTGCTGCCTCGACTTCTTTGCAGGATCAACCTGAAAAGAAAGCCGATAATGCTAGTGGCACCAGCATGGCCCAGAAGGTCATGGTACACAGAAATCGTAAAGATGGCAGTGGAGGGCCCATGGTCCCTCCCACTACGGCCAGATCTGCTCTCTTAGGGACCAATATTCCATCCTTCCTTACGGTCTCTAAATTTAACGGCTTGGCTATTGAAACCCACATTCTAAAGAAACGTGGGATTTCCGGGTCAGTTATCTCTACCCTGATTAATGCTAGGAAACCAGCTTCCAGAACTATATATTATAGAGTCTGGAAGGCTTATGTTTCCTGGTGTGAATCCAAAGGTTGGCACCCTCGGAGATATATCATAGGCAGAATTCTTGTCTTTCTACATTTAGGGGTAGAAATAAAATTGGCCTTAAGTACTATTAAGGGCCAAGTCTCAGCTTTATCGGTCTTATTTCAAAGACCACTTGCTACTCATTCTTTAGTCTGGGGCTTTATACAAGGGGTAACGCGGCTTAATCCGCCCATCAAACCCCCCTTGAATTCTTGGGACTTAAACTTAGTTTTTTCTGTGTTACAAAAACTGCCAATTGAACTGATACAACATATTCCCCTAGTCCTTATGACAAGAAAGTTGGTATTTTTGGTTGCTATATCCTCTGCAAGGAGGATTTCAGAATTGGCTGCTTTTTATTGTAAAGAGACATATTTGATTTTTCATGAGGACAGAAAAAAAGAAACCTGCTTCCTTGTAAAAAGGGTCAATTTCAGAAAAAACAGAACCTCTGCAATGACAATTACAGATACAAAAGATACAAATGATTGCAGCTCAGCGAATATATTTTAGAAGGAAAATTACTCAGACACGCAACACTGACAATTTTGAAAAATAATTGTTCTTCCTATTCTCTGTTATAACATTTTGCATAAATGGTGGTGATCAGGGAAACTGTAACTGGGGTGGCAGTGATTAGGGACAATATTACTGGTGTGGTAGAGATCAGGGACACTGTGACTGGTACGACGGTGATTAGGGACAATGACTTATGAGAGTATATATACAGTCAGGTCCATAAATATTGGGACATCGACACAATTCTAATCTTTTTAGCTCTATACACCACCACAATGGATTTGAAATGAAACAAACAAGATGTCCTTTAACTGCAGACTTTCAGCTTTAATTTGAGGGTATTTACATCCCAATCAGGTGAACGGTGTAGGAATTACAACAGTTTGTATATGTGCCTCCCACTTTTTAAGAGACCAAAAGTAATGGGACAATTGGCTGCTCAGCTGTTCCATGGCCAGGTGTGTGTTATAACCTCATTATCCCATTTACAAGGAGCAGATAAAAGGTCCAGAGTTCATTTCAAGTGTGCTATTTGCATTTGGAATCTGTTGCTGTCAACTCTCAATATGAGATCCAAAGAGCTGTCACTATCAGTGAAGCAAGCCATCATTAGGCTGAAAAAACAAAACAAACCCATCAGAGAGATAGCAAAAACATTAGGTGTGGCCAAATCAACTGTTTGGAACATCCTTAAAAAGAAAGAACGCACCGGTGAGCTCAGCAACACCAAAAGACCCGGAAGACCACGGAAAACAACTGTGGTGGATGACCGAATAATTCTTTCCCTGGTGAAGAAAACACCCTTCACAACAGTTGGCCAGATCAAGAACACTCTCCATGAGGTAGGTGTATGTGTGTCAAAGTCAACAATCAAGAGAAGACTTCACCAGAGTGAATACAGAGGGTTCACCACAAGATGTAAACCATTGGTGAGCCTCAAAAACAGGATTAGATTAGGCCAGATTAGAGTTTGCCAAACAACATCTAAAAACGCCTTCACAGTTCTGGAACAACATCCTATGGACAGAGGAGACCAAGATCAACTTGTACCAGAGTGATGGGAAAAGAAGAGTATGGAGAAGGAAAGGAACTGCTCATGATCCAAAGCATACCACCTCATCAGTGAAGCATGGCGGTGGTAGTGTCATGGCTTGGGCATGTATGGCTGCCAATGGAACTGGTTCTCTTGTATTTATTGATGATGTGACTGCTGACAAAAGCAGCAGGATGAATTCTGAAGTGTTTCAGGCAATATTATCTGCTCATATTCAGCCAAATGCCTCAGAACTCATTGGACGGCGCTTCACAGTGCAGATGGACAATGACCCGAAGCCTAATGCAAAAGCAACCAAAGAGTTTTTTAAGGGAAAGAAGTGGAATGTTATGCAATGGCCAAGTCAATCACCTGACCTGAATCCGATTGAGCATGCATTTCACTTGCTGAAGACAAACTGAAGGGAAAATGCCCGAAGAACAAGCAGGAACTGAAGACAGTTGCAGTAGAGGCCTAGCAGAGCATCACCAGGGATGAAACCCAGCGTCTGGTGATGTCATCACGTTCCAGACTTCAGGCTGTAATTGACTGCAAAGGATTTGCAACCAAGTATTAAAAAGTGAAAGTTTGATTGATGATTGTTAATCTGTCCCATTACTTTTGGTCCCTTAAAAAGTGGGAGGCACATATACAAACTGTTGTAATTCCTACACCGTTCACCTGATTTGGATGTAAATACCCTCAAATTAAAGCTGAAAGTCTGCAGTTAAAGCACATCATATTTCAAATCCATTGTGGTGGTGTATAGAGCCAAAAATATTAGAATTGTGTCGATGTCCCAATATTTATGGACCTGACTGTATTTTAAAGAAAATATAATTATTATTTTTTTTTTAATTTTTAATAATATACATATATATATAAATTGTACTTTTTTTTTTTAATACTTTGATTGCTTATTACAGTGATGATCACTGTAATAAGCAATCAGTAAAAAAACTGTGTAAAGGTTTAATCCATAAAGCCTTGTGTACTACTATGATGCTGTGATTGGTCATTGGCAGAGTGCATTGGCAGGATCTGTGCACCACAGTTCACAGCCAATGACCGATCATTGTACCAAGCCACTGAGAGCACATGAACATAAACAGTAAACAATGCTGTCATGTTTTACTACTGTGTGAGCTCTGTGATTGGTCACAGCGATCGCATGGTACCGGGGCGCTCACAACGCCTGGTACAACTAACGGTGATCGGCTGTGTCCTGTGGACATAGGGGGCACAGATCCTGCCAATGCACGCTCTAGAGAACGCACAGTGGCGGGCGATGTGGGAGGATGCACGGGTACATCCACCTGCATCAGCGTTGCTCCCGTCCAGCCATTTATGTGCTGTGGCTGCATGGAAAGTGATTAAATGCACGCTGACTAGAATTTGACCTGGTAACAGCCTCTTGCAGTCCCAGTAGAGCAGGGCTGGAGTGGAAGAGGAAGCAGTACAAGGAGACAATCAGTTCATGTACGGACGTGAAGCATGCTGATTGCAGGAGAGGGCAGAGTGGTAAGCCCATCGCTGTATTGCTTTTTCTTTCACTGTAATGCCGCGTACACACGCTCGGAACTTCCGACAACAAATGTTCGATGGGAGATTTTTGTCGGAAATTCCGACCGTGTGTAGGCCCCATCGGACATTTTCTGTCGGAATTTCCGACAACAAAAATTTGAGAGCTGGTTCTCAAATTTTCCGACAACAAAACTTGGCGGAAACTCTGAGCGCGTGTACAGAATTCCGACGCACAAAATTCCACGCATGCTCGGAATCAAGCAGAAGAGCCGCACTGGCTATTGAACTTCATTTTTCTTGGCTCGTCATACGTGTTGTACGTCACCGCGTTCTTGACGTTCGGAATTTCAGACAACATTTGTGTGACCGTGTGTATGCAAGACAAGTTTGAGCCAACATCCGTCGGAAAAAAATCCACGGTTTTGTTGTCGGAATGTCCGATCGTGTGTACGCGGCATTACAGTCACTGCTTAGTTTAAAATAGTACAATGATACAATTTATATATTATGTTGTTTTATAGTTCCTAATCAGATTTTTTTTTTATTTCACATGTATGCGTGTGTAAAACAGGGTCATCATTTAAAACAACCTTCTAATGGTGAGATTTTCTACTAATGCATCTTACAGGCTGACTTTTCATGTGTACTCGGAGTGCTGTGATTTTGTGCAGACCCACTGGAGAATGTTGTCTATTGTGCAAGGCAGGTGGATATATGGAAGAATAAAAGCTGTGTGTGAGATCTGTGACAGCAGCGCCTCGGCCCAGGCTGTTTGTACGTCATAATACAAGCAAATGTATTGAATATTTTTGTATATGTGCAATGGTTCTGAATACAGTAGAAAGGCTGGAGAGGAGAGGAGGGGGAGGGCGCTCACTGTTAAATCCTAATGTTTCTCATGCGTCAATCAGACAGAAATACCTTGTTCTGTTGTCTGGCGCAAAGGCAGTCTGTCTGGCTTATAAACTGAAAAGCACAAGGCGCCTGTGTGTATACCATTAAACGAGATCGGAGATGCTGCCATGTAAATAGGATAAGCACAATAAATCGCAGTGTGCTTCTACCGCAAGTAAAGTGTTTCCTCAATTGATGACCTTGCTGGAGTGTGATGAACTGTGAGGGACAGGGACAGCTGAGAGGGCAGAGTAAGGGGGGGGGGGGGGGGGGAATCTCCAATTTAAAGGTCACTACAAAATGATTATCATTCTATCCAACATACACCTACTGCAGAGCATTTGCTCTTAGATCTGCATACAGTTGTACATAAGTGCACATCTTGCAAACCAGAGACACAAGCATTCAATTAAAGGGAACACATGGTGTTTTTGTATGCATTTATTTTAGTACTACAAAATGTAATAAAATGATGAAATTATATGAAAATATAAATACTGGACATGAGTATTTTTATATTCGTGGTTACCAGGTAGAGCCCCTGGCTACTTTCCACAAGTTTACCAGTCTATTCTTAGCTGCTCAGTTAAAATAAAAAGCTAAATACTAGTGTAGCGGGTATGTACTTTCCCGGGCGTAAATTTGAATTTGGAAGTGATGTGTGATTCACTGCGGCCCATTGGATGGCGCTATCGCCCTGGGTTGGGTTGGATTATCGCTGTGTGCCATCCTCCTTTTTGTCCTCCCTCGGCAGCGGTATGGTGGGGCGGGGAACCCGCCGTGCTTGCTGGGAGAGGGTATAAAGGGGGCCGGCCATCTTTGCCACGGAGTCGAAGTCCCAGGCACCTTCAGCTTGCGGACGGTGGGTCGTGTCGCTCCTCTGGGTGGCTTAGGCCTAGAGGACAGCGGAGGTCGAGTTCCATCCCAGGCACCTTTGGCCTGGGGTGAGGTACTTAGATGGAGGTCTGGAGCTCAGTGCCCAACACTGGGTTCCGCGAGGGAAGGAGATCCTAGGGTATCCAGGGAGTGGGTACCCGAATCCGGAAGGCGCAATGGACCGGGGGGAGCTCCTCATTTGAAGACCCGGTGCAGCATATTGCCGGTGACAAGTGAGTCTCTCGTCGGAGACCGCCTGGAAGGAAATCTACCCTCGTGCGGAGACCAGGACACACTTCTAGGAAGGGAAGTGGCAACTCACATTGTGCCTGGGCCTGTTCGCATCCACACCTCCTTTTCTGTTCTGTTCTATCAAGGGAGTTCGACTGTTTGTGTTCAGACCAGGAGAATAAAGGAGTGTTGAACTTTTATGGTGTGGAGCTCATTTTCTAATGGACATTGTTCACAGTGACTCTTGGAGGGAGGATCCAGGTGCACAGCACTGACCCGAAGGTAATACAAAACCGTTGCTTATACCGCACTAACACCTGTGGTGGAAGCCAGGCATGGTGTCCCCGCTCCCTCCCCTCTAAGATACCCCTAGACAAGAGAAAGACGAGACGAGAGAAAGAGGGGAGTGGAGGTTGTCGCTACAATATATTAAGATGTAAAAAAAAAAAAAAAGTACCTGGCTTCAGCAAGAAGCTCAGTTTTGCATTTTGTTTTCCACGGTCTAAAATGCAAGCAGTATCAACACCTGAATGTGACCTGGTGTCACCAGCTTATTGTCCCTGTACATCAGGGCTGACGTTAGGGTTGCCACCTGTCTGGGATTCACCCGGACAGTCCAAGTTTTGAGGAAGAAGCAGTACAAGGAGCAAATCAGTTCATGTGCTGATAGGGGAAGATATCAGAGTGACAGAGAGGGGAGCTAATCGCTGTGCTGCGTCTCCTTTCAGGTGAGTAACCTCTTCATTTTCCATATGAGACTAGCATGCAAAAAAATATTCTCAGATGTTCTCATCATGTGTAAAAAGGCGTAAAGTGGTTGTTAAGCCACTCTGACCTCTTTATACTATTCGCTATGTCTTCTAATGCTGTGTGCCCATGTGTGTGATTTATAAAAAAATGCAGTCCATACCGGATTTCAGAGCGCCGCTCAGCACTCACGTGATCGGCCGCCTCTCTCCTCTCCCAATCTGACAGCTAGAGTGGGCGGGGCAGAGAAACCCCCGCTGACGTCAGTCAGGAGGGGAGGAGGAGAGAGCCGGCCGGTCACGTGAGCGCCTAGCAGGGAGCTCTGAAATCAGGAATAGACTGCATTCTTTTTTTTTATAAATCACACACACAGGGGCACACAGCATTGGGAGACAGAGCAGATAGTATAAAAAGGTCAGAGTTATTTCAGGAGCGGGGGGGTGGGGGAGGCACTGTCACTAGCTGACAGGCAGGGAGGGGAGGGGGGAGAGGACAGAGGAGGATCGGGAAGAGCAGACAGGTGAGCAGCGGTCAGTGTCAGTTTACGTGCCTTTAGCAGCCAGTCATGATAAACCGTGGTCAGTTTACAGGGGGGACGGTAAAAACTGTCAGGATTAGCCAGGCTTTTTAGGTGATACAGGGGGCCAAATTACACAGCACAAGCACTTTGCTGTATAACATGCTTAAAGGTACAGGATCCATTATTTTTTTTGTTTTTTTTAGGATAACAAATGCTTTAAGAGCATCCAGAAAAAAATACTGTTGGGAAAGATCTCTAGATTGAAGGTAAATATTGCAGCAAGGGCTGGTTTTATTTCATCTTTTACTGGACTATTCATTTTATATTTTTTTTAACTTGAGTTCTGCTTTAAATCACAAGCTGAGTTCCTGTATCTGCTGGAAAATACCAGTATTTCCACAAGAATGACAAGTATCTGCCCAATATCTGCTGCAGCCAGCAAGGCTTCACACCTCTCCAATGTAATAAATGGCTTTGTAATAGTTAATGCAGAAAGATGCTACTAGAAAATCAAATGGCGATATCTAGGTTTTCACCAGATATACGGTAAGAAGTCAGCTTCATTTGTGTGAAATCTCTGGTGTTCCTGCTAGTTCCTCTGCCTAAAATCCCCTGCAAGGAAACGTCATAATGTGCTAATATGCATTGCATACTAGCACATTATGAGAGACATACCTTAAAACAAATCCCTCCAGCGCCACTCTGTCACCACTTAGAGGGGTTCCATCTCCCCCCAGTCTTCCTTCCGGGTTCGCGGCCTCTGGCTATGTTAGTGGCTGGGGGCGCAATGACATCACTCCCGTGCATGCTTTACGGGAGCCTCTGTTTATGGCACAGGCTCTGAAGGTCCAGGACTATATGCCAGACTTTCAGAGCGCATGCGCCGGTGACGTCACCGGCTGCATTCACTCTGAATATCTCCTAAACAGTGCAAGTTTAAGAGATATTCACAGTACCTACAGGCAAGCCTTGTTTTAGGCTTACCTGTAGGTATAGGTGGTATAACAGAGTTTACTACCACTTTATTAACTGACCACACTAAGCAGGGGAGCACACCGTTGTCAATTCTCTAGCTATGCTGGGAACTCAGCCTGCTCTCCTCCAATGCTCATACTTGCCCTGATGCGCCCCTGACAGCCTTTCATTGGGAAGCTCAGTGTACTGCTGATTCTCCTCCCCCAGCTCTTATGCAGCTGAGAACAGAGGGAATGTGATCACTAATAAAAAAAAATGAGAAAAAAAATATTTATAATGTGTTTTATATCTATACACAAATGTTTTGCCGTTTTGCACAGTTGCGGGTGGACTCGATGTCTGCCAGTGACCCGCGATTGCCTAGTACAGAGGCAGAACGGGGATCTGCCAGTGTAAACAAACGGTTCCCGTTCTGACAGGGGACATGTCAGAGATCTTCTGTTTCCAGTGATTGGGAACAGTGATCTCTGTCATGTCCCAGTGAGCCCATCCCCCCTACAGTTAGAACACACCTAGGGAACACGCTTAACCCCTTGATCGCCCCCTAGTGTCATCCCCTTCCCTGCCAGTGTCATTTTTACAGTGCTATAAAAATGCACCGATCAATGTAATAATGTCACTGGCCCCCAAAAAGTGTCATTTGGGGTCAGATTTGTCCGCTGCAATGTTGCAGTCCCGCTAAAAATCGCAGATTGCCGCCATTACTAGTAAAAACAATAAAAAAAAAAGAAAAGTCCCTAAATCTATCCCATAGTTTGTAGACGCGATAACTTTTGCGCAAAACAACCAATATACGCCTATTGCGATTTTTCCCTCCAAAAATATGTAGAATATAACCCAAACTGATGAATAAATGTGTTTTTTAATTATTTTTTTTGGATATATATTATAGCGAAAGTAAAAACAATTGTTTTTTTTTTTCTAAATTGTCGCTCTTTGTTTGTTTATAGCGCAAAAAATAAAAACTGCAGAGGTGATCAAATACCACCAAAAGAAAGCTCAATTTGTGGGAAAAAAAGAACATCAATTTTGTTTGGGTACAGCGACGCACGACCGCGCAATTGTCAGTTAAAGCGATACGGTGCCGTATTGCAAAAAATGGCCTGGTCATTAAGGGGGCAAATCCTTCCGGTCCTTAAGTGGTTAAACTGAATGGGTTGTTTTACAAGGTGATCATTTACAGTCACTTTAAGTCACAATCTTTTTTTTCCCACTGAAATATGATGTCTTTCCTCAGTGCACGCAATGGAAGAACACTGACATGCTCCTACAACATTCCCTAATTATCACCTGTCCTCTGATAAGTGAATAATGTTCCACTCTCTGCCTGTCTGCAGTTTAACTTTATTGCTATTAAAGGGTTGCCCAGTGGAATGATGCCATGATCAGATTGGTAGGCACAGAACACAGCTGGCCCAGCAGGTGCAAGGACTGAAGCCCAGTGACCTCATGAACCAGCTTTCTGCTTTACTGAATAGTGAGAAGCAATATAATCCAATGACACCATAACTCTAATCTCCTCTACCATTCCTCCCCCTTTCCTTGGACCAAAATCTATTAGTCTTTTCATACCAAGTGACCTTAATAAATTTAAAATACCAGTATACATAAGAACATAGCTCCCAACTGTCACTGATTTAGAGGGACTGTCCTTGATTTGGAACAATGTCCCTCTGCCCCTCTTTCCCCCTCATTCGTCCCTCATTTTGGTCTGATCTATATAGTTGTATATAAAATGCACTTTTTATCTTTCAATAAGTGTTTCCCGGTGCTAAACCTTTCATCCAATTTCTAAATTGCTGCAATTTTAGAAGCCAATATAAAGGAATAGTAGTGGTTAAAAAAAAAGCCCTTGTGGATTTATTTAAACTTTTTTTTGGTTAATTCGCCTTTAAGGGGGTGTGGCAGGGGCATGGCCTATGCCTACATACATTTGCTAGTAGGTGTCCCTCATTCCCATCTCAAAATGTTGGGAAGTATGCATAAGAACCGTGTAACCTTATGTAATGGAACAGGGGCGTAGATAAGGGGGGGTCAGGGGTGTTCAACCCCAGTGGCGTCACTAGGGTTGGTGTCACCTGGTGCGGTAAAATATGGTGTCACCCCCCCCCCCCAATAACTTTTTCCAAATATTTTTTACCCTACTGTTTTCTCGCTATTCTCCTTTCTTCTCCTTTTCTCTCTCTCTATCCATCAGGGCGGAATTCACATCTCAGGAGCCTATAGGCACTGGACTCTGAAGTGCCCCCTCCCCAAAACAGCATTGCCAACCCCCCACAACTTTTTTTATACACTGAGAAAACATAGAAAAACTACTAACAGAATGCATTTCTTTTTTTTTGAGAACCTGAAATGACAGCGTGCTGCCCGACATTTTGGAGAATAAAATGTACATTATATACACTTCAAACAAAGTTTGTACAAAAAAAATAACAGGGGGGAAGTATGATGCACTGAACTGTTAATCATACTGCCCCTAGCAGCCTGCAATGCAGAGTGGCTGGAGTGCCAAATTGCTCCGGCTGATCTTTGATTTCATGCTGATTTAGTGTGAATTTGCCCTAAAAGGGAAAGAGGGGGTGGAAGGTTAGAGACAGAAGGGGGGAGAGAGAGAAGGGTGGGGGTGATAGAGAGGGGGGTGAGAGAGATAAAGGGGTGGGGGTGAGAGAAAGGGAGAGGGGTGGGACAGAGATGGTGGGGGTGAGACAGAGATGGAGGGGGTGGGGTGAGACAGAGAGGGGGTGAGACAGAGAGGGAGGGGTGGGGGTAAGACAGAGATGGAGGGGGTAAGACAGAGAGGGAGGGAGGGGGGTGACAGAGAGGAGGGGTGACAGAGAGGGAGGGGGATGGGGATGAGACAGAGAGGGAGGGGGTGGGGGTGAGACAGAGAGGGAGGGGGTGAGACAGAGAGGGAGGGGGTGGAGCTGAGACAGAGAGGGAGGGGGTGGGGGTGAGACAGAGAGGGAGGGGGTGGGGGGAGACAGAGAGGAAGGGGGTGGGGGTGACGGAGAGGGTGGGGGTGAGGGTGAGACAGGAAGGGAGGGGTGAGACAGAGGGAGGGGGTGGGGTGAGACAGAGGGAAGGGGTGGGGTGAGACAGAGGGAGGGGGGTGGGGGTGAGACAGAGGGGGTGTGGGTGTGACAGAGGGGGGTGACAGAGAGGGAGGGGGGTGGGGGGAAAAGAAGGAGGGGGTGGGGGGTGTGACAGAGAGGGGGGTGGGGGGGGAAAAGAGGGAGGGGGAGGGGGGGGGTGACAGAGAGGGGGGTGGGTGGTAAATAGAGGGAGGGGGTGGGGGGGTGACAGAGAGGGTGGGGGTGAGACAGAAGGGGGTGTGACAGAGGGGGGTGACAGAGAGGGAGGGGTGGGGGGGAAGAGAGGGAGGGGGTGGGGGGTGTGATAGAGAGGGGGGAGGGGGGGTGACAGAGAGGGGGGTGGGGGGGTGACAGAGAGGGTGGGGTGAGACAGAAGGGGGTGGGGGGGTGACAGAGGGGGGTGACAGAGAGGGAGGGGTGGGGGGTGACAGAGAGGGAGTGGGGGGCGTGAGACAGAAGGGGGGTGGGGGGTGACAGAGAGGTGGGGGGTGACAGAGAGGGAGTGGGGGGTGAGACAGAAGGGGGGTGGGGGGTGACAGAGAGGGAGGGGGTGGGGGTGTGACAGAGGGGGGTGCCAAAGAGGGAGGGGGTGGGGGGTGACAGAGAGGGAGTGGGGGGGTGAGACAGAAGGGGGTGGGGGGTGACAGAGAGGGAGGGGGTGGGGGGTGTGACAGAGGGGGGTGACAGAGAGGGAGGGGGTGGGGGGTGACAGAGAGGGGGGGTGGGGGGTGACAGAGCCGGCACTGCCATTCTCACTGGTGGCACAGACAGCACAGCTTGAGGCTTTATCTGAGGGAATGGCATGTGCTGTGTGTGTGTGCACAGACCGAGTGTTTAGTGCTGCTGCCGCTTACTGTAAGATGGGCTCCTCCTCTCCGGTTTCTTCCCTTATCCCAGGCTCCCGGGCGGTCAGCCTCCTCCTGGTTCCTCGAGTCCTTTCTTCCTACCGCGGCGCTGACTGTTGTTCATTCCCGCGCCGCGCTTCTCTGCCTATAGATCATGATGTCATGTCAGCCGGAACTGCCTGACAGGGAAGTGACTGAAAAACTTGTGCCGGCTCGATGCAGGAGCGCGGCAGGCACACTAGCAACGCTCTGCAAGTAACAACTGTGTGTAGCGGCGGCCCCGGTGTCACCCCTCTGGCGGGTGTCACCCGGGTGCGGTCCGCACCCCCCGCACCCCCATAGCAACGCCTCTGTTCAACCCCCCCCCAGGGCCAAAATTAAATGCATGGTGTCCCTGCTCTGCAGCCACACATGGCACCAACGACAGGCAGCACTGCAGTTAGTGGCACACAGAGTGTAATAATGCCGCTGCAGCAAGTGTAATAGATCATTAGGCATACCCGCATGCATGTTGTGGTCTATCGGGCTCAAGGCTGACAGATCTATCGGCAGGCAGCACAGTGGGAGCCGGCGGTGCGTGTAGTCCTGCCCACTGCACACCATGTATTCCCATTGGCTTGCAGTGCCACTCCCACCTTGGGCTTGGGAGAGGAGCTTTGCCTGGGCCTTGGAGCGCAGAGTGCTTGTAAAGTGCTTTGTAGCCCCCCCCCCCCCCCCACATAGATGAACTGCTGCTGTTCGATTTTCTAAAGGACCTGATAAAATACAACAAAGGATGTGATGGAACTAGAAAATCTCTTTGTAAATATGAGTAATAAAATGCACAAAATAGTTCTGTACTGTCAGAGGGTACAATATTGTGATGAATGTCTCACCATCCTATACAACAGCTCGCTTACTGTCTTAGGGCCTGCGATTGAACTTTGTTCTCTTCAAATGGGGTTTGAATACTCATACAAGTTTATGGGATTGAAAAACCTGCTTGAAGCAAATACAGGTCAAAAAGAGGTCAACCGAACACTGATTTATGTACAGGTACATGTGCACAATATTACCCAGTGCCCATATTATATGCTCAGATGCAATGAAACTGATAAAAGAGGGAGTCCATAAGGTCTATAGAAAATATAGCACACTTACATCTAAAGTAGGGTGACCAGACATCCCCGCTTTCAGGGGACAGTCCCCGGATTGAGGACACTGTCCCCGGACCAAGTCTGTCCCCGGTTTTGTCCCTGGATTGGATTTGAACAGGGGATGGTGCAATTTCATAGACAGTCAGTGCAGAATTAATTAAAAAAAAAATCTGAATTACACCCCCCCCGCTCTGCCGCTCCTCCTAGCTTAGGGGGTGTATTTTTTTCCCTTATCTGTGCTCCTTTCTGATGATCATGTGCTGGTCGGAGCGGAGGGAATATTTCTTCAGTTTCGGGCGCCCATTCAGCTCCGCTCGCATGTTCTTCTGCCTTGGCTCAAGTCCCGGCCAGCCGCCTGCCTGCTTATCTCCTTGTCTTCCCTGGCAGAGTGATCTTCCTCCACACCCCACCCAGTAGTAGCCGGGGCCCGGAAAGTAAGACTTGACAGGCTGTGAGGCGGGCAACGGCGGCGACGGGCAGAGAGTCGCTGATTGCCGCCACTACTAGTAAAAAAAAAAAATATGTCCCCGGATTTCATTTAAAAAATCTGGTCACCTTAATCTAAAGAAGCCTGTGTCTGGCTCCAAGTGCTGAAGGGAGATGCTATGTGTGATGTCAGAAACCAAATGTGGACAACTCCAATCAATGTGCCTCTGTGTGATGGTGCCGGATCTGCTGAGAGGAATGTCTGCCGGCGGCGTCTATGGCTGTGCTATGTGCAACTCTCTGACTAGGCGATGGACAGCATCACAGGAGTGGGTGGGCAGCAATGCATTTCAGGGGCACCACCCCCTTTGTCAAGCCTGCCTGAATGGGAAGTAAGCTGGTTTAAAAGCACAGCAGGACTAAAGGAGGCGGGAGTGAACTCCAATAATCTATTACCTCAAATTCTTCTTTCCTGCCCATGTGTCCTCCTCTACACTTTGGGAATCTCCAATAGTATCTCCCATGTGGAGAATTATGATCACATGAATGTCAAAAACATTTGGGCAAGCTGAACTAAAATTCACTGTATGTTTTCCTTATCAGCTTCATCTAATGGCCAAAATGCGGTATAGTTTTCTAAAATACTGCATTTTGGCCACTAAATGGAGCTGATGATACAGCCTGGCGCTAATCT
Source organism: Rana muscosa (assembly GCA_029206835.1). NCBI lineage: Eukaryota > Metazoa > Chordata > Amphibia > Anura > Ranidae > Rana > Rana muscosa. Next base: position 170,887,063 of record CM055119.1, on the reverse strand, counting down.
ATTCAAAAACACAATGAAATTTAGTTCTATGTACACAAATATTTCTGACATTCATGCAACAAATGTTTTATAAATCAACCCCTTAAAGTGGTTGTAAACCCACTTTTTCAACTTGCACCTACAGGTAAGCCTAGATTAAGGCTTACCTGTAGGTGCAAGATATATCTCCTAAACCTACATGGTTTAGGAGATATTTACTAAAAAGACAGTCATCTCCTGCTTGGGGTTTCAACAACACTCATCTGAATATGAGGTTTTGATCCATCGTCTTCAATGTTTGAGCTACAGACAGCAGTAATCTTACTATCATTTTGACATCAGATATATATTGCTCTCCATTAAGGAATGCCCCTGAGGAAAGGCTAATATCCTGAAACGCGTCGGGCGTAATCTTCACTCTGGAGACACTATCTATGTCAATTTTCAATCATTGTAACTGTTTCTTGTTATTTTGATATTGTTTTTATCAACCAGTCAATTTCAATGTTGTTTACATTATTGACTTCTTAATCATATTTAATAAACTACATTTATATCTATTGGTTTTGTACCTATATCTGGTTGCCTTTAAAGTCCCAATCCTCTTTGGGGGACCCCTTTTTTCTGTATATTCATATACGGGATGTTGGCAACATTATAGTCTACATTTGGTGAAATATTTTTCTAAGTTATAAACTTTTTGTTTTAAATCCTGACTCGGTTTGCGAGTGTTGTCTTGCAAAACAAACAGGATTCAAGCCAATGGGGTGTGCCGTATTTGGCCAGAGGTGCGGGGGCGCCGGCGACACTCGGAATGGTTCGGAGCCATTCGGAGCCGTTCGGAAATACTTGGAACCACTCGGAAATACTCATAAATTCTCTGTTCATTAGTGTTTCCGAGCCTTTCCAAGGGTTTCCGAGCTGTATCCAAGTATTTCCGAGGCTCTCCGGCACCCCCCTACCTCTGGCCACATGCGGTATTGCATGCAATAGAAGTCAATGCGGAACAAATTATCTTCGTTTCCATTGACTTCTATGGGGAAACTCGATTTGATATGCAAGTGCTTTGGATTACATACATTCTCCTGGAAGGGTTTATACTCGTAATCCAAGGTTCAACTGTATATAAATTCCTTTTTTAAACTGTTCTAAAATGGGCACCAGTCTTGAGGTATTTGTGTCACAAACCAGGTAAGAGCAAATTATCTGATTGTCCCACTCATCACTTGTCAAATAATGTGATGGAAGAAAAGGAAAATAGTACATTTACATTACTTTTATTTGCCATTTAATCCAGATCTATGTACAATGAGCTTTATTACTAATCCCATATTAAATATTTGGGAACTAAATTATTCAATTTCTTTTTATAAATCCCAGTGGAATAATTTATAGATAGACATTTTACTAATACCTCTGTATAATCTCCAACATCCTCCCTACATGTGTTGCATGAAATGCAAATGACAAGATGTGTTTTTCCTTCCAATGTCAACTAGACTGAATTAGGCTGTAAGACTGTTAATGGACAGATGAAATGCCTATAATGGAGCTGTTTTACCTCCAGAATGCATATTTATGTCCATCCAGTTCTGAGATTTCCAAAACTATCCCACACAGCATTTTTCTTTGCAGTGGTTAGGTTACACTTTCAGTTCATGTCCCTTCCTCAGACTGTGAGTGGACAGCGAAAGGAGAAGCAGCAGACTGATGAGCTAATTTCTCTTCCTCACTGTGCTCTCTCCTCCTATCAGCATGTTCATTATTGGCCCATACGCACTGCAGCAAGCACACACAGTTGCCTCCTTCTGCTGCTTTTTCCTCTCCTTGTCAGAGCTCTGCTGTACAAGAATCTGACACCATGTTCTAATTTGGGTACTTACACTGGTTGCATTTAAGTATATTAATAAATACAAATCTGTATTCATTTGTGTATTTTTTACCTGAGTGGAGATCAGTTTAAAATGAAAAAAAAAAACAAAAAAACACTGGCACTGGAAATTTCCTGTTTTTCTCTAAAAGCTGATCAAAGTAATTTTGAATAATACCTGTCACCTGTACATCATAGGCACCAAATTTCTTAATGGTTAAAAGTTAGAAAAGAATTTGGAATGGGACTTTTTAGGTGCACGAAAAACACAAAAGATATATCAAAAGTAGGTTTTATTTATACAAAAATAGAAAAATATAGATGGAATATAAAATCCATCATACAATAAAATAGAGTTTCAAGTAAGCATACAGACAAGTTTCTCAACATGTTTCACCATTTAATTTGGCTTCTTCAGGAGTTTTTGTTGAGCACTATGCACCATGGAAACGCCTAAAAATATAAATTTAAGGCCTCATCAAGGGAAAAATATTTTTAGGCGTTTCCATCATTATTTACAAGTAATTCGTTTTTTCCTTTTTTATTTTTGATAAATTTTGTTATATATCTTGAGCTTCTTGTATATGGTGTAGACTTTTTCCAGTCATTTGTGATTAATGTCTTGTTATATTTTGTCTCATATTTATGTATTACTTTTGTATTTTCTTTTTTGTTTCAGTAGTGCTCGACAAAAAACTCCTGAAGAAGCCAAATTAAATGGCGAAACATGCTGAGAATCTTGTCTGTATGCTTACTTGAAACTCTATTTTATTGTATGATGGATTTTATATTCCATCTATATTTTTCTATTTTTGTATAAATAAAACCTACTTTTGATATATCTTTTGTGTTTTTCGTGCACCTAAAAAGTCCCATTCCAAATTATTTTCTAACTTCTGATCAAAGTAATGTCAACACAGCTCTTTTACTCTGAATGGTAGATATGTACAGATTTTTCATGTATGCCCTAGAAAGGCCAGCTACACACAAAAGCATTACAGTGGAACCTCGGATTGCGAGTACCACGGTTAACGAGCGTTTCGCAAAAGCAGGAAGACCATAGCGAATGTTGATTCACTAATTTCACAAGTGGGTGCACTGCGCCCCGAACCCATCCTTTTTGAAGCCAATTAGAGCCTCAGGCTCTAATCATTTGCTTCAAAAACAAAAAAAACTCAAAGGAATCAATGCGTCCGGCGCCCCACATGGAGATTAGGGGCTGGCGCATAGAGATTATGGGGGTGGCGCTCCTGCACCCCTTATGGATCGGCCACCGCTGCTAAAAAGGTAACTCGACTTTTGTTGAGAAAAAAGAATCCCCTCTGGGTTATCTATCAATGTACATTGCAAGGATTTTCACAACATTTTGTTGCAGATTTCTGCCGGTTTCTGCTCTCAAAAAAAAAGTTCTTTCTTTGTGCAGAGTGAATCTGAATGGGAGCGAATTATTGATCAGCTGATGCACTTGCAGTGTTCTAATGAGGAACGTTGCAGGGTCTGCATCCCTGTAGAATTAACCAATTGAGAATATCTCACCAAAAATGAAAATTTTGTTGCAGAGGATGTCTAAAATCTGACTTGTATCTTAGTGAAGACTTCTGGGAAAATCAGCGAGCCAATCACACAGGCAGGAAAGGACATTTCTGGGGAAGTTCTGTACACCAGTTGTGTATAGTAGGCCTTTGAGTTGCCATATTGAATTTAAATTTTACATAAATTTACAGCACTGCAGATTGAAAAGGAAAGCTAAGTTTCAATAACATTCAATTACAATATGGCTTGTTTAGCATTTGTACAAACTATATTTTTTATTTGCTGTTATTTTCTGACAAAAGTGGAGTTATCCTTTAGACCCCTTTCACACTGAGCCGCCCATAACGTCAGCGGTAAAACGCCGCTATTTTTACCGCTGACGCTATGGACGGATTTGCGGCGCATTTCAGCCACTAGCGAGGCGCATTTAACCCCCGCTAGCAGCCGAGAAAGAGTTAAAACCCTGAAGCAGCGCATTGCGGGCGGTAAAGCCGCGCTGTCCCATTGATTTCAATGGACAGGAGCGGTGGAGGAGCGGTATACACACCGCTCCTTCACCGCTCCAGTGTGAAAATGGAGCAGCTGTTTGAGGGCGGATTGCAGGCGCTATTTTTAATGCTATAGCGCCTGCAATACGCCCTCAGTGTGAAAGGGGTCTAAAGATCATTATGTGAAGCTGTTGATCAGTGGAAGAATTTCACTATAAATTATTTCAGAGCTTTACAATATCTTGTCCAGCTGTTGAAAGAAAATATGGGTGAGCTCTATGGGTGAAAGTTCGGCAGTTGATGGTCTTGCCTCTGAGAGGCATGATACAGAAGACCAATGTATAGATACCTTGTTTAGTGCACATGACACATACAAATGCAGATCAGATGCAATGGCGGTGCGTCCATAAGGGGCACATGGGCGCCGCCCCCTCTCTCCTGCCACCTCTCTATCACCATAGATAGATTCATGCATTGCATATGGTATTTTTGGAAGCACCTGATTAGAGCCATAGGCTCTAATAGGCATCCAAAAAGGTGAACAGCGAGTGCCATGCTGGGCGCTCGCAGTTCACTCAGCGTTGTGTTAGGAAAGCAAATGAATATTCGCTTTCCTAACACTGAACCGCCTCTCAGCCAATCAGGGTCTCGGGTCTGTTACCTGTCACCTGATTGGCTCAAACGACAGGCGCTGTGATTGGACGCCTATCAGGCATCCAATCATAGCAGAGGACTGGAATAGAGGACGGGAGAAGACATCGAGGTGCGTGGAGGAAACCGCTGTGACCCGCTGCCCCACGAGACAAGGTAAGTGCCGGGTGGGCGGGGGGATGCACACTGGCAGCATTTGATGTGCATAGTCATGGCAATTGGTGGGCACAGTAGCAGCAATTGATAGGCACACTGGCAGCAGTAGATGGGCACAGTAGCAGCAGTTGATGGGCACAGTGTCAGCAATCGATGGGCCCACTGGCAGCAATTGATGGGTACAGTAGCTGCGTTTGATGGCACAGTGGCGGTAATTCATGGGTACAGTGGCTGCGTTTGATGGACACAGTGGCGGCAATTGATGGCACAATGGCTGTGTTTGATGGGCACAGTGGCTGCATTTGATGGCACAGTGGCTGCATTTGATGGGCACAGTGGCTGTGTTTGATGGGCACAGTGGCGGCAATTGATGGCACAGTGGCTGTGTTTGATGGGCACAGTGGCTGCATTTGATGGCACAGTGGCTGTGTTTGATGGGCACAGTGGCTGTATTTGATGGCACAGTGGCTGCATTTGATGGGCACAGTGGCTGCGTTTGATGGGCACAGTGGCTGCATTTGATGGCACAGTGGCTGCATTTGATGGGCACAGTGGCGGCAATTGATGGCACAGTGGCTGTGTTTGATGGGCACAGTGGCTGCATTTGATGGCACAGTGGCTGCGTTTGATGGGCACAGTAGCTGCAATTGATGTTTTTTTTTCCAGTTTGTTTGCGCTCCCCCAAAGATTTTGAGCACCAGCCGCCACTGATCAGATGCATTTCCAGCACTTTAAATAAATGCCAATATTTGTGCTTTTTTTAACAAGCTATTAAAGAAAAACGTATTTTAGGTAAAAGAGGCCCTTTTAACTCAGAGCATTTTTTGTACAACGTTTAAACGAGTTTAGGAGAGTTTTAATTTTTTTCTGCCTCCAAGCTCCAATCAGAAACGCGAACCAGAAGTGTTTTTTTTTTTTTGCCTCTAAACGTTAAACTTAAAATATGCCTCTTAACGTTCTAATGTGCATGGACACATAGGAGAACATTGAGCTGCTTCTACAGGCAGAACACAAAACTCCTGTAGAAGCAGTGTTTTTTAAGCCAGTGTCCATGGAGCCTCAACGAAAATTGAACAATGCCTTTGTTAGAGGTGTAGACCATTCCTCATGAAGCCTGACTGGAAAACTTCTAGGATGTCGCTAAGACATGTCCACTGTTACTATTCACCCCATCATCACAGGAGTGAGCTCTTTCTTTTGATTCAAAAGCCCTAACGTGTTTTTTTCTCCCCTGATGTAGTAGCACTGAGTTCAGAATTTGAGAGCTTGCTCCTGTGATGGTAAAGGTGAAATGTAACAGTTAAGCCCCGTATACACGTTCGGATAACCTATGGATTTTCGTCCGATGGATTTGTCCATCGGAAATCCGATGAAACTGTTTTCCATCAGTCTTGGCCACACACCATCAGTCAAAAAACCGACCGTTTCAAGCGCGGTGACGTAAAACACTCCGATGAGCCGAGAAAAATGAAATTTAATGCTTCTGAGCATGCGTCGACTTGATTCTGAGCATGCATGGGTTTTTTAACCGATGGACTTGCCCATAGATGATCGGAAATTCCCATCGGTTTTTTATCCATCGGAAAATTTTAAAACAAGTTCTATTTTTTACAACCGATGGAAAAAGGACCGATGGGTACCATACACGATCGGTTGGTCTGATGAAAACCATCCATCGGACGGTTTTCATCAGTCAAACCGATCGTGTGTACGGGGCTTTAGTGTGTCTTAGGAACGTCCTTAGCAATGTCCTATGAGCAACGCCTTTAAGGGGTTTCAGAACGGGTTTGTTGAGTTGAGATTGCTCAGCATATTTGCCTGTTTTATTGAAAAAGGCACACAATCATATTTAAATGTCAAGTACCCTTGTACAACCACATTTTATGCATTTCCCAAGACTCTCCAAATGTCCGCGGGGTGAATAATCTCAGGGTTTGGCTGTCAAACAGAACATGACAGTTGAATTGTAGACGGGTATTTTAGGCCACATATCATGAGTTTACCTTTCTATGTTTATAGCACGACTGAACTATTTAAGATTCTTGATGTAGTAATTATCCCTTCAGGGGGCCTGTTAGTTTCTATTGACATTAAAGTGATAGTAAAGCTTTGTTTTTCTTTCTAATAAAATAACAAACATGTTATACTTACCTGCTCTGTGCAATGGAATCCTTCTCTTCTCAGGTCCCCTGTCAGCTTTTCTGGATCCTCCTCCTTCACGGATTGCCCAACATAGAAAGCCACTTTCTATGGGGGCACTTGTTTGGGCTTGCTCCTGGGCCTCTCTGTCGACATCTATTGACACAGACTGGGTGGCTCAGCCCCACTCCCCCAACACCGAATTTGACTGACAGCAGAGGGAGCCAATACCTCTGCCTGCTATCAATCTGCCCAGTAAGAAGGGAGAGAGCGTGGAGACAGCTGCTGTACTCATGCACATCGCTAGATCGAGATCAGGCTCAGGTAAGTGTAAGAGGGTGGGCTCACTGGGCTGGGGGGATCCTGCGACACAGAAGTTTTTTATTTTACCATAAAGTGATACTAAACACACACTGTTTAAAGTGGTTGTAAACCCACTTTTGCAACTTGCACCTACGGGTAAGCCTAGATTAAGGCTTACCTGTAGGTGCAAGAAATATCTCCTAAACCTACACGGTTTAGGAGATATTCGCTAAAAATGACATGCGTCTGTGTCAACGGCGCATTCATAGGGTATATCTCATTCACAAATCTGGCTTAGCCGGATTTGACGGCTCCCGTGCGCATGCGCGGAGTCACGTCTTCGCCGCTCCGGCCAATCACAGCGCCGGAGCGGCGCTGTGATTGGCTGGAGCGACGATGGCTGCAGCTGGAGAGAGAGAGACGAGGACGCCTTCGGGGGCCCCGATCTAAGTGATGCATAATGAGCTAGTATGCTAGTCACCCTAGCTCATTATGCCTTTGTCTTGCAGGTTAGTTTAAAAAAAAAAAAAACATTTAACAGGGTTTACAACCACTTTAAAGTGACACTAAAGGTTAATTTATTTATTTTTTTAATAACAAACATGTCATACTTACCTCCACTGTGCAGCATGTTTTGCACAGAGTGGCCCGAATGCCGTTTTCTGGGGTCCCTCGCTGGCTTTCTCTTGCTTGCGCGCTCCCGAGTCCAGCATTCAGCGTCTATAGCCGCCGAATGCAGGACTCGGCCCTGCCCCCCGGCGCCCACGTCATTGGATTTGATTGACAGCAGCGGGAGCCAATGGCTGCGCTGCTATCAATCTATCCAATCAAGAGCCGAGAACCTCGGGCAAAGATGCAGCGTGTCCTTGTCGTGGGACATTCCAGGGCTCAGGTAAGTAAAACGGGGGGGGGGGGGGGGCGGTAATTGTCAGATGTTTTTTCACCTTATACCATAGGATGCAACCCCTTTAATTTACATTGTCCCTTCTATTTTGTATGTGGATGATGGCACTGTAATTATTTTAATAATAATAAAAAAAAACTATTTCCTAATTGAGATAAAGCTGTCACTTGACCCAGATCTTTCCCAGTCTGTCTGCAGGGAAGCAGGAGCAGCGTCTAGTCCTTTGCTGCTGGAAACAGCCTGTGGAATACAGAGTAAAAATAAACAATTAAGATCAATAAACAGTTTTAACCACTTAAGCTCTGGAAGATTTTACCCCCTTCGTGACCAGGCCATTTTTTGCTATTCGGCACTGATTTAACTGGCAATTGTGCGGACATGCAGCGTGAGGAGGAAAAAGCCGTTTACCGGCTTTTGTGGAAGGGCCAGTTCACACCATAGAAACGCAATCCGGATGCGTTCCAGGTGCTTTTTTGCATGCACGTTTTTGGCGCGTTTTTGATGCGTTCCAGTTCGTTTTTGGTAAGTTTTTAATGCAGTCCAGTGCTTTTTTTCACCCCTCTTTTTTATTGACCTTAGATAAGGACAAGTGTGTTCCAGGTGCGTTTTTGGAGCATTTAGGTGCGTTTTTGATGCGTTTTACAGCGTTCCAGTACATTCCAGTGCAGGTATAATGCAGCATGTTCTACTTTTTTTTTCTGGAACTGGAACGCACTGGAACTGCAAGCACTGGTGTGAACTATGCCATTGAAAACCATATAACCTACTTTCCATGCGTTTTTGATGCAGAAAAAACCCGCACTGGACTGCATGTGGTGTGAACTGGCCCTAAGGGACATCGGTCTCCAGTGGAAGAGGCACATCCGCCTCATCAGTGCCCACCAGTACCGCCTGCCAGTGCCCCCTGCCAGTGACCACCACTGCCACCTATCAATGGCCACAAGTGCCACCTATCAATGCCCACCAGTGGTGCCAATCAGTGCCTCATCAGTGCCACCTAGCAGTGCTGCCTATCAGTCTCACCTACCAGTGCTGATCAGTGCCCATCATTGCCACCCATCAGTGCCCATCACTGCCACCTATCAGTGCCCATCGCTGCCACCTTTCAGTGCCACCTATTAGTGCCAATTCTCAGTGCCCACCAGTGCCACCTATCAGTGCCACCCATCAGTGTCACCTCTCAGTGCCCACCAATGCCGCCTCTCAGTGCCCACCAGTGCTGCCTATCAGTGCCCAGCAGTGCCGCCTTATGGGTGCCCATCAGTGCAGCCTCATCAGCGTACATCAATGAAGGAGAAAAATTACCCGTTTGCAAAATTTTATAACAAAATATAAAACGGTTTTGTATTTTTTTTTTTATTCTGTCTTTTTAAAAAAAAATAACAAATTATAAAAACCGCAGAGGTGATCAAATACCACCAAAAGAAAGCTCTATTTGTGGGGAAAAATGATAAAAATTAATTTGGGTACAGTGTTGTATAACGAGCAATTGTCATTCAGAGTCAGAGCGCTGAAAGATGAAAATTGGTCTGGGCAGGAGGGGGGTTTAAGTGCCCAGTAAGCAAGTGGTTAAAGGATCAGGATAGTTTTATTTTATTTTTTTACAGAAGAAGATGATATGACTGTATTTGAATAGTTTCAGGCAATGACGCTTGAACTGTATCAAGTGAATCCCTTTCCAGAAACTAGCGGGAGGAGTCATAGATGTCAAAATATGACAGCTTTCATTATAAGAAGCTAACACAGCATTTGCATTTGTGACAAATACCCAATTGTTCAATTGTGACACTCAAGCCTCGTACACACGGCCGAGAATCTCGTCAAGAAAAAACACGTTGTTTTTCTTGACGAGATTCTTGGACAAGAAACTTGTCCCGGCCGAGTGTACACACGCTCGGTTCAAAGAACCCGCGGTTCTTTGAATGGAGCGAACGCGGTGACGTCATCGACTACGACGAGCGTGCGCTCGTCACATTCGATGCCGTCGCCGCCATCTTGCTACACCCTATCTATGCCTAGGAAGCTACCGCGCATGCGTCGAAGTCATTTCGAGCATGCGCGGGCTTCCCGGAGGACAGGTAAGTGTACACACACACAATTTTCTCGTCGAGAAACATGCTGACGAGAATCTCGACGAGAAAATAGAGAGCAGGTTCTCTATTTTCTCGTCGAGATTCTAGTTGGTTTTCTTGACGAGAAACCCGATAGCCGCGTACACACGACCGATTTACTCGGCAAGAAATCTCTCTCTGCAGTTTTCTTGTCGTTTCTTGCCGAGAAACTCGTTCGTGTGTACGAGGCTTCAGATAGAAAAAATGACAAGACACATTTCACACTAATTCAGGTGTGCTAAAAGTCAAAGGCTCTCGTGTGCTCACTGGAGACATCTACTGGCGACAACTAGGACTTTCTGCAAATCATTGAACCCTACAAGAAAGCGAGTATCATATCTGTTCTAAGGCTGACCATACATTATATACAATATAATTATACAATTTTCCTTTAGGTTTGACCTCATATTACATGGTTTTGGTAAATCTAAACACTTTCAATTTGTATGCAATCAGGCAAGCCCTTACACTACATAGTTGAAATTAAATCTAAAAGGAATCGATTAAGAAAATTGTATAATGTATGGCCAGCCTAAGCAATGATGGAAAATTGCTCAGTAGCTCAAAATTGATAATAACGTGGAAATTGATTTGGCGATCAATGAGGGGTGGCTTGGCTTCACAATATCCAGGCCATGAAAGAGCATATGCTCTATTTGTTTTGTTTTTTTAGTAGCTCTGGCCTCAAAACAGTAACTGAATATAATCTAAAGGGATTTTTATCGGGGATCTAACTGGACAATTCCTGTAATATATTACAGCTTCATGTGGGAACTTGGCCGGACCTTTACCTTTTTAGTAACAGTTTTGTCAAAGTTTTACATTTCCCTGTATTTATTAAATTGCAAATCGCTCTCTCTCACCCACAGTTTTGGTTGATCTGTTGTACATGCTTGCATTTTTTTACCATAGCAAATGTACACTGAGCCCTGGTTCACACCGAATCCAACTTTGAAATTGTGCGACTATATTTGAAAGCCGCATGTCAGTGCAACTTCAGGTGCAACTTGGCTGACATCGCCACGACTTCATGCACAGATATCTATGCAAGTCGCACCTGAAATCGGCAAAAATTGTGCAGGAACTTCTGTTTCAAATCAGTTTGATTGAACAGTTTGATTGCCGACTATAGGGTGCGACTTGTCATGCGATTTGGACCTGTATCTGTGAACAGAGGCTTATACTACAAAGTGTAAAGCTGCCCAGTGGCATTTTGTGTGGTTTTTTTTCACAATGACAACCTTTTTTTACCTGTTCACCTGTTATAAGTGTAGCGGGTATGTACTATTTAGGGGCAGCATCTGGGTGGTAGTATGACCCAGATGCATTATTGGTAGAGCAGGGCTATGTTTTATTCGTGTGAGGACATCAGTGGTGTTGAGTTCCCTGTGGCCCAGTAGGTGGCGCTGTCATTCTGAGCTGGGGTTAAACCACTGCTGCAGTGCCGTCCCCTTTGTGACCTCTCGCAGCAGCTATACTGAGGGGCGGGGAACCCACTGTGCTTGCTGGGAGAGGGTATAAAGGGGGCGGACATCTTCACCACGAGGTCGGAGTCCCAGGCACCTTCAGCCTGAGGGCTGCTGTCAGTGATCGGTGTCCAGGCGCCCTTGGCCTGTACACATGGAGTTCGTGTTCCATCCCAGACCCCTTCAGTCTGGGGTGAGGTACTCAACCGGAGGCCTGGGGCCCAGTACCTTCCACTGGGTCCCGCAAGGGAGGAATTGTCCTAGGGTGCCCCAGGTGTTGGGCACCCGAATCCAGAGGCGTAAGGGACCAGAGCAGGGATTCAACCGAAGATCTGGTGCAGCATATTGCCAGTGACGGGTGAACCTCTGGAGACCGTCCGGATGGATATCTTTCCCGAACAAGGGCCAATTCATCAGGGAAGGTGATTCATGTTCTATGACCGGTGGCAGCGGTTCATCTAGTCAATTTAGGTTGGTGGCAGAGACCTGCTATTAGGCCTGTGGCAGGGGCCTCAACAGTTCACCCGGTCGGTGGCAGCGACCAATCTCACGGTCGGTGGCAGAGACCGTGCGCCAAGCCTATTCGCAAGAAAAAGGAATAGGAGTGTTCACTGTGCCTGGGCCTACTCGTATCCACACCCTGTCTGTTCGTTTTTAAAAGTTCAACTGATGCTGTTCATGTGAAAGAAGAATAAAGGAGTGTTGGACTTTTTATGGTGTGGGGCTCCATTACTGACAGTCAAACTTCCCCTCTGCAGGAGGGCCAGAGGCTCCGTCTAGAACACAGACCCGAAGGTAACATAAGTGTTGGCTTTCACCTCTACATACTAGAGGACATTGGCCGTAGTGAACCTCATCCTCCTCCCGCATACCCCTAGACAAGCCAGCCGTTTTATTTACAAGGGGGACGGGGGGTGAGGCCGCTACACGTGGGGGCTCGTTCGGAATTGTGTTATGGAGCCGAAGCTAACGGAGTTTGAGCGTGTCTGCCCAATGGAGTTCCGAGTAGGTCGGCCATATTGGCCAAATCGCCACAACCTCCTTGCACAGTTCGTGGGCGTGACTTGGAGAAAGCCTGCAAGCTGAAGGGACAAAGAGGAGGAGTCCAGCCATGTGAGGAGGATCACAAGGGGACTGTGGTGCGAACTACGCAGTGCGCGATGGAGCAACAAGCCGTGACCATGTTTGAAAATGCCTCGTGGTTTCCAGTTTCGACCAACACAAGGATGGCTTTGACTAATGCTCCGGTTACGGATACGGGGATCCGGCTCAAGCCCCGGGGAAGATTCGCCCTGTATTCCTGCAGAGACGTTGAGGCCCTGGGTATGATTTGTCTCAGCTGTTTGGGACTAGTGGTGCAGTTGAAGCCATTCGGGCGCTGCGAAGCCTGCGGAGAGTTTTTATTTGAGGTGGAACCGTCCTTTGAAAAGCCAAGCGCTATCTACCTTGACCACACAGGCGCCACTACTCAAGGAGGAGGAATCACTGCTTGGACAGCCGTTCCCACGCGCACTGCCGGGACCCTGGAGGAGGTCTCTATCAAAGAAGAGAAATCCGAGGATGCTGCTTCGGTCACCACAGGGCCCTTGCTCCCACCGTCGAAACGGAAGGTCGGCCTGGTCAAAGCTTCCTGTGGCCGTGGAGGAGCTTCGCCCCGCGGCTTGCCTGGCTTGGATGGATCCGGAGGGAAGAGCCCTGGACATCGCGATACTACTGCAGGCCCAGGTGAGCCAGGGGTTGGGACTGTCGGTGTGGTTGGAGGTGTCGGGAGTCCGCAGTTGGTGGAGCCCGCTGAGGGGGGTGACTCCGAGTCTACAAGGGGTTACCTGCCTGACGAAATGTATGACACCTCCGACCTAGGGTTGCCACCCGTACGGGAATGACCCGTACAGTCCGGTTTTTGACACTTGTGCCCGGGTTTCTGTTCCCTTCTAACCCGGACACAGCAGTATACCTGCAGTCCCAACCGTCTCCCTCACTTTGCTTTTTCCCCCGCAACTTGCCTGCTCCCCGCCAGTTGGCCAGCCTGTAAATCCTCGCCGCCACTGCTGAGAGTGAGAGTTTTAGCAGCGCGGGGGACAGAGAGAGGAGTAGAAGCAGCGGTGACAGGCAGCCCGCCCAGAGCTCCTTCACAGACATCGGAGCTGTACGGGGATTTCCTCCTTATCTTCTACGGTGAGTCACCCCCTCCCCCTCTGCACTGTGACCAGAGCTGCTGTGTGTGTAACTCTGAATATCACTCACTAAACTGTCATTCACCTTTTTAAGAGGGAGGAGGGGGCAGATGTCTGTATTCTTCCTGACAGGTGGTCTCTTTCTACCAGAGGGGGGTTAGCAATGTCCCCTCCCATCACCCCTCACATATTCCTGGATGGGGGTCCCCCTTATCACCCCCCTTCAGTCCTACTGGCTGGGGGGTCTTCTATAACTGGAGGGGGCAGGGAGGCAAATTCCTGTATATCTGGATGGGGGTCCCCTCTTATCACTCCCCCCCAGCTGGGGATCATCTTTACTGGATTGGGATCCCCTCTTACAGTGGCAGCTGGTGCTAAAAAAAAAATTTGGGGGGGGGCATGCAAACAAACAAACTGAAAAAAATAAAAAACATCAATTGCAGCCACTGTGCCCATCAAACACAGCTACTGTGCCCAGCAAATGCAGCCACTGTGCCCATCAAACACAGCCACTATGCCCATGAAATACAGCCACTATGCCCTCAAATGCAGCCACTGTGCCCAAACGCAGCCAGTGTGCCCATCAAATGCAGCCACTGTGCCCATCAAACGCAGCCACTGTGCCAGCAAACGCAGCCACTGTGCCAGCAAACACAGCCACTGTACCCATCAAACGCAGTCAGCGTGCCCATCAAACGCAGTCAGCGTGCCCATCAAACGCAGCCAGCGTGCCCATCAAATGCAGCCAGCGTGCCCATCAAACGCAGCCAGCGTGCCCATCAAACGCAGCCACTGTGTCCATCAAACGCAGCCACTGTGTCCATCAAACGCAGCCACTGTGTCCATCAAACGCAGCCACTGTGTCCATCAAATGCAGCCACTGTGCCCATCAAACGCTGCCACTGTGCCCATCAAACGCAGCCACTGTGCCATCAAACGCAGCCACTGTGTCCATCAAATGCAGCCACTGTGTCCATCAAATGCAGCCACTGTGCCATCAAACGCAGCCACTGTGCCATCAAACGCAGCCACTGTGCCATCAAACGCAGCCACTGTGTCCATCAAACGCAGCCACTGTGCCCATCAAACGCAGCCACTGTGCCCATCAAATGCTGCCAGTGTGCATCGCCCACCGGCACTTACCTTGTCTCAGTGGGGCAGCGGTGTCCACGCTCGATGTCTTCTCCCGTCGCCTCTTCCCGTCCTCTGTGATAGGCGTCCAATCACAGTGCCTGTTGCTTCAGCTAATCAGGTGACAGGTAACAGACCCGAGCACCTGATTGGCTGAGAGGTGGTTCAGTGTTAGCAAAGCAAATGAATTTTCGCTTTCCTAACACAACGCTGAGTGAACAGCGAGCGCCCAGCATGGACACCTTTTTGGATGCCTATTAGAGCCTATGGCTCTAATCAGGTTCTTCCAGAAAATACACAGCCACTGTGCCATCAAACGCTGCCACTGTGTCCATCAAACGCAGCCACTGTGCCATCAAATGCAGCCACTGTGTCCATCAAATGCAGCCACTGTGTCCATCAAATGCAGCCACTGTGTCCATCAAATGCAGCCACTGTGCCATCAAACGCTGCCACTGTGTCCATCAAACGCTGCCACTGTGCCATCAAACGCTGCCACTGTGCCATCAAACGCAACCACTGTGCCCATCAAACGCAGCCACTGTGCCCATCAAACGCAGCCACTGTGCCCATCAAACGCAGCCACTGTGCCCATCAAACGCAGCCACTGTGCCCATCAAACGCAGCCACTGTGTCCATCAAACGCAGCCACTGTGTCCATCAAACGCAGCCACTGTGTCCATCAAACGCAGCCACTGTGTCCATCAAACGCAGCCACTGTGCCCATCAAACGCAGCCACTGTGCCCATCAATTGCTGACACTGTGCCCATCAAATGCTGCCAGTGTGCATCGCCCACCGGTACTTACCTTGTCTCAGTGGGGCAGCGGTGTCCACGCTCGATGTCTTCTCCCGTCGCCTCTTCCCGTCCTCTGTGATAGGCGTCCAATCACAGTGCCTGTTGCTTCAGCTAATCAGGTGACAGGTAACAGACCCGAGCACCTGATTGGCTGAGAGGCGGTTCAGTGTTAGCAAAGCAAATTAATTTTCGCTTTCCTAACACAACGCTGAGTGAACAGCGAGCGCCCAGCATGGACACCTTTTTGGATGCCTATTAGAGCCTATGGCTCTAATCAGGTTCTTCCAGAAAATACACCACCGCTGTAATTCAGGTGCCTGGTGCCCGACAAGGGGCCGGGTACCTGAATAGGGTGTTAGCGGCGACCATAGATAGATTCATGCAATGCATGAATCTATCTATGGTGATAGAGAGGTGGCAGGAGAAGAGGGGGTGGCGCCTGTGCGCCCTTTATGGACGCACCACCACTGCCCTCTTATCACCTCCCCGCAGTCCTCCTAGCTGGAGATCTACTTTAACTGGAGGGGAGATAGAGGGGAATTTCCTGTTTTCCTGGATTGGGGTGTCCTCTCGTCACCCTCCTGCAGTGCTCCCCACCTGGGGGTCTTCTTTAACTGGAGTGAGAAGGGAGTTCCTGGCTGAGGGTCCCCTCTTATCACCCCCTGCAGTCCTCCTAGCTGGGGGTCTTCTTTATCTGGAGGGGGGAGTATTTGTCAGT
The DNA here is from genome assembly GCA_029206835.1 of Rana muscosa. Lineage (NCBI taxonomy): Eukaryota > Metazoa > Chordata > Amphibia > Anura > Ranidae > Rana > Rana muscosa. The sequence goes on along the minus strand of CM055119.1, from coordinate 170,870,642 downwards.
ATTCCTGTATGGGTGGAAGGGAGTCCCTTCTAATCACCCCCATACACTCCTCCTGTTAAGGGGTCTCCTTCTCCTGGAGAGGGGTCAGTACGCCTGGAAGTGTGTATGAATGGGGGGGGGTCCCTGACTCCATTTGGGGTTCTCATATTACTTCTTGCACTTCTACATGTGGCTCCCTATACTTAGCTCTCAGATCATTGCACTTGGGCAGTTGTACAGAGTCCTTCCGGCCCCTTTCACGCCAACCTCTGTCAGCATTAGCTGAGCTTGGGGGGGGGGGGGATTACACTGGGGCACAGACTAACCTGGGGGGGATTACACTGGGGCACAGACTGACCTGGGGGGATTACACTGGGGCACAGACTGATCTTGGGGGGGATTTACACTGGGGCACAGACTGACCTGGGGGGGATTACACTAGGGCACAGACTGACCTTGGGGGGGGGGATTTACACTGGGGCACAGACTGACCTTGGGGGGGTACTGGGGAACAGACTGACCTTGGGGGGATTATACTGGGGGGACAGACTGACCTTGGAGGGGATTATACTGGGGGCAGACCAACCATCTGGCCACACCTACTGTTCATCACGGCACCGCATTACTGCTCTTCTCGGGGCATCCAAAGGTGTCCCAAGTCTTTTACAATCCTATAATGTATACTGGAAAAAAAAATGAAAAAATTGCTGTGTGCCGCTAAAGTGTTCGGGTTTGGCTTAATGAAAAGGTGGCAACCCTACTCCGACCTGGAGCCGCTCTCTGACATTGGAGACGATGCAGAGATCGACCAGACTTTCTGTCAGAAGGGTTGGGACAAGATAAAAAAGGGACTCACCTATGTCCGCAGGGGATAGTGCACCCCAGGTGGAGGCACCAGTGCCTGAGGAGGGGTCCCGTCCCCAGTCTGCCTTTCGATTCCCGGTGCCACCTGCATCTACCACCGGGGGTCAGAGACTGTCGCCATCTGGATTGTATTGTCTTACCGGGTGTGGGGAACAAAGCTACTATGCCTCCCTTGGCCAGGCTTCAACGCTTGTTTGGCCAGAAGGTTGCTCATGAGTATGGGTGGGAATATCCATACTTACCAAAGGACCTGTTGTATGCGGTCGAAGTCTATCGGGAACGTTGGTACAACGATTTCATATGGACACATAATAACGTGCCACACGCAAGCAGGTACCTCGCCTGCTCTCCCCGGGCATCACAAAGGTTCAAGGACTGCAAGGCAGAATGGATGCTGGGTCGGCACATCCACGCGGATAAGGTGCTGATACGCCGGAAAGATAAGGAAGATGCCGAGTATCAGATTGAGACCATGGATCAACATTTGAAGCCCCTTGTCCTGCCGCATCCCAGATTCTATCTGTAGGAGAAAAAAAGACTTCTTTCCTTTGTCCTTTTTCCCAAGTTGATGGAACTTTCTGGAATTTGTGTTTGCTTTTCTCCGGGAAAATCAGTGACTGTGCCCTAGTTACAAGGGGTGTTTGTGCTCTTCGGAAGAATGGAGACTGTTTCCGTTGTTTGTTCTCCTTTCTTCCATCCAACAAAGTAATCATGGACTTTGGGGTAGTTAGAGCCGGGGCACAGAGAAGTTTCGTCTCAGGATTCGACAAGTGCTATGACCACAGCGCTGTCACCAGGTGGCAGTGTTGCCCAACGACATTCACTTTTCACACACACACACACTTCTGGAAGGAAAGAATTTCTCTTAGGAGGAGTTTTTTCGTTCCCACACGAACATATGTGTCAGAGATTTGTGTGCTTAACATTTCTTTTCCCCTCTGCAGGAGAACATCCCATCAAAACCGCTGAGAATGGGGCGGGTTTTAGTCAGTGATGTGGGCGGGGGAAAAATGTCAATGATGTGACTTTGAAATGTTTACTGTTGTGTGTTCGTTTGTTTCCCTTTCCTTTCATGTTAGGCTCAGGCACAACTCTAGTTTTTTTTCAAAACTTTTTATTTTTGGAATATTCAGCTAGTCTCTGGATCGGGCTATGTTACCTCCCGTTGGAGAAATGGCTTGTTTCAGACACTGGGGACCAGTGTCAAATCACTGGGGGGAGAGTGTAGCGGGTATATACTATTTAGGGGCAGCATCTGGGTGGTAGTATGACCCAGATGCATTATTGGTAGTGCAGGGCTATGTTTTATTCGTGTGATGACATCAGTGGTGTTGAGTTCCCTGCAGGCCCAGTAGGTGGCGTTGTCATTCTGAGCTGGGGTTGTGTCACGTACCTGGTAGGTGAGCCCAACGTGCAGGGAGTGGCCTCTCGTAAACCTCTGGCTCGAGTACCCCTGATAGAGCAGACAGGGGCTCAAGAGGGCAAAGGGACACAAGTGCCTGGCAGGAACTGAAGCAGGTGGAGGTAGAAGCAGCAGTCTGCAGCTGAAGGTAGCTGATGGGAGGCATGCAGTGGTCCGCAGCAGACACTTGAGGATCAGGAGACAGACTTGGAGAAGACAGGCCGGGTCAAACACAAGCGGGCAGATAGGTACAAAGCAGGATCCAGGAGTAGTTAAAGTCCAGGCCGGGTCAGTATATCAGGCGGGCAGCAAACTGGTTAAAAGGAGCAGGCAGGAGCGAGATCGGGACAAGCCGGGATCAAGGCAGGCAGCAAACAGGAGAAGTCAAGGGAATCCGGATCAGGTATCAGAGTAACACAATCAGAGGTTCAGGCAGCAAGGGTCTCAGGAGAACGCTGTAGACCGGACAGCAAGGATGCAAGGTGACAGCTCTCTTTAAATAGGCAGTCTTGGCGCCAAGTACCGTCATAGGTGCGCGCGTGCACCGCTATCGCGCATCCACGTGCCGCTATCGCGCATCTGCGTGCGCCGCTATCGCACACCCACACACTGCTATCGCGCATGCGCCGAACAGGTCTCCTGTGCACAGGTATTCTGAAACCCAGATTGCTGGGATGATTGTGAGAACGTCTTTCCTGACAGGTTGAACCACTGCTGCAGTGCCGTACCCTTTGTGACCTCTCGCAGCAGCTGTACTGCGGGGCGGGGAACCCGCTGTGCTTGCTGGTAGAGGGTATAAAGGGGGCGGACATCTTCACCACGAGGTCGGAGTCCCAGGCACCTTCAGCCTGAGGGCTGCTGTCCGTGATCGGTGTCCAGGCACCCTTGGCCTGTACACGTGGAGTTCATGTTCCATCCCAGACACCTTCAGTCTGGGGTGAGGTACTCAACCGGAGGCCTGGGGCCCAGTACCTTCCACTGGGTCCCGCAAGGGAGGGATTGTCATAGGGTGCCCCAGGTCTTGGGCACCCGAATACAGAGGCGTAAGGGACCAGAGGAGGGATTCAACCGAAGATCTGGTGCAGCATATTGCCAGTGCCGGGTGGACATCTGGAGACCGTCGGGATGGATATCTTTCCCGAACAAGGGCCAATTCATCAGGGAAGGTGATTCATGTTCTATGACCGGTGGCAACGGTTCATCTAGTCAATTCAGGTCGGTGGCAGAGACCTGCTATTAGGCCTGTGGCAAGGGCCTCAACAGTTCACCCGGTCGGTGGCATTGACCAATCTCACAGTCGGTGGCAGAGACCATGCGCCAAGCCTATTCGCAAGAAAAAGGAATAGGAGTGTTCACTGTGCCTGGGCCTACTCGTATCCACACCCTGTCTGTTCATTTTAAAAGTTCAACTGATGCTGTTCATGTGAAAGAAGAATAAAGGAGCGTTGGACTTTTTATGGTGTGGGGCTCCATTACTGACAGTCAAACTTCCTCTCTGCAGGAGGGCCAGAGGCTCCGTCTAGAACACAGACCCGAAGGTAACATAAGTGTTGGCTTTCACCTCTACATACTAGAGGACATGGGCCGTAGTGAACCTCATCCTCCTCCCGCATACCCCTAGACAAGCCAGACGTTTTATTTACAAGGGGGACGGGGGGTGAGGCCGCTACATAAAAATACAGGCTGCCATTGCTGTCCTTCTAAAAATTATGTTTATGTGACTGTCACTGGAATAATTATTTGAATCAAGTGTGCAGAGCATATGCACAGCAACTGAGTGTCATAGAAAAGTCAGTAATCCTTATATCTAAACTAGAAACTAATAGAACCTAAGTATCAGCACGACAGCCAGGAAACTAGCTTTTTCAGAAAGAATGCAGCAATAGCAACCTACAAATTTTTCTCATGACCGTTTTTTTTTTTTTACTCTCTGTCTACCATTAGTAGGTACTGGGTGCAGAACAGTGCACTCCCCCTTCTCTGGTTCTGGCTGTGGAGTCAACTGGTCCCTGAACAACAATGCTGGGGGGCTTTCCAAATCCCACTGATACTAATGATGAGAAACTATCCCTCCCACTGATGCTAATGATAGGACACTATTCCTCCCACACTAAAAATGGGGCAGAATAAAATAAATGCAGCCACCACATCTAAGCTACAATGTACTGTTCTAGAATTTCATTCTTGGGTTTAGATACACCTTAACGTTGGGGTTACTGGGTAGATTTAGCCTAAAGCCTCCACGGACGTAGTGACGTACTACAAGGAATTTCAGCTCTTGAGCGACACCCTTTGGGCCCCTTCTGCTAATTTCGTGTTTGGTGAGCATTGATTTCGAGCATGCGTGTTTGTACTTTCGACTTTTGTGTGATGGATTTGTGCACTGACCATACGAAAATCAGATGTCAAACCGGTGTCCGCCGAAAATTTACTAGCCTGCCATCCAACATTTGTTAGCCGAAAGTTGGACAACAATTGTCAAAAGGAGTGTACTAACGGTAAGATTTTAGGACAACAGTCTGTCAACAGACAATCCCCTGCCAACAATCGTACCGTGTGTGCGAGGCTTAAAGGCCCATACACACGATCGGACATTTCGACAACAACGATCCGACGGACGTGTTTTATCGGACAATCCGACCGTCTGTATGCTCCATCGGACAATTGTTGTTGGTTTTTCGACGGACAAATGTTCGCTGTGCATGCTTTCAGACTTTTCGACAACAAATGTCCGATGGAGGATCATCCGATCGTGTATACACAAGTCCATTGGACTAAAATCCAAAGTACAAACACGCATGCTCAGAACCAATGCTAAACATCAGACAACAATAGCAGAAGTTGACCAAAGGGTGGTGGTAAAGAGCTGAAAAACCACGTGATTTGGTGAATGTTGGCTGAAAATGTTCTGCAGTGTGTATGCAGAACAAGTTCACGGCCAATGTCCACGGAAAATCCAAAATCCCCGGAAAAGTCCGTTTGAAGTCCGATAGTGTGTATGAGGCTTAAAGCGGTTGTATACCCCCTGCTGCTTTTTTTTTTTTCCATACCTGAAAGGCAAAAGGCATAATGAGATAGTATGCACCGAAATACTTACCTTAGAACGAGGCGTCGGTAACTTACCTGGTCCACGCCGAGGGAGATGTCATCTTGCCTCGGCGTGTCTTCCGGGTATCGCTGCTCCAGCGCTGTGAGTGGCTGGAGTGGCGATGTCGTCACTCCAGCGCATCGGCAAGGTCCAGCGGCTGCCGGGCTTTAGCCGAGAAACCCCGCTGCGCATGCACCGCTGCAGTCAGCCACTCATTGCGAGGGGGAATATCTCCTAAACCGTATAGGTTTAGGAGATATTCTTTTTACCTACAGGTAAGCCTTATTATAGGCTTACCTGTAGGTAAAAGTTAAAAAATAGGGTATACAACCGCTTTAAGACTACACTAAAATAATCTGTTTGCTAGTAAAGGATTTAACCGTTGTTGACAATCGCTGCATTTGCAACACACTGAAAGTGATATGCTGTGAACAAGTAGTTTAATCGCTCAGTAGCAAAGAGATGTAATAACCTGTGTAGCCCTGGGCTTATATATTATTAGAAAACCTAAGAAAGAATGAGAAAAACCCCCACTATGTTGGTCCAAAATAGGTTTACGTGTTGTTTTGCTTCTGGAAGTATCATTTTATCCCGCATTGAAAACCTATATGGGGAGGTAAGTTACTGCTGGTACCAGCAGCTAGTCAGACAAATCTAATATTCAAAGCTGCAGAACATGAAAGGTCAATGTTATCACTAAGAAATAACGTGTGGGAGAAGCTGTAACAGAATAGCAGTCAAGAGGGACCCTTTACACAAGATCTGCAGCAATCAAGCAAAGCACAGCAAGTGGTGGTAAATCAGGTCACAGAGGGTTCCATATTGTCACTCTGTAGAAGACAAAAAAAAAAAAGAAAAAGATGACTGAATAGAAAAACTAGAGACCAGAGAAATGTAAAGCCAATATATAGTCCATATTCATGTTACTGAAAAAAGCTACAGCTGTTCGAAAATAACTATACTAGACAAATACACATGTAGCGAACCCCTAAATTTAGGGGGTCGCTATGCCCAAATTTAAGGGACGGCCTGGGCAATAGTTTGGCTCAGGCCTTCTAATTTGATACTGGACTCTGCTCTGCTGTGGTGTTGTCTGGTGTACAGTTCCCCTTTGGCTTGTGGGTGGCACTGTTGCCCAGGCCTAGGGTCGAACCTCAGGTAACACAGTGGCGTGATTGGATGTCCTCTCTCGGCTGCCGTGCGGTGGGCGGGGTTTCACCTGCTGTGCATGCCAGGAGAGTGTATATAAGGGGCAGACACCATGTTTAGGTAGGAGTGCCCGGGGAGAGGATTGCCCGGGGAGAGGAGTGCCCCGGGGGAGTGTGCCCCATGGGGGTGCATGGACTGGCCGAGGAGTCTCGGGCACCTTTAGCCCGAAGCTACAACATCCAGGTAGGCCCAGTACCTTTAACCGGGTCTACAATCAGCACATTGGAGTCCCAGGGTGCCCAGGTGAAGGTACCCGCTCTGACTGAGAGGAAGCCAAGGGAGGATCGGTCCCACAGAAGAGATGAGTGATAGTAGGTCGCTGTCTTGGGAAAGGCCTGGTGACCTGTCAGAGGGAAGGATTCCTTACTCAACAAAACTAACCCTGTAGAGTGCTCATTGGCATCGTCTGTTCTCTAAATTCTACAGAGGGTTAAGGAAGCTTCTGGATTCAGGAATAACAGGATTCTGCTGCTATAGAGGATCTCCTGAACCCGTCCCTGGAGGGGACAAAGTGATAGTATTGTTCGAGCTCCACTCCGGCTGCTAGACTGTAAGAGGGATTTATCCGGGTGAGCTAAACCCACTCGGGATCTAGTGGCAACGAGTGAGTCAAGTGTTGTGTGCCTGAATCTACCTTCTAACTTCGCTAGCTTCTTTCTCTCTTCAATTTCCCGTTAACTGAAGCAAAGGAAAATAAACTCTTTGTTGGAGTTAAAGTCATGTGGACATTGGCCTTCTTGGGAAAGAATATAGACTTTTCCCTACATTCTAGGGACGAGAACCAGTGGAAGGAGGTAACTCGCTGCAGGACCCAAATCTGTGAACACCCCTTGACCTCTGATAAGGAGGACACGGGCTTGTGGCATGGTGTGTCCTACCCCCCGCAGTTGAAGGTAAGCGGGGGCAAAAGGATTGGTGTGCTACACACACACTGCCATCATTTACTTCTTCCGAAAAAACTAGTTGTCTGGCTGATAATCCAATAGAAGCATTCAGAAAAGAACTTTTGACTTTACAATGAATTAACTAGGAAAACATTCTGCGTGTGTTCCAGGTCGACTCACAAAAGACTGAAGATAGAAACAACCAGCAACCAGGATGTTCAGAGGTCAGTTATGAAACTCTTTGTACTTTTCTTTTTTCTTTAATTCTTTATTTATAGGAATAAAGCATCCAACAGTCCAATACAAAGTAAGTGTGAAATCTCACAAAAGACAAACAAAGATAGCATCTCAGAAGAATGAAATGTACATGACGTGCTTGGAAAAAAAACATGAATGGATAAATGAAACATCTCTTCTAAGATCAAGGAGGTTATCAGAAAATATTGCATTATTCCCGCCATAGTACTCACTCGGGCGAATACTTTAATTTGTTTCTAAGAGAAAGGAGAAGAATAAGGGGCAACCAAAAGATGCCTACAAGCACCCAAAAGAGGGGAATAAGGTGGGGAAGGAAGGTAAGGGGGCAAGAGATAATTGGTAGCAGGGAAGGAGAGCTCCAGCCCACAGACTGTGATTGACAACCTTAGTCATGAATGTTCCCTATGTACTGTGTGAAGGGGTGTGTCTCTTCCCTCCAATCATCTCTCAGCGTTCCCCTTACTGGGTTCTGTAGTGTGTGACTTTAGACCCCCACCCCCTGCTTTTCAGAGCTGAGAGATGCTGTGTAAAATCTGTGTTTTAGAAGGCTATAGAGAAGAAATGGTTGCAGATAAACAAGTACAACTTATGTGGGAGGATTTGTTTAATCTCTTTGTATCACCTGAGGTCAGTCACTTCACTGTGTATATGTAAACGTTTTCAACCATGTTAAGCTTTATAAAAAGGCATTTATTCATCAGGAGTAAGAAAAACTTGAATACATATGAAAAAGGAACCTAAAGCTCCATCTTATGGCATAAAATGAGAATGCATAGTATAAATATGCAACATTTTATATTTATCTAACTAAATAAACATACTAGAACTTTTGTTTTTACTCTAGACCACAATAAATAAAGAAAATACAGTAAAACCTTGGTTTGAGAGTAACTTGGTTTGAGAGCGTTTTGCAAGACAAGCAACATTTTTTAATAAAATTTTACTTGATATACAAGCGATGTCTTGATATACAAGTAGCATCATGTCACAACTGAGTATAAAAGAGAAGAGAGGCGCCTCTAAGAAGAAATATGGTTACATTTATTGAAGGTACAACATTAAGCAACATATTGCTACACTTAGAGGCGCCTCTCTTCTCTTTTATTCTCTGGAGCTCCTGCTGGATTTTGCTTCTAATCCCCTTGTGGAGACTTCCATTTGTGGATGGACATTTTATGGTTACACAACCTGGTCACATTTCTATAATCTTTTTATATGGACTATAAACTGAAGGACTTATGAATAAATGGTTGTGGAACGAATCATTTAAGTTTCCATTATTTCTTATGGGGAAATTTGCTTTGATATACAAGTGCTTTGGATTGCAAGCATGTTTCTGGAACGAATTATGCTCACAATCCAATGTTTTACTATACATTAAAAACCAATATGCAGCCCCTGTAATGTGATATTTTGTTTCCTCTACGCTTTGCTGTTTGTAATAGGGATTGAAGGGCAGGTCAGGGTGACAGAATGGTCATCACATCCTCCATGTTTGCCTCCTCATTGAGCACCAAAGAATGGTCCCATGAAAGGTCCACCCGGGGTGCGTTCTTCTGGGCTACGCTAGGCATTTTGTATATTTTGGGGTACATTTACTTGTGCCACATTTACAATCTGGACGGGTGACTAAACGTGAACTCTATCTTGATGTCTTAATCATCACTATAGTTACTTGTGCATTTAGGAAGGACACGTGGAGCCAATGCCTCCTCCACCTGTCCAGCGTATCACTGCTACCTCAATCCCGGTATGGGGTCCCGCCGTACACCTAGTATGGACTCCATGCTGCACTTCACTTAACTTTTTCTCTTCCGTACCTGTGTACAGAATGAGATTCCTGGCGTTGCAGATCTGCTTCCGCTGCTATGGGAGGCGAACCATGGCTGAAGGTGTACTGACAACACCGCACCTGCCACTTGTACACACTTAAAGCGGAGGTTCACCCAAAATGGAACTTCCGCTTTTCGGAACCCTCCCCCCCTCCGATGTCACATTTGGCACCTTTCAGGGGGGAGGGGGTGCAGATACCTGTATAAAACAGGTGATTGATTGGGAGGGAGAGGGGTTTGTTGGGACTTTAATGAGGTAATGGGTCAGATTACCTCCATCCCTAAAATTGTATAATATAAAAAAGGGGGGAGAGCGGGACTTTGTATGAAGCACGTGCGGGAAACATTCGGGTAGGTAGGGGGAAATGAACATATCTGAAATACATTGTAAAATTAATAATTTAATACTTTCAAATAATGCACCGTACATGACTAAATTGCATTATTAAAGAAATCAATATACATATTTCACAGACTTTGTTGAACATGCTTCATACAAAGTCCCGCTCTCCCCCCTTTTTTATATTGTATAAAACAGGTATTTGCACCACTTCCGGGTATAGACTCCCGCGGGAGTCCCGCCCCTTCGCGTCACCCCCCCCCCCCCCGCTGTGTTCTGGGAAACACACGGCTCCCAGGACACAGCGGAGACCAGTGAGGACGGCGCAGCGTGACTCGCGCATGTGCAGTAGGGAAACAGGCAGTGAAGCCGCAGCGCTTCACTTCCCGATTCCCTCACCGAGGATAGCGGTGGGGGAAGCCGAGAGCCCAGCGGTAGCTCGGCTTTGGCTGCCGACGTCGCGGGCGACCTGGACAGGTAAGTGTCCATTTTTTAAAAGTCAACAGCTGGCTTTTAAAAAAAATAATTCCGGTGAACCTCCGCTTTAACGACAGGCAGCTAGAGAAACCTTGGTTAGGGATGAGCTCGGTGTTCGAGTCGAACATACGTTCGACTCGAACATCGGCTGTTCGATCGTTCAACGAAGATCGAACTATTTGGGCCGTTTGCGCCAAATTCGAGTGACGCGAACGGCCCACAATACACTGCGCCATCGCAGTGCAATCCCGGCGCTGTGATTGGCCAAGCATGCACTGTGACCCCGCATGCTTGGCCAATCACAGCGTCGGCAGCTAGGAGAGCCATAATTGGCCACAGGCAGGTTGCCTGTGGCCAATTATAGCTATGGGGGTTTAGCACACGCCCCACACTATAAAAGGCCGCCAGCGCGGCGGCCTTGTGTAGTGTGTTCCGGCGCAGGGAAAGAGAAGGATAGGCAGGGACAGTGTCATTGTGCTATTCTTTGTGCTATTCTTGTGTGTAGGGAGAGAGAAGGATAGGCAGGGAGAGTTTCAGTGTCATATTCTTTGCTAAACCTTGTGTGCAGGGAGAGAGAAGGATAGGCAGGGGACAGTGTCAGTGTCATATTCTTTGCTAAACCTTGTGTGCAGGGAGAGAGAAGGATAGGCAGGGAGAGTGTCAGTGTCATATTCTTTGCTAAACCTTGTGTGCAGGGAGAGAGAAGGATAGGCAGGGGACAGTGTCAGTGTCATATTCTTTGCTAAACCTTGTGTGCAGGGAGAGAGAAGGATAGGCAGGGAGAGTGTCAGTGTCATATTCTTTGATAAAAATTGTGTGCAGGGAGAGAGAAGGATAGGCAGGGGACAGTGTCAGTGTCATTGTTGCTAAGCCTCCTGCACATTATACACCTGAAGCTAGCCCGTATTGCTGTGTTTTCCTGGTGTGTTACACCAACAGGCATTTTCAGCACTTACAGCGGGCGGAGTGTGCTTCCTGCTAAATATACACCTGAAGCTAGCCCGTATTGCTGTGTTTTCCTGGTATGTTACACTAACAGGCATTTGCAGCACTTACAGCGGGCGGAGTGTGCTTGCTGCTAAATATACACCTGAAGCTAGCTCGTATTGCTGTGTTTTCCTGGTGTGTTACACTAACAGGCATTTGCAGCACTTACAGCGGGCGGAGTGTGCTTCCTGCTAAATATACACCTGAAGCTAGCCCGTATTGCTGTGTTTTCCTGGTGTGTTACACTAACAGGCATTTGCAGCACTTACAGCGGGCGGAGTGTGCCTCCTGCACATTATACACCTGAAGCTAGCCCGTATTGCTGTGTTTTCCTGGTGTGTTACACTTAGTGTGTTACACTAACAGGCATTTGCAGCACTTACAGCGGGCGGAGTGTGCTTCCTGCAAAATAAACACCTGGAGCTAGCCCTTATTGCTGTTTTTTCCTGTTGTGTAACACAGGCAGTCATCTGCAGCACTTACAGCGGGCATTGCTGGTTTTCCCATCTCCCTGTAGGCCATTGCTATGTCTGGAAGGCCAACAAAGAGAGGCAGACAGTCACGAGCCAATAAAAGAGGGCAAGCAGGCTCTGTGTCTGGGGGCAACAGTGCTGGTCATGGACGCGGTGCATTGTCATCAGCACATGGCCATGGGACACGCTTGTCCTTCTTTTCGGCAGCTGGACGTGCTGAGCCGCATCATGCCGAAGACTTGGTAGAGTGGATGACCAAGCCCTCCTCATCCTCCTCATCCTCTCTCACCCAGGCTCAGGGTACTGGCAAAGCAGCTGCCAAAGCGTCCTCTTCCCTGGTATCAATGTCATCATCAGTCACTCCTTCCCTAGACCCACCATGTCCTCCTGAGGAGTCCCCCGAACTGTTTGAGCACAGTGTTGGGTACATGCTCCAGGAGGATGCCCAGCGTTTCGAGGGGTCTGATGATGATACCCAGCTAGAGGAAGGCAGTAGCGTGAGAGCAGAGAGAGGGGATGCTCAAGAAGGACACCAATCTGCCAGATTGGCTCCAGTGATGAGGAGGGAGGGGATGATGAGGTCACTGACTCCACGTGGGTGCCTAATAGGAGAGAGGAGGAGGAGGCACATCTCCAACAAGGCAGGATTCCCTCGGGGGGCCAGCGTAAGGGCAGCACACCGACTGAATCACACCGCAGAGCTCCGCCTATGCAGGGCGCTGCCTCTGCCCGTTATTCAAAAAGTTCTTTGGTGTGGGCCTTTTTTGAGTCGAGTGCATCAGATCGCACAGCTGCAGTTTGCAACATATGTCTCAAGCGTATATCGCATGGCCAAAACATCAGACGCTTGGGCACCACATGCTTGACCAGACATATGTTGACCTGCCATGCAGCTCGTTGGCAAGCCTACAATAAAGACCCACACCAAAGAACAAAGCGGACCTCTCCTTGCACTGCATCAGCTGGGATCTCCAACCCCACTATACCTTCAGTCCTCTCTGAAACCTGCACTGAGAGGAATGAAGGTGTATAATTAGGTGTGTCACAGCCAAGTACTTGCGGGCACTCTGCTAGCAGTACACCGACGTCCGATTCTAGCAGGCAAATTTCCCTGCCCCAGCTGCTGGACCGTCGAAAGAAGTTCACTCCCAGCCATCCACATGCCCAGCGGTTGAATGCTAGCTTGGCTAAATTGCTAGCGCTTCAACTGCTGCCTTTTCAGTTGGTAGACTCGGCCCCCTTCCGTGAGTTTGTGCAATGTGTAGTTCCTCAGTGGCAGGTTCCCAAACGCCACTTTTTCTCACGGAAGGCGATTCCGGCTCTCTACCGGCATGTGGAAGGCGATGTCTTGGCCTCGCTGGACAGGGTGGTCAGCTGCATATTACCGCTGACTCATGGTCCAGCAGGTATGGACAGGGACGTTACCTTTCTTTCACGGCCCATTGGGTCACTCTTTTGGCAGCTGGGAAGGATGCAGGACAAGGTGCAGTAGTGTTGGAGGTTGTTCCGCCGCCACGCCTCCAAAATGCTACTACTGGTTGTGACACACCTCTCTCCTCCACCCCCTCTTCTTCTTCCTCCATGGCCTCTTCCTGTGCTTTGTCCTCTGAACCAGCGGTGCTCCGTAGGTGTTCAAGGGGCTACGCAAGTACGCAGGCAAAAAGATACCATGCCGTGCTTGCGCTGGTGTGTTTGGGGGACAGGAGCCACACTGGGGCAGAGGTTCTGTCTGCTCTGCAGGGGCAGGCCGAGAGGTGGTTGATGCCACGCCAGCTTAAGCCAGGAATGGTGGTTTGCGACAATGGCACCAACCTCCTCTCCACCCTCCGACAGGGACAACTGACCCATGTGCCCTGTGTGGCTCACGTCCTTAACCTGGTGGTGCAGCGGTTCTTGGGCAGGTACCCGGGCTTACAGGATGTCCTGAGGCAGGCCAGGAAAGTCTGTGTGCATTTCCGCAGATCTTATAATGCCAGTGCTCGCCTGGCTGAGCTGCAAAAGGAGTTGAACCTGCCCAAGAACCGCCTTATATGTGACATGCCCACCAGGTGGAACTCAACGTTGGCCATGCTGCAGCGGGTGCACACGCAGAAGAGGGCCATCAATGAGTACCTGTGCGACTACGGCACCAGGACAGGGTCAGGGGAGCTCGGGTTTTTCTCACCACGCCAGTGGGGCATGATCAGGGATGCATGCACTGTCCTGGCACCATTTGAGGAGGCCACGAGGATGGTGAGCAGTGACAATGCATGCATCAGTGACACTGTACCTCTTGTCCACCTGTTGGAACATACGCTGCGTGGAATAATGGACAGGGCACTTGAGGCAGAACAGAGGCAGGAAGAGGACTTCCTTGCCTCTCAAGGCCCCCTTTACCCAGACAGTGTTCCTTCTGTCCCACCCATCGCACAGGAAGAGGAGGAGGAGGAGGATTGTGTCAGCATGGAGGTGGAGCCTGGCACTCTTTTAGGGATGATTTACAGTCCCAAGAAACCCGTGGACTTGTATGTGGCTGGGAGGAGGTGGCTGCGGATCATGTCGCCCTTAGTGACCCAGAGGACTCCGGACCGAATGCCTCAGCTAACCTACGCTGCATGGCCTCCCTGATCCTGCAAAGTCTGCGGAAGGATCCTCGTAAACTTCGGATCAAGGAGAGGGACCATTACTGGCTGGCCACTCTCCTTGAATCCACGGTACAAGGGTAAGGTTGCGGACCTTATCTTACCGTCGCAGAGGATGAGACAACTCCGGGAGGCCTTGCAGAAAGGTCTGTGCAACGCGTTCCCAGAGACTGGGAGGTTACAAACTCCTGGTCCTGGACAACGAGTTGCTGAGGCTTCGGTCAGTCAAAGAAGGAGCGGTGGGGAAGGTGGCCGTCTGACCGATGCGTTCAGACAATTCTTTAGTCCGCAGCCCCAAGGTATGATCGGTTCCAGCAACCATCGCCAGCGTCTGATACACATGGTGCAGGAATACCTAGGGGCAAGGTCAGACTTGGACACCTTCCCCACCGAAAATCCTCTGGCTTACTGGGTCTTGAGGATGGATCACTGACCAGAGCTTGCACAGTATGCAATTGAGCTACTGGCCTGTCCTGCATCCAGCGTTCTTTCAGAACGCACATTCAGTGCTGCTGGAGGATTTGTCACGGATCACAGGGTGCGCCTGTCCACCGACTCGGTTGATCGACTGACCTTCATAAAGATGAACCAGTCTTGGATCACCACCAGCTACCAAACACCTGAAGCTGATATAACAGACAAATTTATTTTCAAATGTCACATCCCTTCAAGACTGATGCTGATGCTGAGTGACTGTCCTGTTATGTTGACTGACTATCCTCCTCCTCCTCAATGATCTGATTGATGATGATAGCTTGGAAGAACAGTTTTGTTTCTGGGTGCCGCCACCAGTGGCTAAGGCCCAATTTTTCAGCCCCTGTTTAACAGGGGCATGTAATTACAATTTTTTATGCAATGCTTTGCAGCAGGGCTCATTCCTGCACTCCAACTAGAGTATCTGGGAGAGGTTGCAGTGTCGTGAGACCAGCACCAGTGCCTAAGGCCCAATTTTTCAGCCCCTGTTTAACAGGGGCGTGTAATTACAATTTTTGATGCAATACTTTGCAACAGGGCTCATTGCTGTGCTCCAAGTACAGTATCTGTGAGGGGTTGCAGTGTTGTGGCACCAGTGCCTAAGGCCCAGTTTTTCTGCCCTTGTTTAACAGGGGCATGTAATTACAATTCTTGATCTAATAATTCACAGCAGGGCCCATTCCTGCGCCCACCAAGAGTAACTGTGAAGCCTTACAGTGTTGTGTCAACACCACCACCACCACCACCACCAAAGGCCCAATTTTTCAGCCCCTGTTCAACAGGGGCATGCAATTACAATTCTTGATCTAATAATTCACAGCAGGGCCCATTCATGCACCCACCAAGAGTAACTGTGAGGGCTTACAGTGTTGTGGCAACACCAACATGTAAGGGGCAAATTTCAGCAGAGTATATACGGCAGGCCCCTACTTTCAAACATCCAACTTACAAACGACTCCTACTTGCAAACGAAAGGAGACAACAGGAAGTGAGAGGAAATCTACCCCTAGGAAGGGAAATTCTCTCCTGTAAGAGTTAATATGGGAAAAAGGTGTCTCCTCTCTACTGATGCTTTATCACCAATCCTTGTTTCAATAAAAAACCCACCCTTTTCAAAAACATTTGTCATTGGGACGGAAAGTGAGGTGAAATGTTCTGAACAGGGGCACAGACAGCAAAACAAATGTTACAGGGGTGATAACCCTTCCCTATGTTTTCCAAAAAGCTTAAAAATAATTTTTTTGGCTGGAGCTACACTTAAACAATGTACCTGTTCAAAATTACAAACAGATTCTACATAAGAACAAACCTACAGTCCCTGTCTTGTATGCACCGCCTGTATACGGCTGTTCAGAGTATATAGGGCCTTTTTTATTTTGTGTGCGGGGTTCCTCTTAATATCCATACAAGACCCAAGGGGGCTGATAATGGGCTGGGGTGGGGGGGGGGGGTAGCTATGCCATTTTTCTCAAAGATTTTCATCCATATTACCGGGACCAGACATTACATTAAAGCCGCAAGCAGTTTTAAATGGCTTTTTTTTCCTTTAGAAATGTCATTTTGTGCAGGGACAGTTCTAAACACGGGAAACACGTGGCACTTCACAGGCATACTTTAGACACCCCCCAGGTACGATATTTAAAGGAATATTTGACTTTTTTTTTTTCACTTTATGCATCATTAAAATTACTGCTCTTGAAAAACGGCCGTTTTTAAAACTTCTTTTTGCATTGATACATGTCCCTGGTGCAGAACCCGGGTTCCCAAACCCTTTTTAGGACAATAACATGCATATTAGTCGTTATAATTAGCACTTTACATTTCGAACGTTCGCATCCATTGTATTTAATAGGGTTCTAACGTTCGTGCGAACTTTCGGTCCGTTCGCGGGTTCTGGTGCGAACCGAACCCGGGGGTGTTCGGCTCATCCCTACCCTTGGTAACAACTGTAACTTCACACTGTATGAACTCCTTGTACTGTGGCCTTCATACCCCAATGTGTCTTAGTGACCAGAGCTGTAGACTAGGTATGCCAGTTGCTTGCATTGCACTCCTTTAGTAATTTCAGAACAAGGGCAAAATTTCAAAAAGCTTTACTGAAGAATAAATTAACAGTTGGGAATAAAGTGCAGACATTCCCCTAACATCCCTAATTCCTAACTACAGACTTGTGGCTGCCCCAGAATACCTGTTTAGAGTAAGTCCATAATTGGATGAGTCCATAGTGGGTTAAACCTCAAATTCAACAATTCTCCGGTCCTCCAGGCTCTGATGACAGCATGGTAGCATTCCACCCACAATATTTCTAGGCCTCATATGGCTCTGGCTGTCCCCTATTCTCTTTTTTGGGGCTCAGGGTTTCTCTCTTTCCCCTGAGTGCGGACCTCCCATTCGTTTTAAATTACACAGAATCAGTGGGCCAGACCCAGCAAAGTCCACCAATCAGAAAACCTGGGAAAACACTTAACTCTTAATTTCCCAACTGGGGTAGATTAAACGGGCAGCTGGAACTTCAACCTGCTGTGAGGGGGTTAGCTCGGCAGCGGGTGTGTGTGACCCCCGGGATGGGCTCCCCACACAAAAACAGGCCCAGCAAACGGAGGTTCTGGTTTTCAAAATCAAAAAAAGGTGCGGTTTATTTTCTATTTACAGTGACAAAACACAGCAAAGCCAAAAGAAACATAAACAAAATAAATCCTGGTCAATTTGACCTCCGACTAAACATACAGGTTTCCTAACTAACAACTGGGATCAGCCTAGTGCTGTCCTAGTCCCTAAGTCCCTGGTTTTAAATGTCCAAGCAAATAGCCACACAGGCTTTGTCTCACCGCACAAGGGTTCACTCTCTCCAGGAAGTCCACACAGGTCTGCTTCCAGGCATGAGCTAACCCCTAATGAAGCTGGGAGTTCTTATAGAGGCCTAAATGAGCTGACAAGCTTCAGCTGGTCTCATCAACTCCCTGTCTGCACGACGCCCCACACTCTCCCTAGAGGTATGAGTCATCCATGAGCCCACTATCCTCAGCTGGGCTTATACAACTCTCCACCTAGTTGTATAAGTCGGCGTAAAGCCTGAATCTGGGCGAAATATATCTACCCCCCTGGATGCAACCAGGTGACTTTACCTTCCTGCTGTCACATACCCCCCCCCTCTTGTTTTAACCTCGGGGTTGGAACACCAGCAATCAGGCATTCATGTACTCGAGACAAAGCATCCACATTCCCCATTTGAACGCCAGGGCGATGCTTTACTGTGAAGTTGAATTCCTGGAGGGCCAGGAACCACCTATTCACTCTTCTATTTGTTTCCTTGTTTTGAGCCATCCACTTTAACGGAGCGTGATCCGTAACCATGTCAAAGTGCCTACCTAGCAGGTAGTACCGAAGGGAATCTAGAGCCCACTTCACCGCTAAACACTCCTTTTCAACGGTGGCGTAATTTACCTCATGGGACTTCAACTTCCTGCTGAGGTAAATGACTGGGTGCTCTTCCCCGTTCCAGACCTGGGACAATACTGCTCCTAACCCCACATCTGACGCATCACTTTGTACGACAAAGTCTTTAGAGAAGTCGGGTGAGTACAACACTGGCTGGCTACATAAGGCTTGTTTCAAGAATTGGAATGCTGCCTCAGCCTCGGGGGTCCATTTAATCATGACCGACCCTTTCCCCTTCGTTAGGTTGGTTAGGGGCACAGCCTTAGAAGCAAAGTGGGGAATGAATCGCCGATAATACCCAGCGATTCCCAGAAAGGCTCGTACCTGCTTCTTGCTGTTGGGACGTGGCCAACTCTGGATGGCCTCGACTTTGTTGAGTTGGGGTTTTATTACTCCCCTCCCAATGGTGTACCCAAGATATTTGGCCTCCTCCTGCCCAATGGTACACTTCTTGGGGTTAGCCGTAAACCCCGCTTCCCGAACAGAGTCCAGGACTGCTTGCACTTTTGGCAGATGTGAGGCCCAATCTGTGCTATGGACAATTACGTCATCCAGGTAAGCCGCAGCATACTTCCGATGGGGCCTCAGCATCTGGTCCATTTTCCGCTGGAATGTGGCCGGCGCATTCTGTAACCCGAACGGCATTCTTTTATATTGGAACGCCCCGTCTGGGGTTACAAATGCGGTTTTCTCTTTGGCCAATTTGGCCAGGGGGATTTGCCAATACCCTTTTGTGAGGTCAAGAGTCGTCATGTATCGGGCTGTTCCCAGCCGGTCGATCAACTCATCTATACGTGGCATGGGGTAGGTGTCAAATTTTGTAACTTTGTTCAACTGACGAAAATCGTTACAAAATCGCCAGCTCCCATCCGGTTTAGGCACCAACACAATGGGACTAGACCAATCACTTTGGGACTCCTCTATCACCCCTAAGTTCAGCATTTTCTGTACTTCCTCCCGTATTGCCTCCCTTCGGGCCTCTGGGATCCGATAGGGTTTTAACTTCACCCTTTCACCGGGCGGGGTAATGATGTCATGCTCTACCCCAGATGTTTGTCCCGGCAGCTCAGAGAATACCTCCTTGTTGCGAAGCACAAACTCCTTAACCTCCTGTTGTTGGGGTTGTGACAAGGTGGCTGCTATTCCAACCTCAGGAATCACGCAACCAGTTTGAGCTGGTGACCAAGTGTCTGCGACTAGGGACTCTCTATCCCTCCAGGCTTTCAACAGATTAACGTGATAGATCTGTTCGGGCTTTCGCCTTCCTGGTTGTCTGACCTTGTAATTCACTTCGCTCACTTTTTCCATTATCTCGTAGGGGCCTTGCCATTTGGCAAGGAATTTACTTTCAACCGTAGGGACAAGTACCAGTATCCTATCCCCCGGGGAAAAGGTACGGGTCTTGGCTCCACGGTTGTACACTCTCTGCTGTGCTAACTGCGCTTGGGCCAAATGTTCCTTCACGATGGGCATTACCTGTGCAATTCGGTCTTGCATCAGGGAGACATGCTCAATCACACTCCTGTGGGGAGAACTCTCACTTTCCCAAGTTTCCTTGGCAATATCCAACAGCCCTCTTGGGTGTCTCCCATACAGTAACTCAAAGGGGGAGAATCCCGTAGAGGATTGGGGCACCTCCCTAATAGCAAACATCAGATAAGGAAGTAGACAGTCCCAATCCTTTCCATCTCTATCCACCACTTTCTTCAACATTTGTTTTAGGGTTTTGTTGAATCTTTCAACCAGCCCATCGGTTTGGGGGTGATACACAGATGTACGTAATTGCGTCACTTTGAACAATTTACACAGCTCCTTCATAACCCGGGACATAAAGGGTGTACCTTGGTCCGTAAGCAGTTCTTTACAAATACCCACCCGGCTAAACACAAGAGATAGCTCTTTGGCTATGGTTTTGGCCGAGGTATTTCGGAGAGGGATCGCTTCTGGATAACGGGTGGCATAGTCCATTATAACTAATATGTACTGGTGCCCCCTAGCGGACTTGATTATAGGACCTACCAAATCCATGGCGATCCTCTCAAACGGGACCTCAATGATGGGTAGAGGGACCAGCGGGCTACGGAAATGTGGCATCGGGGCCGACCTCTGACACACAGGGCAGGAGGAACAATAATTTTCTATGTCCTTCATCACCCCCGGCCAATAGAATCTCTGTAATACCCTCTCTCGGGTTTTCTCTGTCCCCAGATGACCTCCAAGAATGTGCCCATGGGCCAACTCCAACACCAACTTCCTGTAAGGTTTGGGCACCACAAGCTGCTCAACGGTTTCTTCTGCCCTTTTTGCCACCCGATACAGTAGGTCCTTCTCTACGCTGAAGTATGGGTAAGTGCAGGTATTATCTGGGTTCACTAACTCGCCATCTATTTTCACTACGTTTTCCCGTGCCTTTATTAGGGCGGAGTCTTTCAACTGTTCTGTGGCAAAGTTTTCCCTGTGAACCTCAAGATCAGAAAACTCCACAGACGGTAGGTTTTCGTCTGAGGAGGTGGGCTCCTCTCCAGTTTCTTGAGTCTCCCCTGCCAATACTGATAAGGGAAATTCCGGAGAGTCCTCACCACTCTCAGGGGAGTTCTGGCTATCACATTCCTGGTACATAGGGGCACCAGTGGGGGGTTCAGGATCATCCCACAGTTCCCAGAACTTCGGAAAATCCCTTCCCACAATGGCGTCATGCTGTAACTGAGATACTAAGCCCACTGGATGAGAGAGGGTACCTTTGGGGGTCTCGAAACACACTGTAGTCACTGGATACTCTCGGGTGTCCCCATGCACACAAATAACAGCTACCTTGCTATTCCCAGAGACCTCTGTTTTAACTAACTCAGCCTTTATCAGGGTCACAAGGCTACCTGAATCCAGCAATACCACAACATTTCTACCATTAACACACATTTTGCATAAATGTTTCTCAGTTCCTCGAATGGCAGTGCATGCGACTGTCGCACACAGCGACTGACGTCTGCCCGTCAGAAAGTCACACTGCATGGGTTCCTCCACAACCGGGCAATTGGCTGCAATATGTCCCGCTTGCCGGCAGCGGTAGCAAACGATCCTTCTTGCCGCCTCTTGAGCCGCTGATTTCCCAGGCTGTTCTCGCCAAACTTGGGGTAGAGCTCCCACCCTCTCACTCTCTCCACCCTCACCCCTTGGAATCCTCTTATCCGCCCCTGGGGATGGTCTGGTCTTAGGGTGGAAAGTCCGAGTGTCTCTGGAAGAGGCCGTCAGGTTCTCTGTAGCCAAGTATTTCTCCACACGATCCACAAGACCATCGGCCGTCTCTGGGTCTCCATGGCTTACCCACTTTTGGATGGCAGTAGGAAGAGCTCTCAAAAACCGATCCATTACAACACGTTCCACAATCTTTGGTGCGGACAAAGTCTCTGGCTGTAGCCACTTTCTGCTCAGGTGAATGAGATCATACATTTGAGACCTGGGGGGTTTTCCAAGCTGGAAAGTCCAGTTATGCACACGCTGAGCCCGGACAGCCTGGGTGACACCCAGCCTTGCCAATATTTCAGCTTTTAGCATCACATAGTCTTTTGCTTGGTCAGGCTCTAGGTCATAGTAAGCCTTCTGCGATTCACCAGTTAACAGAGGAGCCACCAGTCCAGCCCACTGCTCCTCAGCCCACTTTTCTCTTTCAGCAGTCCTTTCAAATGTGGTCAAAAATACCTCTGGATCATCCTCTCCAGTCATTTTTGTCAATAAACGACTCACCCCAAAGGACGCGGTATTAGTGGGACGGCTTCCCTCACTGGTCTGCGGACGTTGCTGCATTACTGCTTCCATTTGTTGTAGTCTCTGCTCTTGCTTCTGTAACAGGTCTATGAAGCGGGCCTCAGATTGCTGCTGGGCTTGTTGCTGAGCTTCCAGACTCTGTTGGTGAGCTTGCTGCTGGGCTGCAAGGCTCTGTTGATGAGCTTGCTGCTGGGCTGCGAAGTTCTGTTGTTGAGCTGCAAGGCTCTGTTGATGAGCTGCAAGGCTCTTTTGCAAACCTGCATTTGTCTGCTGTTGATTGGCATTTGCTAGAGCCAGCTGCTTCAGTATCTCCTCCATGCTGGCTTAAAAAAAAACTGCCACTGGTTCTCCACCAACTGTGAGGGGGTTAGCTCGGCAGCGGGTGTGTGTGACCCCCGGGATGGGCTCCCCACACAAAAACAGGCCCAGCAAACGGAGGTTCTGGTTTTCAAAATCAAAAAAAGGTGCGGTTTATTTTCTATTTACAGTGACAAAACACAGCAAAGCCAAAAGAAACATAAACAAAATAAATCCTGGTCAATTTGACCTCCGACTAAACATACAGGTTTCCTAACTAACAACTGGGATCAGCCTAGTGCTGTCCTAGTCCCTAAGTCCCTGGTTTTAAATGTCCAAGCAAATAGCCACACAGGCTTTGTCTCACCGCACAAGGGTTCACTCTCTCCAGGAAGTCCACACAGGTCTGCTTCCAGGCATGAGCTAACCCCTAATGAAGCTGGGAGTTCTTATAGAGGCCTAAATGAGCTGACAAGCTTCAGCTGGTCTCATCAACTCCCTGTCTGCACGACGCCCCACACTCTCCCTAGAGGTATGAGTCATCCATGAGCCCACTATCCTCAGCTGGGCTTATACAACTCTCCACCTAGTTGTATAAATCGGCGTAAAGCCTGAATCTGGGCGAAATATATCTACCCCCCTGGATGCAACCAGGTGACTTTACCTTCCTGCTGTCACACTGCTTACAAGATATTGGATAGAAAGTTAAATATTGATTAAAAGCACAACTACTGATTTTGATTAGGTGAGAAGGTGTAATTGTGGGGATTATGTACAATAACTTTGACACTATCATTTTAAAGAGAGCCCAGGATATACAAATAGCTATGGGTATCTTACGTTTGCATTGGATTAGGGAAGTTTGGTTAAAATGAAGTTCTCCAAACAAACTTTCAGCAAAAACTGCTGGTTTCTCCAGCAACTGATCCTTGTTGAACCATGTTCAACATGCAGTAAATTCCAGACAGTTTTTATCAATCAAACCTAAAATAACCTATACAGTAAAAAAAAATACAATTCCACACATTTTATGTGCTCTATTTTCAGCTGCTTTATCGGCACAGATAAGCTAAAATATGTGCTAAATGAAGGCTAGAATCATTGTGGAGCATACCATTGCTGTATAGGGTCATTGTATGAGACAAATATCATAAAAGATCTAGCAGAAAGAGAAGACATATTTGTAGATGGCTATTTTGACTGAAATTTGATTGAAAAACAAGACCACCTAGATCACAAGCTTCCTACGTGTAGACTCAACAGTTTATGTAATATATCTGTGGGCTACCCACAGTGATAAAGTTCTTGCTTGACCGACATACGTACAGTATTTTGTACATGGATGTGAAATACACAAGTGCAGTTACAGTTACAAACGTATGACTTTCAGTTTTTTGAAAATACAGCACTATTATGTTTAAATGTTAAAACAAATCAAACAAATACGAGGGGTCTTAAAAAAAATCTGCACTTTTATATTTTCATTGGAAAAGGTGAGGGCGGGAGGAGTAGTAATTGGTCGTGTCTGAGAGTGTCATGTGACTAGTGTGTCTGGCAAGCTGGCTGACCTTGCAGTTTAGTATACCAGTTGTGGTGAAGATGGCTGCGGAACTTATAAAAAAAAGTGCAGAAACTTTTTGAAGAACCTTCGTATTTTATAAAAATCTATATAAGTCCTAATAATCAACTTCTCTTATTTGTTCCAGCTTGGGCCTAAACAGATACATTGGATCCCCCAGAACAGTTTGAAAATATAAAAGTGGTTCCAACTGATACAGTGACCGAATTTCCGTCACTGTTCCTCGCAGACTCAGTGTGCTGACTGCCAATGTTCAACTCTGTGGACTACAATACCTGCCCTCTCTAAGTTATGGAGATGAAAATAAAGGGGCTGTTCTGTAGTACTAACACACTTCCTGCTCTAGAATGAATACAGGACTCCTCTATACATTCAGTACAGTTAATTTACTGTAGCATTGTCACCCTAGACCAGGAAGTGTGTTACTGACAAGATCACCAGGTGAGTATCAAGGAAAAAAAGAAACGAATACAGCTTCTACTTTTGAAGACTAGAGAGCTGAAATATATTACATTTTTGGGGGGTTTGATGAGTCCAATGTTTCCCTTTCATCTTCAAGAGATGTTAAAAAGCATCTCCTTATGAATATGCTGCCAAAGACGTTGCGCAGTACATTTTAGCAGCTCCTGGCATTTTCAAGGAAGGACAAATATTTCCCTATCTATCAGTTAAGGGGGACATCTGCCATCTTTGACTTAGTGGTTAGCACTCTTGTGTTGTGGTGTGACCTCAGTGGTGGTTAGCAGTGACGGCTTATGGTAATTTTTTTGGGGTGGGGGCGGCAAACATTGCACCCACAGAGCCCCCCCCCCGGCCCGGTCAGTCGGGTTTGGAGCACTGACCCCATCTATGGCAGGCAGCACTTCCCCTGCTCTCCGCAGGCATCATGGCAGCTTCCCCTCCCTCTACTCTCCGCGGGCATCCCTTCCCCTCGGTGGCCAATCGGAAAGCTTCTCCTTTTAGCCAATCGGGAAACGGGTCTTCCTGATTGGCCGGGAGGAGAATCAATGTGAAAATAGCGAATATTCATTTGCTATTGTCACAAAACTGGGTGGGCTTGGAATGCAGTACTCTGCGCACAGAGCCCACCCTTTTTTTAACCCCCTATTGGAATTTATGTGTAGCGGGGTCCTCAATTTAAGGGAAGTGTTTGAGAGGTAGTTTGCTCAAACACCTTAGTTTGTCAGGGTTTTTACAACCATTTCTATCCACAGGGAGAGTATCGGTGTGTAGTTCCCTGTGACCTACAGGTGGCGCTGCCATAGTAGGCTAGGGTTGAACCGCTGATACAGTGCTGTGCCTTGTGTGTCCCCTCTCGGCAGCTATACGGTGGGTGTGTTCTACCTGCTGGGCATGCTGGGAGAGGATATAAAAGGGGCAGACGCTGCCTGTTCTGTTAGTGGGATCCTACCCCAGGTTCTTGTTCCTGTCCGCCCCGGGCACCTTAGGCCCAGGGGCGGGTGTTCCTGTTCCATCCTGGGCACCTTTAGCCCAGGGTGAGGTACTATTATGCTGTTCCTGTCCGCCCTGGGCACGTAAGCCCGGGAACCGCTGTGGAGGCCTGGGGCCCAACACCTTCGGCTGGGGTCCGCCAGGGATCGAGGAATCTAAGGGTGCCGCCTTGCGAGGGGACCCGTATCTAGGATGAGGAGGCCGGGAAGGAACACTCCGAAGACCCAGTGCAGAGTCATGGTGACGGTAGGGGCCCGGTAACTCTCCGGAGGGATGTCTTCTCCTAAACAAGGACCATAGCTAAAGAAGGGGATCAGTTTCATCAGGTCTGTGGCAGAGACCAACCTCACAGTCTGCTGTGGCAGAGACTGTGCGCCTAGTTAAATTTGCTCGATAAGCTGAGCGAACATTCGTAACGTTTGTGCCTGGACCTCCTCCACACCTTGTGCTGTTCTGTTTCTTACTCTATCCTTTCTTCTATCAGAGACTGTGTTATTGCTAAGAGAAAATAAACTCTGAGTTGGAGTTTCAGCTTGTGTGGACATTCACTTTAATGGGAAGTCAAGGACTTGTCTCTAATTAACATAGAGGTGAGAATCAGGCTCTGGAGGTTTCCATGTTCTGACCGTGGAAAGACCCAAAAACAACACTGCTCAACCTCTTTGCACAGGAGGGTACGGGCTGTTAATGCGGTGTGCCTCTCTCTTCCTGCGAGGAGCCAATGTTAATGCAGGTAAAGAAAGGGATCTGTGCACTACATATGCATCCAGCGTCCTGCATGGAGGCCGGATGCATGGACGGGGGGCGGCGCCCGGGTGCTCCTAATGGATGGGCCAACCCCTGGTGGTTAGTATTCTTGCCTTGTAGCCTTATTGGTTAGCACTCTTGCCTCTCAGAATTAGTGGTTAGCACTCTTGTGTTGTGGTGTGGCCTTGGTGGTTAGTACTCTTGCCTCTCAGACTTAGTGGTTAGCACACGTGTATTGTGGTATGGCCTTATGCTGCGTACACACGATCGTGATTCACGGCGGTGAAAACACCGCCGTGAATCACGACATGAAAAAAAATGAAAAACGAGGGAACGGCATGTTCCCCCACACACGACCGTTTTTCTCGTCATTTTTTTCTTTGTCGAGAAAAACGACCGTGTGTGGGCTCCGTGGCAGTGTTTCCCTATGGGAAAACTGCCGCGGAAAAAAATGCTGGAAAAAACTATGAGAAAAATTAGAACATGTTCTAATTTTTCTCATCGTGATTAATGCCGTTTTTCCCGTCGGGAAAAACGGCAAAAAGCCCACAGACGATCGTTTTTCTCGTCCAAAGGAAAAAATTATCGTGTGTACGCGGCATTAGTGGTTAGTAGTCTTGCTTTGCAGCCTTAGAGGTTGGTGCTCTTGCTATGCATCCTTGGTGGTTAGCTAAATGAACATTCCATGTGCAAAGATGCAAAGAACTGAAAGGCAGGAAGCAAACAACTGATTTACTAAGGACATTCAAAATCACCACTCTATGAATTGTGTGAATATTCTCTTCAATTATCTAATAGTGTGAAAAAAAAAATCACGTTTCCTTATTTCATCAGCACATAGCTGGGTATTCAAAGTAAGCAGGAATTCGATTTTTTACGTGATTTGATAACTGAAGTGAATTTTCACTCAATTTATTGAGTAAAAATCCTCAACGGTTTAGTAAATCAGTATCTATATGTTATGGCTAAATATGGCCTCTCTAAATATACAGTATCATTACAAATTGTAGATAGTTTTTGTAAGTAACATTTTTGAAACATCATTACCTACTGATAAGCAAATTTACACCAAGATATATTAAGAAGAAACTTAGAAGATTGTACATTTCCTTTAAATTTTTACACCTCTTTTTCTGTCATGTAGAAGTCAAGTCTGTAAGGATCAGTTTTTAGATAAACAGTGCATCTACTAATCTACAGAGAAAAAAAAATTCAACACATTTGTTTAAGAATGGTTAAAGTCTTCAAAGTCAGAATTTGCAACTGAACATGAAGCTTTACGAAATGTTTTCTTTTGCAATAAGAAACCCTGAGAATCATGCACCAGCTATAAACAATGTAATACCTTAAATGTTCAATTGCCTTTTATGGTGAAATAAAATTTCCAAACCATTCCAATCTATGCGAGGCTTCTACCCTTCTGTAAATCTTTTGTACGAATAGATTCATTACATAATCCAGCTCTGCCTGGCAGAAGACTGGGGTGCAACAGATTTGTACAGCCAAATAGTTGGGAAGTTTTGTTTAAGGTACAGTTCATAACCTCAGTTTGGATGAGGTCCTAATGGAACCATGTCACAGAACACAATGTTTGTGTGACTGAGAACAAAGGAAACCCTTGCCTCCAATATTTAATGGATGTGATGTTATGCTATGTGTCTGTGTGATTTTCTTACCATGACCAAAGAAAATGAAAGGAAACATTGTTGAGTACAGTCAGTGAAGTATCTGTTTTCACTGCTATTTTTCATCAGTGAATGTAGCCGACTTGCATGGTGAAATAAGCTTGTCACCAAGTCTATTGACCTAATTGATGCTCATTTCTAAGTATATCTTTGTCAGACTGTCAGTTGCCTGTGGTGGGAGCAGTTGATACTGATTTACAGCCATGTACTGTATATTATCCTGATAAGTCTTGTTTGAAAAGGAACTCTTGTAGGCAAAATTATTATGAATGATGAATATTCATATACTGTAAATATATACTGCCAGAACCTCACAGAAAGGCACCAACACCCCTGCAACACAAAACAAAAAATAAATAGGTGCTTAAGAGCCGGTTCACACAGGGGATACACGAATTCAACACGACTTCCAGAAGCAACTTCAGACACGACTTGAGCATGAATCACAGCGAGACTTGGAGGAGACTTCAGCAGACTTGGAGGAGACTTCAGCAGACTTGGAGGAGACTTTAGCGCGACTTGTGGTCATTTAACAACACGACTTGAAGTAAATTCCTTGTGGCTTCTGGGTAAATTCCTTTCTGCTTCCTGTAAAGTTGCCTTCAAAATTAACAGTGATCAGACTTCTAATCGACTTCCATTGAAATCAATGGGTACAAGTTGCCTACAGGTCGCCTAGAAGTCTGATTGAAGTAGTACAGGAACCTTTTTTGAAGTCTGAGCGACTGCAGTCGTGTACATTAAAACATCTCCATTCACTTCAATTAGTTTTAAATATAGCGTGACTTGGGGCAACTCGGGGTGACCTGAAGTCTGTCCAGAGTCTCCCCTGTGTGAACCGGCTCTAACAATCTACATATAATATTATACTCCACTATTAAAATTATACAGATTTATATACAAAGTATTAAAAGTACAATGCAGCAGTGCCACGAATGGCCTATTTACAAATCCACAATGTATTGACATTAAAATAAAAACACTTGTTTCACAGTATAATATTGGAATGCCCCCCCTAACTCTGAGAATATATACACCCTTTGTTGTTGTCACATCAGATGATTTCAAAATCCTCTACAGCAAACACAGGGATCTTAACAGTTATGTCATGATGCTGGGTTGAACGAAAAAAACTCATAGTGTGTACCAGGTAGGGATGAGCTCGACTCGAACATCGGCTGTTCGCCGCGTTCGGCGAACAACGAACGATTTGGGCCGTTCGCGCCAAATTCGAGTGACGCGAACGGCCCACAATACACTGCGCCATCGCAGTGTAATCCCAGCGCTGTGATTGGCCAAGCATGCACTGGGACCCTGCATGCTTGGCCAATCACAGCGCCGGCAGCGAGGAGAGCAATGATTGGCCACAGGCAGGATGCCTGTGGCCAATTATAGCTGAGGGGGTTTAGTACACGCCCCACACTATAAAAGGCCGCCAGCGCGGCGGCCTCGTGTAGTGTGTTCCGGAGCAGGGAAAGTGAAGGATAGGCAGGGACAGTGTCAAATCTATTCTTTGCTAAACCTTGTGTGTAGGGACAGAGAAGGATAGGCAGGGGACAGTGTCAGTGTCATATTCTTTGCTAAACCTTGTGTGCAGGGAGAGAGAAGAATAGGCAGGGAGAGTGTCAGTGTCATATACTTTGATAAACCTTGTGTGCAGGGAGAGAGAAGGATAGGCAGGGGACAGTGTCAGTGTCATTGTTGCTAAGCCTCCTGCACATTATACACCTGAAGTTAGCCCATATTGCTGCTTTTTTCTGGTGTGTTACACCAACAGGCATTTGCAGCACTTACAGCGGGCGGAGTGTGCCTCCTGATCATATTACACCTGAAGTTCGCCTGTATTGCTGCTTTTTCCTGGTGTGTTACACCAACAGGCATTTGCGGCACTTACAGCGGGCGGAGTGTGCCTCCTGATCATATTACACCTGAAGTTAGCCTGTATTGGTGCTTTTTCCTGGTGTGTTACACCAACAGGCATTTGCACTCCAACTAGAGTATCTGGGAGAGGGGCATGTAATTACAATTTTTTATGCAATGCTTTGCAGCAGGGCTCATTCCTGCACTCCAACTAGAGTATCTGGGAGAGGTTGCAGTGTTGTGGCACCAGCACCAGTGGCTAAGGCCCAATTTTTCAGCCCCTGTTTAACAGGGCCGTGTAATTACAATTTTTGATGCAATACTTTGCAACAGGGCTCATTGCTGTGCTCCAACTAGAGTATCTGTGAGGGGTTGCAGTGTTGTGGCACCAGTGCCTAAGGCCCAATTTTTCTGCCCCTGTTTAACAGGGGCATGTAATTACAATTCTTGATCTAATAATTCACAGCAGGGCCCATTCCTGCGCCCACCAAGAGTAACTGTGAGGCCTTACAGTGTTGTGTTAACACCACCACCACCACCAAAAGCCCAATTTTTCAGCCCCTGTTCAACAGGGGCATGCAATTACAATTCTTGATCTAATAATTCACAGCAGGGCCCATTCCTGCGCCCACCAAGAGTAACTGTGAGGGCTCACAGTGTTGTGGCAACACCAACATGTAAGGGGCAAATTTCAGCTGAGTATATACGGCAGGCCCCTACTTTCAAACATCCAACTTACAAACGACTCCTCCTTGCAAACAGAAGGATACAACAGGAAGTGAGAGGAAATCTACCCCTAGGAAGGCAAATTCTCTCCTGTAAGAGTTAATATCGGAAAAAAAGTGTCTCCTCTCCACTGATGCTTTATCACCAATTCTTGTTTCAATAAAAACCCCAAATTTTCAAAAAACATTTGTCATTAGGACGGAAAGTGAGGTGAACTGTTCTGAACAGGTGCACACTGCACAGACAGCAAAACAAATGTTACAGGGGTGATAACCCTTCCCTATGTTTTCCAAAAAGCTTAAAAATAGATTTTTTGGCTGGAGCTACACTTAAACAATGTACCTGTTCAAAATTACAAACAGATTCTACATAAGAACAAACCTACAGTCCCTGTCTTGTCTGCACCGCCTGTATACGGCTGTTCAGAGTATATAGGGCCTTTTTTATTTTGTGTGCGGGGTTCCCCTTAATATCCATACAAGACCCAAAGGGGCTGGTAATGGGCTGGGGTAGGGGGGGGGCTGTGATGGGGTAGCTATGCCATTTTTCTTAAAGATTTTCATCCATATTACGGGGACCAGACATTACATTAAAGCCGCAAGCAGTTTTAAATGGCTTTTTTTCCTTTAGAAATGTAATTTTGTGCAGGGACAGTTCTAAACACGGGAAACACGTGGCACTTCACAGGCATACTTTAGACACCCCCCAGGTACGATATTTAAAGGAATATTTGACTCTTTTTTTTTTTCACTTTATGCATCATTAAAATGACTGCTCCCGAAAAACTGCCTTTTTTAAAACTTTTTTGGGGATTGATACATGTCCCCTGGTGCAGAACCCGGGTTCCCAAACCCTTTTTAGGACAATAACATGCATATTAGTCGTTATAATTAGCACTTTAGATTTCGAACGTTCGCATCCATTGTATTTAATAGGGTTCTAAAGTTTGTGCGAACTTTCGGTCCGTTCGCGGGTTCTGGTGCGAACCGCACCCGGGGGTGTTCGGCTCATCACTAGTACCAGGCTTAAAGCAGAGTTCCACCCAAACATGGAACTTCCGCTTTAAGTACTTGTGATCCCCTGATATTCCACATATGGCATGTCATTTTTTTGGGGGGAGCAGGTACCAAGTTTTCACAGGTACCCAGCTCCCACTTCCTCTCCTGGCTCCACGGCACTGGAAGGAAGTTCACCTCTCCCCCCTTGCCTGGCCATTCATAACGCACAACTCGGCTCGCCAATGCGCAGTTCGCTCTGGGCTGTGAAGCCACAGCCGGGCACCCACACTTGCAATGCTGGCGCCGCAGAGAGGAGGGGAGAGAAGTGAGGCTTCGGGCGGCTGCTTCGCTGGACCATCCTTCAGGCGAGTGTCTGTTTATTGAAAGTCAGCAGCTACACCTTTTAAAGCTGCTGAATTTTAATCGGGTAGAACTCCGCTTAAAGGGAGGACAAAGGCAATATAGCTGCACATCACAACCTATCGCCATCGAATAAATCGTCTTGCTCCTGTCCCCGCTTTACTCATGGAAACACATATACTACATAACTGTGTGTATATATAGATAGATAGATAGATAGATAGATAGATAGATATAGATATGTATACTATATATAGATTTATATATATACTGTATGTTGTAAATATAAGAATGTAAATTAAGATTTTTTTTCAGAAATAGAAGTGTTAATAGCTTATTCTTATCAATTAATAAAATGTAAAGTAAACGAACAGAATAAAAAGAACAGAAGATAAATCAAAATCAAATTAATATCTGGTGTGACCATCCTTTGCCTTAAAAACAGCATCAATTCTTTTGGGAACTCGACAGGTAGGTTGTTTCAAACATCTTGGAGAAGTAACCACAGATCTTCTGTCTCTTCATGTAATCCCAGACATACTCCATGATGTTGAGTTCAGGGCTCTGTGGGGGCCAAACCATCACTTTCACGGTGCCTCATTCTTCTTTACGCTGAAGATAGTTCTTAATGACAGGTGCATATTTGAGTTCAACTGATTTCAGACAGTTCTGTGCTGATGGCACTGCTGGACATCTTCTGATGCCGAAGGTAAGTAAGCATGATGCTTCTTTTATCTGCTGCAATAAGTTTCCTAGGCCTACCCATACATCTTCGGTCCTCAACTCTGCCCATTTCTTTGTGCTTCTTCAAAAGAGCTTGACCAGCACATCTTGAAGCCCCAGTCTACTTTGAAATCTTTGCCTGGGAGAGACCTTGCTGATGTAGTAAAACTAACTTGTGTCTTGTTTCTGTGCTTTGCCATGGTGTAAGCCTCCTACACAGCTGTTTCTGTTTCAGTTAAAGCGGTGGTAAACTCTAGGAATGAAAAATAAATAAAAAATCCCCCCTGCAAGGCAATATTATAATGTGCTAGTATGCAGCGCCTACTAGCCCATTATGAAACACTTACCTTTAAAAGAAGCCCTCCTGTGGCACACTGTCACTGCTGTAGAGGCTTCCATCTTCACCCGGTCTTCCTTCCGGGTTCGTGGACTCCGGCTGTCTGACTGGTAAAGCCATGATGACGTCACTCCTGTGCATGCAGGCAGGAAACTCAGCCGAGGCACACAGCTCTGAGGGAACGGGTATGTCACCAGCTGCTACTGGCTAGAATATCTCCTAAACGGTACATTTAGGAGATATTCATTTTACCTACAGGTAAGCCTTATTAAAAGCTTACCTGTAGGTAAAAATACAAACATAGGGTTTACTACCATTTTAAAGTGGTAGTAAACCCTTACAGACCACTTTAACCTGCAGGTAAGCCTAGATTAAGGCTAACCTGTAGGTGCAAGAAATATCTCCTTAACCTACATGGTTTAGGAGATATTTGCAAAAGAAAGGCACTGAGACAACGGCGCGCAGGTGTACTGAGAGTGAGTGATGAAGCCGTGAGTGGGGGCACCCACGCGCATGAGGAGTGACGTCATCACGGCTCCGGCCAGTCACAGCGCCGGAGCCGCGATATGCGGAAGTCACTCGTGGAGAAATGGCACCGAGGAGGGAGGTGTCCGAGCACCGCTGCGGGGGCTTCGATCTCAGGTAAGTACTTCATAATGCGCTAGTATGCTATGCATACTAGCGCATT
This sequence comes from Rana muscosa, assembly GCA_029206835.1. Classification (NCBI taxonomy): domain Eukaryota; kingdom Metazoa; phylum Chordata; class Amphibia; order Anura; family Ranidae; genus Rana; species Rana muscosa. The sequence continues at coordinate 170,837,102 of CM055119.1, read as the reverse complement.
ATGCCTTTGCCTTGCAGGGTGTTTTAAAAAAAAAAAAAGAGGGCTTACTTCCTCTTTAACCACTTAAGGACCCGCTCATGTACATATACGTTGGGAATTTTAAAGATGGATATCTCGGTAACGGCAGCAGCTGCTGCCACAACCGAGAGATCCATCTTTTCATTGAGCGGTCCTGTAAACGATAATGGTGATCTCTGCTGCGGATTCGCCACGAGATCACCATTATCGGCGGCGGGAGATGGCCCCTCCCGCCGCTCTCCCACGCCCTCCGCCGCTTACCGGAGCCGTCGGTAGCAGCGGAGGCGATGGGAAGATGGCCCCCACCCGTCTCTATACCATAGCAGGACGGAAGCAACGTCAAAACGTCACTTCCGTCCATACGTCTTAAAGGCACATTTTTTTGTTGTCATTTTTTCAAATGATAAAATTTTTATTTATTTATTTTTTATTGCATTTTAGTCTAAATATGAGATCTGAGGTCTTTTTGACCCCAGATCTCATATTTAAGAGGACCTGTCATGTTTTTTTCTATTACAAGGGATGTTTACATTCCTTGTAATAGGAATAAAAATGACCCATTTTTTTTTTAAAAACAGTGTAAAAATAAATAAAATCAAGTAAAATAAATAAGAAAACAAAATATATTTTTTTTAAATCGCCCCATACCGACGAGCTTGCGCGCAGAAGCGAACACATACGTTAGTAGCGCCCGCATATGAAAAAGGTGTTCAAACCACACAAGTGAGGTATCACTGCAATCGTTAGAGTGAGAGCAATAATTCTAGCTCTATACCTCCTCTTTAACTTAAAAGATGCAACCTATAGAACTTTTTAAACTTCGCCTATGGAGATTTTTTAATTGTAAAAGTTTGACGCCATTCCACGAGCGAGCGCAATTTTGAAGCATGACATGTTGGGTATCAATTTACTCGGCGTAAAATTATCTTTCACAATATAAAAGAAAATTGGGCTAACTTTACTGGTGTCTTATTTTTTTATTCAAAAAAGTGAATTTTTTCCCAAAAAAGTGCGCTTGTAAGACCGCTGCGCAAATACGGTGTGACAAAAAGTATTGCAATGACCGCCATTTTATTCTCTAGGGTGTTAGAAAAAAAAACAATATATAATGTTTGGGGGTTCCAAGTAATTTTCTAGCAAAAAAAAACTGTTTTAAACTTGTAAACACCGAGTCTGAAAAACAGGCTTGGTCCTTAAGTGGTTAATGACTGTTTCAACCTACATATGAAATTGATGATCATTAGCACCTGCTTGGTATAATCGGTTTATCATATACAGTACCTGACTCTTATCTCACAAAATCCTTGACTTTCTCCAAGTGTAACAAGTGTAGGAAATGATGCTGGCTTGAAGCAAAAGGGTAGTCACACCAAATATTGATTTTGATTTACATTTTTCTTCTGTTCGCTCACTTTGCATTTTGTAAATTCATAATAATAAACAATTAAAATATATATTTTTGACAGCAATTTTCCTTTACAGCATTTCTTCACACCTGACTAAAACTTTTGCATGGTACTGTATACTGTATATCTTTCCTTTAACAATTACATATAGGCCAGACAGAGAGTACACAGATATCAACGTCACATATAATGCAACCAGTCAAATTCGTTATACAGCATGCGCTAGAAAACTAACCACTTCCTATAGGCAATGCATGCAGTTTCATTTCAAACACTTTTGCATAAGATAATATACCTCTGAATCCTCATGACCCTTCCAAACACAAACATTTCAACATTTAGTCGAACCAGTTCACAATTGCCTTGTTCATGTCTGATATTTACAAAAGGGATTAAACTAATACCATGTAGTACATGTGTACACCACCCATTGTTATAAGGTCAAATAAGATTTATATTGATGATGCCTTTACTATATACATTTTCCTTTTTATCCTCTATTACCCTTGAATTAACAACCCACCAACACTCTTTTTTTTATATATTTGTATTAACACACCCCAACCACAAATAAAGAGATTAAACAGACTCACGTAGGTTAATAGTAATGAGAAGAAGATAGATTTTGGATGCATCTGTGTATACCTTGGACGTGTTTCATTATTTCTAACAAAATGTCATAAAATGGACAATGGAAGAAACCAGATGCAAACATGAATCCATAGAGAAGAATGTGTTATTTGTCCGCAAATCTATTTTATTTTTATTTTTTTAGGCAGAGAAGATGAGTCTTTGACCTCACTATATTCATACACAGGATCTGTGCACACATGTGCTGACTACTCTTCTCCCAACTCTGCTGTGTTCATTTTTTAAGGCACGTTTCAATGAATCCATTGTTAAAGCCTAACTCCATGGTTTTACTTCTTTTTTTTTTGCCATGGACAAAGTAAGGAAAAGAGAAAATTTAAAAATGTGTGCTTCCTACAGCGCTAGAGGTGGTCCAACTAAATTTGACAAAATCTGAAATCCGTGGTTGGAGCACCCCGAAACTATTACAGAACCGTCAGTGGCCCTTTTACTGGTTTCCCGAGACCACTTTTGGTATAGCCTCCGGGGTTGCTTTTTCTTAACCGCATCTCTGAGTGACAGTACCTCTCATTTATTTACCTGATTTTCAGCCTTTATCGCTGTGGAAGCTTGAAGATCTGTCGTTATCCCTCCTGACCTATGATGTGGAATGCAATAATGTCTCCTAATCATATTTTACCACCGGGCCTTTTGGTGCTCCCCCCCCCCCAAATGGTAGTTGAAGCACCCTGCTTAGTCTGTAATTGTGAAGCTGTATCTATGTTATTGAGTGTAATTTTTGCCTTGATTGTTTTTTGAGTTTTTTATTTGTTTTTAGTTTTTCTCTCTGGCAGTGGTTTCCTCCACTGTCTTTTGATGTAATTTGAATGTTCAATAAAAATTGAATTTATAATATATATATATATATATATTTTTTAATTATAGCGTGTCTGTGAAATCATTGTTGGGATCTTCCCTCACTGCCTGGCCCTTTACCTGCACACTTGTACAAGAAAAAAAAATGGGGTGTGGCAGAGGATCGGGACAGGAACACAGAGAACAAAAAAAAGATTTAAACGTGCTACTACCCCAATAATTTACTTGAGCTGGAAAGACTATCCTTTGGTGACTGATCAACAGGCTCCACAAGCCAGCGATGAAAATTTAAGACAGATGCAATTAGTGACTCAAATAGTTCACAGCATAAAATCTATATATTTTTTTTTTACCTTTTTTAACTCTGCCTATATCAAATAAATTGATTTTATGCCATGTAGGATATGAGTTACCAATTGCACTTGTTTGGGAGGACATACTGTATACCAACTGGAAAACATTTTATTTAAATGCTGTTTAGCCTATTTAAAATGCAGGAATGCACCTTTAAAAATACACAATTTCTTTACAAAAATACACAATTTCTTTACAAAAATACACAATTTCTTTACAAAAATACATAATTTCTTTAAATAGCATTCTTGGGAGATTTCTTAAACTAGAACATGAAATGGCGCACCTGTAGGATGTACTCTAGCAAAAGTAACTTTTCCAATACAAAAAAAAATATTGCTGCTAGGTTACATTTTCTGTTCTGCTCCATTTTGACTCTCCTTAACATATATACCAGATCCTTACCCAGGATTTTAACCACTTAAGCCCCGGACCATTTTGCTGGTCAAAGACCAGAGGACTTTTTGCAATTCGGCAATGCGTCGATTTAACTAACAATTGCGCGGTCGTGCGCCGTGGCTTCCAAACAAAATCAACGTCCTTTTTTTCCCACAAATAGAGCTTTCTTTTGGTGGTATTTGATCACCTCTGCGGTTTTTATTTTTTGCGCTATAAACAAAAAATAGAGCGACAATTTTGAAAAAAATGCAATATTATTTACTTTTTGCTATAATAAATATCCCCAAAAAATATATATAAATAATTTTTTTCCTCAGTTTGGGCCGATACGTATTCTTCTACATATTTTTGGTAAAAAAATCACAATAAGCGTTTATTGATCGGTTTGCGCAATATCCAAGCAGCACCGTCAGGCGTTCTACAAGCATAATTTACACATCTCATTTCTCAACCACCTATTACAGTTTTGAAGACTCTGGAGCACCAGGACAATGGAAACGCCCACAAAATGACACCCCATTTTGGAAAGCTAACACCCCAAGGTATAATCTATAAGGCATAATGAGTCTTTTGAACGGTTCATTTTTTTCCAGAAGTTTTTGGAAAATGTGGAAAATAAATGAAAACGCAATTGTTTTTACACAAAGTTGTCCATTTATAAGCTATTTACAACACACAGCATGTACATAGCAAAAAGGACACCCCAAAATAGGTTCTGCTACTCCTCCTGAGTATGGCGATACCACATGTGTGAGACTTTTCCATAGCCTAGCCACATACAGAGCAGGGGCGGATCCAGAGTCTTTTCTCGGGAGGGGCACTGCCAAAAAATGATTTTTTTGTGGGAAATTTATCGGGGAAATGGTTGGTGTCGGCGCTTCAATCATCCCGGCACCATGGTTGTTATGGTGTCAGGATGATTGAAGCGCATTATTTCTATTATTACATTGTAATATGAAATTAAATAGTTCAGTGCAGAATCAGTGGGAGCCCCGAGTGTGTCACTTGCCACCGTCGCCTGCAATTAGTGGGAGCCTTGAGCGTGTCACTTGCCACACGTTGTGGATTGTCACTTGCCACGTCACCTGCCACATCTTGTGGATTGTCACTTGCCACACCTTGTAGATTGTCACTTGCCACATCACCTGCCACACCTTGCGGATTGTCACTTGCCACGTCACCTGCCACACCTTGCTGATTGTCACTTGCCTGCCACCAAATGCAGATTGTCATTTGCCACGTCACCTGACACAATTTGCGGATTGTCACTTGCCACGTCGCCTGCCACACCTTGCGGATTGTCACTAACTTGCCTGCTAAGGTGTCGTTTTGGTTGTCTCTTGCACTGTCCCAGACTCCCAGAGTCAGGCAGCAAAGAGATAATGTAATCTCTCTGCTGCCTGCACAGTGAGGGCAGAAGTCACTGCAGGAATGCAGGGCAGGCACGGGCGGTGAGAGATGATCTCATCTCTCTGCTCCCCCGCTCCCGGCTAGCTGATTGGCCAGCTGCCACACTGAGCCTGCTCTCTCACTCTCACCTGCGCCGCCCCCCGACAACAAACCGCGCCGCAAGTGGAGCCGCCCGCTTTCTTACCCGTCTGTGGAGCCGCACGCTATTGCACCTGCCCGCAGAGCGGCCTGACGTGACTCACTGACGTCACTCGTTGCTAGGCGCCAAGCGGCCCAGGCGTTAGCAGCGAGTGCAGGGAAGAGGCTCCACCCACCTCCTCCTCTGCTCCTGGTATCGTGTCAGTGCACCACGTAACTACATTAGACGAGTCTCTCTCTCAGCGCCGCTGATCGGCTGATGTGAGAAACTGAGAGAGAGACTCAGAGAGGCAGCGGCAGCCGCAGAACAAGTACTGTATATAATCGAGTATAAGCCGACCCGAATATAAGCCGAGGCACCTAATTTTACCCCAAAAAACTGGGAAAACTTATTGACTCAAGTATAAGCCTAGGGTGTCCTAGGCTTATACTTGCCTCACTTTGCCTCACTGTGCCCATGCCTCACTGTGCCCATGACTAGACTGATGTTTAACATGGAAGTCTATGGAAGGAGTGCCCGGCTTTGAAAAATCGGTTCTCCCAGACACCAAACTTTTCAAACTTGTAGAGATGACATGGGGCTACATGTGTGCCAAGTTTGGGGTCCAGGGGACCTACGACCGGCTGGTACCGGGTCCGCAAAATCACCAGAGAAATTACCGTTTAACATTGGAGTCTATGGAAGGGGTGCCCGGATGTAAAAAATCAGTGCTCCCCGGCCGTAGATCCCCCAGACACCAAACTTTGCACACTTGTAGAAGAGACATTGGGCTACATGTGTGCCAAGTTTGGGGTCCAGGGGTCCTATGGCCGGCCGGTACCGGGTCCCCAAAGTTCGGGAGATCAGGCGCAAAAAAAAAAACAGAGCAAGCGAGTGTGACAGATGGTCTCGGGGGGGCAATTGCCCTGTTGCCCCCCCTCCTGGATCCGCCACTGATACAGAGGCCCAAAATCCAATTAGCACTGTCAGGTGTTCTAGGAGCATAAATAACACACATAAATTCCTGCCAACCTATCACATTGTTGAGGGCCCTTCATATTTCTAACACATAGCATGTACTGTACATACCAATTACAAACCAAAATACATTCTTCTGAGCAAAGGGTAAAGAAAAGATTAACTGCGGTTTTAGTAGTGCAGTGGTCCACAGAGGAGAGCACCAGTCCAGGCAGCAGGCAGGAACGTAGATAGTGACAGCAAAACAGGCAGCAGGCAGGAATAATCAGTACAGGTAGAGATGTTGTCAGCACAGCCAAAGCATTGGTCCAGATAGCAGGCAGGGATGTGGTCAGCAGTAGCAAAAGGATCGTCCAAGCAGCAGGCAGGAATACTGTCCATAGTTAGTACATGCAACAGGCAGAGGTATGGTCAGCACAGCCAGAGTATTTGTCCAGGGAGCAGGCAGGACCATCAAGCTTAGGGCATCGGTCAGGAAAGAATGGGGACAGGGGTAGAGGCTTCTCCCACCCAAATCGCTTTGAAGCCTCCGGGCAACCAGACCCTGTTCTGGGAACACAGAAAGCCAAAAACTGGTTTTCTCAACTCAGAACAATATTCTGGAGCAGCTCACATATGTGAGACCCCTGTGTAGCAGGGTGAAAGATCATTCCAAGGGGCAGGCAAAAACATGGTCAACAGGCCGAGGTCAGTACAGGTAAAAGGCAGAAATAGACGGCAGGCAGAGGCATAGTAGATACAGTCCAGGGTCAGTTCACGTGAAAGGCAGAAACATGGCGGATAAACAATGCAGACGGCAGGCAGAGGCATAGTCGAGAAACAGGCCAGGGTCAGTTCACATGGAAGACAATGATATGGTTGGTTGAGGCACCAGGGAAATATTCAGGACAGAAATTGAAAACGGGGAAATAGTAGTCTACTAGAAATATGAGCTAATAGTTTACAAGAGTGTGATAGTGTCTGAAGCATTCTCCGATGCAAAGGCCAGGTTGGGAGGGACATTGGGGACAATGGAAACTGGTGTCTTTTCTAACTCCTCTTTTGGTGCACACCCAACATTTTTTTTGGCGTCGTCTTCTGAATCCTGATGGTGGAATATGGTCCAGAAAATGGCGCTCATGTAGTCTGCTGACACAGTTGGAGCGAATGCTTTCTGGGGGTGATACTTGTTGATAGATCAGGGCAGTGACAATGTCTTCAATAAACATTTTTTTTTTTATTGTATTTAGGGGGAGCATCTGAGTGGTAACTAGGCTCAGGTGCACTAATTGTTAGGTTTCATGGACCATTTCTGTCCCTGGGAGATAGTACTGATGTGCAGTTCCCTGGGGCCTATAGGTGGTGCTGTTGCCATGGGCCTGGGTTGAACTGTGGTACAGGGTTGTGCCTTTTCTTGTCCCCTCTCGGCAGCACTGCGGCGGGGCGGGGAGCCTGCTGTGCCTGTCGGGAGAAGATATAAAAGGAGCCAGCCATCTTCCAGAGGGGCCGGTCGTCGGTTCCGCGCCCAGGCACCTTAGGCCTGGGTGTGTGTGTCGCCTCCGGGTGCCCTAGGCCCGGAGGCCTGGGCGAGCGTGTTGTCTCCAGGTGCCCTAGGCCCGGAGACGGAGCTGCTGTTTCCATCCCAGACACCTTCAGTCTGGGGTAAGGTACTTTGGCGAGGGCCTGGAACCCAGCAACCTTCGGCTGGGGTCCGCTAAGGATCGAGGCTCATAGGGATCTGCCTTGGGAGGGGACCCGTATCCAGGATCGAGGAGGCCAGGGAGGTGACCCTTTCTGAAGACCCAGCGCAGAGTCGTGGTGACAGAGGGGGCCTCTGGTAACTCTCCGGAGGGATGTTCTTATCCTAAAAAGGGGCCAAGTTACTCAAAGAAGGAAGTGCGGTTTCTTTATGTCACAGTGGCAGTGACTCTACGCACACCAGGTCAGTGGCAGTGAATTGCAACTATTCACCAGGTCAGTGGCAGTGACCAACCTCATGGTCCGTGGCAGGGACCATGCGCCAAGCCTGTTCGTGCAAACCAGAACAGGAGAAACCCTAAATTAAGTTTGTGCCTGGACCTCCTCCCACCTTATCTGACCCGTGTTTGTCTCAACCTGTCTGCTCCCAAAGAGTATTTATTGCCCTTAAGAATAAATAAGAAGTTGGACTTTTCAGTTGGTGTGGACAGTTGCTTACTGGGGAGAACTAAGGACTTGTTTCTGGCTACCCCAGAAACGAGGTCAGCTCTGGAGGTTTTTAAACACTGGCTGCAGGCAGGCCCGAGAAACTAACACCACTCAACCTCCCCATCCAGGAGGGTACGGGCTTGTGGTGCGGTGTGCCTCAGTCTTTTCCTGCGAAGGAGCCAACTAGAAGAAAAGCAGGTAGAGGCTGGGTTGGGTGCGCTACATTATAATTATTTTTTATTGAAGTTTTTCAACACACAAAACATACACAGCTTAAGCGCCTACAGTACAGAGAAAGAGCATATATAGAAAATAATATACTTTGCAATGTGAACCCAGTGATATAGTGCATAGCAAGAAAGGGTACAACACTATCACCCAAGTATAGACTGGAAGGGTATACATTATGACCCTCAATCAAAACCCACTAGTCATCAGAGATACTTCGGAGTTAACTGGAATAAGAGGGAGGCATAAGAGTAAGGCATAGCCCTGACACGATAATCCGGCTCACCCCCAACTCACTAAGCTGTTTCAGGTTCAGCTAACCAAGTGTGCCAGACCTTGTCATACTTCAGTGGGCAGCCCCGATTGGCATAGGTATCCTTGTATAAAGGAAGGCTGTTGTTCACTAAGCGTTTCCATTGCCCTAGAGGGGGGGGGGGCAAGCTTCTTCCATTGCATCGCAATGTTCTTACGTGCGTAGAAGAGTAGCAGGGTAATCAGCGTGCGTTTGGCAGAAGATGGTATAATGGTCTCAATGAGCCCCAAAAGGCACACCTCCATGGTCAAAGGCACAGTAACCGAGGCAACTCTGTTAGTCAAATCTAGCACCATCTCCCAATATTGCTGGACACCTGAGCACCGCCAGAAAATATGGGAGAAGTCGCCAGGTGAGGCGCCACATCTCCAACACTCTGAGGAATGGGCAGGGTCCATCTTGTGAATTCTGTGTGGGGTGAAATAAGCCCTATGAACAATTTTGTATTGCACTAACCTGTCACGCATGGAAACCAGGGAGTTGAAGGGGAGGTCCCAAACATCATCCCAATCGTCATTATCTAACGTGGGGATATCATTCTGCCTTTTGGTCCAGAGTTTGTCAAGGGGTGGAAGAGACACAAAGATTAAATATGTATAAAGATGCGAGGTGGGCTTTTCTGCACAACTAAATCTAAGTGTCCTCTCCAGTTCTGACTGCGCCATGATACACGAAGATCGTGGAAATTGCGCCGCAAATGCATGGGACAGTTGAAGATATCTGAATAGGAAATGGTCAGGTAAGTTGTACTGTGATGAAAGGTGAGAAAAAGGGAGTAGGGAATTTGGGACACTACATGTGACATAAGTTACCGTGTTTTGTCCATGCGTAAGGGTCAAGAATTTTGTAGATGTGGGATAAGCTAGGGTTCAGCCAGAAAGGGGCAGTAGGGGAGTTTCAGACTGTTTACACTTTTCAATGGCTAATCCTGTCCGCCATGCCCGCAGGGTGGTAAGCATAGAGGGGGTCAAAGGATAAGGGGCACGAGGGCCCCTAAAAAGTAAAAATTGGAGCGCTTCCAGCGAACCGACCACTGTCGCCTCAAGCACAGTTGACAAGTTTGTTCTGTCCGGCTGTAACCACTATGCCGCTGTTACCAACTGCACGGAAAGGTAATACTTATAACAGTCCGGGAATGCCATGCCACCCTGTGTTCGTGGCCTCATTAAGGTTGTTAGTCGATACCTGGGAGGAGAGGGGTCCCATAGGAGGGAAGAAAAGATTTGGTTCAAATTCTTAAAAAAAGACTTGGGTAACCATTGTGGGGAGTGGCGGAAGAGATATGTTAGTTTGGGAATAATCTTAATTTTTATGAGGTTACCTCGCCCCCATAATGACAGGGGCAGGTTACTCCATGATTTGAGCTTTGTCTGGGACTCTAGAAGTACTGGGTAGAGATTTAATAAAATAAAGTCAGAGGCTGAGCCGGAAATATGCACCCCTAAATATTTAAAGGAATCCACCCACTGGAGGGGGCTGTCAGGAGGGGATGTGGACCTGGCTGCTGGATCAATCGGGAACAGGAGGGACTTGGACCAATTTACCCTAAGACCGGTGACCTCAGGGAAGGTGTCTAAAATATTTAGTGCCCCCTGCAATGACGGGCCAGCATCATTGAGGAAGAGCAACATGTCATCCGCATACAAGGCTACCCTCTCCTCCAGCAACCCGATACGGAGACCTTTAATGTGCGGTGAGGTGCGAAGTGCTTCCGCCACCGGCTCAATAGCAAGGGCAAACAGAGCTGGAGCAAGAGGGCAGCACTGCCTAGTTCCCCTGGAAAGCCTGAAGGGGACAGAAAGTCCACCCCCCAAGCGCCCTGAGGAAGTGGGGCACTTGTATATCACCTGGAGCCACGTGATAAACAGCAAGGGAAACCCCATCCTGCGTAACGTTTCCCACAGAAAGGGCCACTCGACCGTGTCAAAGGCCTTTTCCACGTCCAGGGAGGCCACCACCTGTGATCCCATATTGAGGTGTTGAGCATGTATGTTAGTGAAAAGCCTCCTGAGAGTAACATCTGTGGACCTACGGGGCATGAAACCTGTCTGGTCCGGGTCTATCACTGAGGGCAACATGGGATATAACCGAAGGGCTAAAAGTTTAGTCAAAATTTTAAAGTCAGAGTTAAGTAGTGCTATGGGCCAGTAGGAAGCGCAGGAAGTGGGGTCTTTAGGAACCTTATATATCAGTGTCAAGTAGGCATGGTACATAGATCTGGGTAGACCTCCGTCTGCCAGACACGAGGTATACAATTGTAGCAACACGGGCGCCAATAGTTCCCTATGTGCTCTATAGAAGTCTATCGGGAGCCTATCTGGCCCCGGTGCCTTGCCAGGAGGGAAGGACCGGATGGCTTTAATGACCTCCGAGGCCGTAAATGGTTGGACCAGTCTCTCTTTCGTGGTCAGAGAGTTTAGCGACTTGGGCTAAAAATCTGAGGACAGGCCGGATGAATACAAAGTATCATAAAAGGTGTTGAATGTCTGCAGGATATCCGAGGGGGAGGACACCGTTCCACCTCCTGGGGTCTGTAGGGTAGACACAAGGGTAAGGGGTTGATCACGCTGTGCCATCACCGCCAGCAGGCGGCCATTCCTATCACCCTGTTCAAAGGCCCTCTGCTTACCCTTATATGATTCAAGTCGTGTGACCTCAGTCAGGTGCAACTGCAGTTCCCTCTGAGCCGCCATCAGCAGATCAAAGTGAACAGGGGTGGGGTCATTACTATATGTAGCAGTGTGGTCATCGACCGCCCTCTGCAATGCCAGAGTTGCAGCCGATTTTTGTTTTTTAATGCTAGCAATAAAATAAATATACTGTCCCCTTGTGAAAGCTTTAAAGGCATCCCAGACAATGTCAGGAGAAGAGGATTCCTTGTTATTTTCCCAGACCTCAGCCAGCAGGGGCGGCAGTTTATCAGAAAGATCTGGATGAGAGACCCATTGTGAGCCCAACCTCCAGAGCGCGGCGCTCCGGGAAGCCGGGGAGCGAAGCACCACTGCCAGAGGACTATGGTCAGACAGCCCACTAGACAGATAGGATGCCCCCAACACGTCCGCTAACAGTGCGGGGTTGGAGAAGGCCAGGTCTATCCGTGACACAGTCTTATAAGAAGCTGAAAAACATGAATAAGCCCTTGTGGCTGGGTGCTTCCACCTCCAGACCTCCACTAGCCCCACCACCTGAGCCCAGGCAGAGAGGTCCATACACTGTTTCTTAGACGGGGTAGGTCTATCCAGGTCAGGTGACAATGTGGCTTTGAAGTCGCCCATCACTAGAACCTTCCCCTGGCAGAAAGGTGAAATCTTTTCCAGAATGTCATACAATATTGCGGATGAAAACGGGGGAGGGATATACAGATTAATAACAATATATCTCGTAGACCATAACGTGAACACCACTATCACAAATTTCCCCTGGGGATCAGTACGAATTTCCTCGATGACACAGGGGAAATTCTTGTGGATAAAGACCGATACACCCCTGGCATATGAGGAATATGTGGCATGTATCGCTCGCTGTATCCAAGGTTTTTTATGAGTCAAAATCTTACTGCCCATGAGGTGAGTCTCCTGGAGAAGAATAAGCTGGGGGGAGTGAGATTTTAAGCATTGGAATAAAAGGGCTCGCTTGAATTTAGAGTTAAGGCCTCTGACATTCCAGGAAAGGATGGTGAAGGAGTCAGCCAATTGACTAGCCATTTGCCGGGGAGGAGAAATAAAAGGAGAGATACACTTGAGGCCATATCCACGTGCACCCCATGAGCAGCAAGATCTTAGTTACATTGCATAAAATACTGACAGCACTTAAGCATACCACAAAACAAAAACAGAAAAAAACAGCAAAAGAAGAAACTAAATCCTCAATCAAACTTCCCAGGCACGAGGTGCCTAGCCTACTTTATCTCATCCTCCCTCCGAACAGTGGGGAAGGTCTGGGAATAGTTTTTACCCAAAAAGAACCTTTAACTAAAAGGTGCAAGTGAGCCCCTAAACTGGGGGCACTACACGTCTGGTGCCAGTCCTCCCACTCTGCCGACGGTCAGTGTCTCTTCCGTCTTTCCATATAAGGCCTTTACGGCCAATGTCTGGGAACCAGGGAGCAGAGGGATGAGAGTTATGTGACGCTGAAGCTGAACACCGGGAGAACAAACAAAAAAGAAAAATTAAAAAGGGGGGGGCGACAGAAGTCCAGGGCTGCAACACCGGGTGTTGACTGAAGCAGTGTGTGTCCAGAATAGAGCACTGAGCTCCCAACTCCTATGATAGTGCCTGGTAAAATCCACACGGGGCATAAAGTCATACATGTTGGAAGTAATGGGATATACATAACTCAGTCACTGGCAATATCCCAAAAGAAAAAAGGTGGGCAGCAAAGCAGCCAAATTGGAAAAGGGATAAAGAATGTACATGTAGAGGGCCCCAAGTGAAAGGTAAAACAGCAATGAACAAAGGGGTATATATCAGTCTTAACATTGACACGCAGGGGTACTTGCCATGAGCTGGCAAGTCTAAAGCACTTGTCCCAGTAACCTGGGTGATGTACTTCACAAATATCTAATATCTTCAAAATAGCTGATAGTGTATATGACTCGCTTAAGTTGCAAATACTCCCATCACTATCAATGCAGGAGAAAAAATAAAAAGACTTTCATGGTGCAGTAATAAAGAACTCTCATGATTTATTAAAAGATAAAAAATACTCACAATCAAAGTGCACTTGTACCATACAGTGCACCAGATAGTTTACATAAAGCATAAATGGTAAAAACCATGGCCCCCTTAAAGTATAACTAAAGGCAAAACTTTTTTTAGTTTTGGATAGAGAGAATGGTTGTCAGTTTTATTGCTGTCTGTGTCCCCATTGAGGAGATTCACCCTGTCTATTTGTCCTATTTACCATTATCATTGAAAGTCAAAGTAAAAGAAAATTCCAGATTTTGAATTGTCCCCAGAAAAGTTATAGAGGGGAAATTTTCCAGTGGGACACTAGTTCTGGTGACCTGGGGGTCCCCAAGGAATTCCTTTAATTTGCAGGGATTTCCTCTCACTTCCTGTTTAGCTATTGGACAGGAAGTGAAGGGAATTATTCCCAATGGGACAGAGATGATTAAACAAAATCTGACAAGGGGTTATAATCCTCCCTTGCTCTATTCAAAATGGAAATAAAGTTTTGCCTATACTTCTATTTTAAGGATAAACACCCCTGGAAAAATGTTAGAGATGGTCGAAATCACACTTTCGGGCTTGATGATGTGATGTGTAGCGCCGCCTCCTGATGAGTTTCGTCACATGACCCTTGACTTAATCATTGGAAAAACATTTTATCATTTATGCTTTATATGAACTATCTGGTGCACTGAATAGTACAAGTGCACTTTGATTGTGAGTATTTTTAATCCTTTAATAAATGGTGAGTGTTCTTTGATACTGCAACATGAAAGTCTTTTTATTTTTTCTCCTGCATTGATGGTGATGGGAATATTTGCCACTTAAGTAAGTCATATACTGTACAATACCAGCTTTTTTGAAGATTTTGTGAAATACATCACCCAGGTTACTGGGACAAGTGCTTTAGACCCTACCTTTGTGTAGGTCTTAATTTGAGGTAAGGGGCCTGTAAAAGGAGGGTCACTTTGGACACAGGGTGAGCCAGGAAATAATGGACATTAAGAAATATATCTTGGACTACCTAAAATGGGTCTGTACTATTTATCCACCATATTCCCAAGGATATCTGTAAAGGACTATTTACTTACCCTGAACTCAACAGGTTAATTGGGAGATGTGTTACCTGCCTGTGTGATGTAAATTAATCTAGGATGGCGTCTAAGGATCTTTCATTGTGTTAATTAAGTCTGTACTTGTGTGTATTGTAAAGTATCAGACAGTCTGGTGAATATAAAGGTCATGCATAGTCATTCAAACATAAAGGGGATTAGAACCTGTTGTCTCCTAGCAGACGTCAAAATAATGTGTATTGGGGCTTGTTATGTTGTGGGTGGAGCTGGACCATTGTTCATTCAGGTTAATGCAGTAGTGGATGTGTATAAGAGTTTCAATGTTTTTGGCAATAAAGGCAGTCTATTTTTGGAAAGATACAGAGCGTGTTGTCTCGTTCTTTTGGAAGGATTAATTCCTATGGGAAGTGGTCTTCTGGCTGTGGAGGTTCGACAGTGAATTTGTGTCCAGGAGAGGGAAGGGATCTAAACGGCGTTACCCCCTTTCGTATTTGGGGTGCCATTACAGGGCCACATTGAGAGGTGGTGGTACACCGTGGTGAATCAGTTTGTTTGAAGCACGATTTCACGCAAAATTGGAATAATTTTTTGGAACAAGGCATAAGAACACTCACTGAGAGATTTTTTTTATGATTTTTTTTTTTTCATATGTGCATGGAATGATAATTTGTTCCTATAATAATTTTACATGTATGTTTTGATTTGTTGCACATAATTCTTTTTAGCACTATTAATTTATATGTAGCTTTTTTGTGGATACATTTGTGGTTGCGCTGCACTTTGTTAGAGTTTCTGATTTACTGATTGAACACACTGTAGTGATTAAGTTGCACCACTTCAGTTTATTTTGATATCAATTTTTTGGGCAAGAGTGGGGGTTTCTCTGTGTTGGTCTTTATTCCAATTATGGCTGGCTTTCCTGAACTGCAACAGTGAAAAATATATGGCAGGACCGACAGACAGGGCTGTGCTGTCTGGCAGAACTGTGTGAATTTCAGAAGTGGGTGGGCAGAAATACAAATACTAAATCAGGTAACACTGATCCCTTAAATGTTTTTATCTCTGTATTGAGTTATTTGCCTGGAGTTATTTTATCTTAAAAGCAAGCAACAAAGTCACTGTCCATTTAGCTGCCAGACTGTTTTTTTGTGGGAAGCTGCATTTCCCCAGAAATGTCCCTGAGGAGCTTTTCAAATGTATCCCATTGGTCCTTTTGAAAAATTCCCCTTAACTTTACTTGTAATAAGATTCTGTTTTGACCCATGCCTGCACTCTATTGTGTTGATTCTTGTGTTTGACCCAGACCTCTGCTTACCAGTCACAGGCTGAGCTTTCCTGAATGCTCAATGCTTTGGCTGTGATTGAAAAACAGTCCAAGTTATTAGCTAGCTGCGTCCTGAATTTTGCATGCAATATTCAGGTCAGAACCAGCCCCAGCGATGCGGCCTTGAAGAGATATGCACAGAACTCTTTGCAAATGATATCTTATTTTTTATGTTTTTTATATTTTAGTCCAACCCTTTTTCTAGATTTCACATAATTCAACAAATATTTAACACCTTTCGTCTCTGCTTGGGCCTCCAAATTAACTTTAGTAAGCCTGAGGTGCTCCCTCTAAATCTCCTCTCTGAACCCCATCCTTCCCTTTCCCTTTAGCCAGAAATAACATTACTTATCTGGGAATAGGTAGATAGGCAGGGAACCCATCCTCTTTTTACTACTATTACAAAAATAGTGGGTGAATTTGAGACATGGATGGACCTATCCATATCACTTTTCGGGAGATGTTACCTATTCAAAATGGTTAGCTTTGTAAGCCTTTTATATCTGCTCCAAATAATCAAACTTCTGTTAAAGCACAAAAATATACCAAAATTAAATAAAGTGCCTACTTCCTTTATATGTGAAACAAAAAATCTCTAATAGCCATGATTAGGGATGAGCCGAACACCCCCGGGTTCGGTTCGCACCAGAACCTTCGAACGGACCGAAAGTTCGCGCGAATTTTCGAACCCTATTCGTTATAATGGACGCGAACGTTCAAAATCAAAATTGCTAATTACAACGGCCAATATGCATGTTAATGTCATAAAACAGGTTTGGGGACCCGGGTCCTGCCCCAGGGGACATATATCAATGCAAAAATAAATTTTAAAAACTAAAGTTTTTTCGGGAGCAGTCATTTTAATGATGCATAAAGTGAAAAAAAAAAAAGTGAAATTTTCCTTTAAATATGGTACCTGGGGGGTGTCTAAAGTATGCCTGTGAAGTGGCATGTGTTTCCCGTGTTTAGAACTGTCCTTGCACAAAATGACATTTGTAAAGGAAAAAAAGAAGCCATTTAAAACCACTTGCGGCTTTAATGTCATGTCTTGTCCTGGCCGCCATATGGCTGAAAATCCTTGAGAAAAATGGCATGGCTACCCCATCACCCCCCCCCACCCCAGCCCCTTTGGGTCTTGTATGGATACTAAGGGGGACCCCGCACCCAAAATAAAACCCTATACCTACAACCCTATATACTCTGAACAGCAGTATATAGGTGGTGCAAACAAGACATGGACTGTAGGTTTGTTCTTAAGTAGAATCTGAACAGGTACATTATGAAGTGTAGCTACATCCCAAAAAAATCAATTTTTAAGCTTTTTGGAGAACATAGGGAGGGGTTATCACCCCTGTAACATTTGCTGTCTTTGCACATCTGTTCAGAACATGTCACCTCACTTTCCGTCCCAATGACAAATGTTTTTGGAAAAGTGGGGTTTTAATTGAAACAAGGATTGGTGATAAAGCATCAGTAGAGAGGAGATACCTTTTTCCCAAATTAAATCTAACAGGATAGAATTTTCCTTCCTAGGGGTAGATTTCCTCTCACTTCCTGTTTTCTCTTGCCGTTTGCAAGTAGGAGTCGTTTGTAAGTTGGATGTTTGAAAGTAGGGGCCTGCCGTATATACTCTGCAGAAATTTGCCCTATTAGATGTTGGTGTAGCCACAAGACTGGTGGGCACAGGAATGGGCCCTGCTGTGAGTTAATAGATCAAGATTTGTACTTGCATGCACCTGTTGAACCGGGCAGAAAAATTGGGCCTTTGGTGGTGGTGGTGGTGGTGGTGGACGGTGTTGCCACAAGACTGTAAGCCCTCACAGTTACTCTTGGTGGGTGCAGGAATGGGCCCTGCTGTGAGTTATTAGATCAAGATTTGTAATTGCATGCACCTGTTGAACAGGGCAGAAAAATTGGGCCTTTGGTGGTGGTGGTGGTGGTGGACGGTGTTGCCACAAGACTGTAGGCCCTCATAGTTACTCTTGGTGGGCGCAGGAATGGGCCCTGCTGTGAACTATTAGATCAAGATTTGTAATTACACGCCCCTGTTAAACAGGGGCTGAAAAATTGTGCCTTAGGCATTGGTGCTGGTGCCACAACACTGCAACCCCTCACAGATACTGTACTTGGAGCACAGCAGTCACACCTGTTGCGAAGCATCTTTTTAAAAAATTGTAATTACACGCCCCTGTTATACAGGGGCTGAAAAATTGTGCCTTAGGCACTGGTGCTGGTGCCACAACACTGCAACCCCTCACAGATACTGTACTCTGAGCACAGCAATGAGACCTGTTGCAAAGCATTGCCTAAAAATTGTAATTACACGCCCCAACAGGGGCTGAAAAATTGTGCCTTAGGCACTGGTGCTGGTGCCACAACACTGCAACCCCTCACAGATACTGTACTCTGAGCACAGCAGTCACACCTGTTGCGAAGCATCTTTTTAAAAAATTGTAATTACACGCCCCTGTTATACAGGGGCTGAAAAATTGTGCCTTAGGCACTGGTGTGGTGGCATGGATCATTGAGGAGGAGGAAGAGGATAGTCAGTGAACATAACAGGACAGTCACTCAGCATCAGCATAGGCAGTCTTGAAGGGATGTGACATTATAAATTATTCCGTTATATCCGCTTCAGGTGTCTGGTAGCTGGTGGTGATCCAAGACTGATTCATTTTTATGAAGGTCAGTCGATCAACCGAGTCGGTGGACAGGCGCACCCTATGATCGGTGACAAATCCTCCAGCAGCACTGAATGTGCGTTCGGAAAGAACGCTGGATGCAGGACAGGCCAGTAGCTCAATTGCATACTGTGCAAGCTCTGGCCAGTGATCCATCCTCAGGACCCAGTAAGCCAGAGGATTTTCGGTGGGAAAGGTGTCCAAGTCTGACCTTGCCCCTAGGTATTCCTGCACCATGTATATCAGACGCTGGCGATGGTTGCTGGAACCGATCATACCTTGGGGCTGCGGACTAAAAAATTGTCTGAACGCATCGGTCAGACGTCCACCTTCCCCACCGCTCCTTCTGCTACTGACCGAAGCCTCAGCAACTCGTCGTCCAGGACCAGGAGTTTGTAACCTCCCAGTTTCTGGGAACGCGTTGCACAGACCTTTCTGCAAGGCCTCCCTGAGATGTCTCATCCTCTGCTCCCTCTGCGACGGCAAGATAAGGTCCGCAACCTTACCCTTGTACCGTGGATCAAGGAGAGTGGCCAGCCAGTAATGGTCACTCTCCTTGATCCGAAGAACATGAGGATCCTTCCGCAGGCTTTGCAGGATCAGGGAGGCCATGCAGCGTAGGTTAGCTGAGGCATTCGGTCCGGAGTCTTCTGGGTCACTGAGGATGACATGATCGCCAGCCACCTCCTCCCAGCCACGTACAAGTCCACTGGTTTGTTGGGACTGTACATCATCCCTAAAAGACTGCTGCTGCTGATGCTGAGTGCCAGGCTCCACCTCCATGCTCACACAATCCTCCTCCTCCTCCTCCTCTTCCTGTGTGATGGGTGGGACAGAAGGAACATTGTCTGGATAAAGGGGGCCTTGAGAGACAAGGAAGTCCTCCTCTTCCTGCCTCTGTTCTGCCTCAAGTGCCCTGTCCATTATCCCACGCAGCGTATGCTCCAACAGGTGGACAAGAGGTACAGTGTCACTGATGCATGCACTGTCACTGCTCACCATCCTCGTGGCCTCCTCAAATGGTGAGAGGACAGTGCATGCATCCCTGATCATGCTCCACTGGCGTGGGGAAAAAAAGCCAAGCTCCCCTGACCCTGTCCTGGTGCCGTAGTCGCAAAGGTACTCATTGATGGCCCTCTGCTGCGTGTGCAGTCGCTGCAGCATGGCCAACGTTGAGTTCCACCTGGTGGGCATGTCACATATTAGGCGGTTCTTGGGCAGGTTCAGCTCCTTTTGCAGCTCAGTCAGCCGAGCACTGGCATTATAAGATCGGCGGAAATGCACACAGACTTTCCTGGCCTGCCTCAGGACATCCTGTAAGCCTGGGAACCTGCCCAAGAACCGCTGCACCACCAGGTTGAGGACGTGAGCCATACAGGGCACATGGGTGAGCTGCCCCTGTCGCAGGGCGGAGAGGAGGTTGGTGCCATTATCAGAAACGACCATTCCTGGCTTAAGCTGGCGTGGCGTCAACCACCTCTCGGCCTGCCCCTGCAGAGCTGCCAGAACCTCTGGCCCAGTGTGGCTCCTGTCCCCCAAACACACCAGCGCAAGCACGGCATGGCATCTTTTTGCCTGCGTACTCGCGTAGCCCCTTGTACGCCTACGGAGCACCGCTGGTTCCGAGGACAGAGCACTCGAAGAGGACATGGAGGAAGAAGAAGAGGAGGGGGTGGAGGAGAGAGGTGTGTCACAACCAGTAGTAGCATTTTGGAGGCGTGGTGGCGGAACAACCTCCAACACTACTGCACCTTGTCCTGCATCCCTCCCAGCTGCCAATAGAGTGACCCAATGGGCCGTGAAAGAAAGATAACGTCCCTGTCCATGCCTGCTGGACCATGAGTCAGCGGTAATATGCACCTTACCGCTGACCGCCCTGTCCAGCGAGGCATGGACATTGCCTTCCACATGCCAGTAGAGAGACGGAATCGCCTTCCGTGAGAAAAAGTGGCGTTTGGGAACCTGCCACTGAGGAACCGCACATTGAACAAACTCACGGAAGGGGGCCGAGTCTATCAACTGAAAAGGCAGCAGTTGAAGTGCTAGCAATTTAGCCAAGCTAGCATTCAACCGCTGGGCATGTGGATGGCTGGGAGTATACTTCTTTCGACGGTCCAGCAGCTGGGGCAGGGAAATTTGCCTGCTACAATCGGACGTCGGTGTACTGCAAGTACTTGGTTGTGACACACCTAATTCTACACCTTCAGTCCTCTCAGAGCAGCTTTCAGAGAGGACTGAAGATATAGTGGGGATGGAGATCCCAGCTGATGAGGAGCAAGGAGAGGTCCGCTTTGTTCTTTGGTGTGGGTCTTTTATGTGTGCTTGCCAACGAGCTGCATGGCAGGTCGACATATGTCTGCTCATGCTTGTGGTGCCCAAGCGGCTGATGTTTTGGCCACGCGAGATACGCTTGAGACAAATATTGCAAATAGCAGTGGTGCGATCTGATGCACTCGTCTCAAAAAAGGCCCACACCAAAGAACTTTTGTGATAACGTGCAGAGGCAGCGCCCTGCACAGGCGGAGCACTGCGGTGTGGTACAGTTGCTGTGCTGGCCTCTAGCTGGCCTCCAGGGGGCATCCTGCCTCGTTGGACATGTGACGCTGCATCCTCCTCCTCCTCCTCCTCTCTCCCTTCAGGCACCCACGTGGAGTCAGTGACCTCATCATCCCCTCCCTCTTCACCACTAGAGCAAACCTGGCAGTAAGCTGCAGCTGGTGGAACACTACTGCCAGATTGCTGTCCTTCAGCATCCCCTCTCTCTGCGCGCACACTACTGACTTCCTCAAGCTGGGTATCATCATCCGAGCCTTCGAATCGTTGGGCATCCTCCTGGAGCATGTACCCAACACTGTGCTCAAACAGTTCGGGGGACTCCTCAGGAGTACATGGTGGGTCTAGGGAAGGGGTGGCTGATGATGCCATTGAGTACGCGTTGGCAGCTGCTCTGCCAGTACCCTGAGCCTGGGTGAGAGAGGATGAGGAGGATGAGGAGGGCTTGGTCATCCATTCTACCAAGCCTTCGGCATGATGCGGCTCCACATGTCCAGCTGCCGAAAACAAAGACAAGCGTGTCCCATGGCCACGTGCTGATGACGATGCACGACCACGTCCACGGCCAGCACTGTTGTCTCTAGAAACAGAGCCTGCCTGCCCTGTGTTCTTGCCTCGGCACGCTCTGCCTCTCCTTGGCGGTCTTCCAGCCATTGTAGTCGGTAGTGTATATAGTATAAAAAATAGAACTCCTATGTGTGCTCACAACACACTGTAGGTCCTATGGGTGCTGACACTAACACACTATAGGTACTATGTGTGCTGCTGACAAGAAAATATAGGAGCTCTGTTTGCTGCCACTAACACACTAGAAGTCCTATTGGTGCTTCTGAGATGAAAATATAGGAGCTCTGTGTGATGCCACTAACACACTAGAAGTCCTATGGGTGCTGCTGAGAAGAAAATATAGGAGCTCTGTGTGATGCCACTAACACACTAGAAGTCCTATGGGTGCTTCTGAGATGAAAATATAGGAGCTCTGTGTGATGCCACTAACACACTAGAAGTCCTATGGGTGCTGCTGAGAAGAAAATATAGGAGCTCTGTTTGCTGCCACTAACACACTAGAAGTCCTATGGGTGCTGCTGAGAAGAAAATATAGGAGCTCTGTGTGATGCCACTAACACATTAGAAGTCCTATGGGTGCTGCTAAGAAGAAAATATAGGAGCTCTGTTTGCTGCCACTAACACACTAGAAGTCCTATGGGTGCTTCTGAGAAGAAAATATAGGAGCTCTGTGTGATGCCACTAACACACTAGAAGTCCTATGGGTGCTTCTGAGATGAAAATATAGGAACTCTGTGTGATGCCACTAACACATTAGAAGTCCTATGGGTGCTGCTGAGAAGAAAATATAGGAGCTCTGTTTGCTGCCACTAACACACTAGAAGTCCTATGGGTGCTGCTGAGAAGAAAATATAGGAGCTCTGTGTGATGCCACTAACACACTAGAAGTCCTATGGGTGCTTCTGAGATGAAAATATAGGAGCTCTGTGTGATGCCACTAACACACTAGAAGTCCTATGGGTGCTGCTGAGAAGAAAATATAGGAGCTCTGTGTGATGCCACTAACACACTAGAAGTCCTATGGGTGCTTCTGAGATGAAAATATAGGAACTCTGTGTGATGCCACTAACACACTAGAAGTCCTATGGGTGCTGCTGAGAAGAAAATATAGGAGCTCTGTTTGCTGCCACTAACACACTAGAAGTCCTATGGGTGCTTCTGAGAAGAAAATATAGGAGCTCTGTGTGATGCCACTAACACACTAGAAGTCCTATGGGTGCTTCTGAGATGAAAATATAGGAACTCTGTGTGATGCCACTAACACATTAGAAGTCCTATGGGTGCTGCTAAGAAGAAAATATAGGAGCTCTGTTTGCTGCCACTAACACACTAGAAGTCCTATGGGTGCTTCTGAGAAGAAAATATAGGAGCTCTGTGTGATGCCACTAACACACTAGAAGTCCTATGGGTGCTTCTGAGATGAAAATATAGGAACTCTGTGTGATGCCACTAACACATTAGAAGTCCTATGGGTGCTGCTGAGAAGAAAATATAGGAGCTCTGTTTGCTGCCACTAACACACTAGAAGTCCTATGGGTGCTTCTGAGAAGAAAATATAGGAGCTCTGTGTGATGCCACTAACACACTAGAAGTCCTATGGGTGCTTCTGAGATGAAAATATAGGAACTCTGTGTGATGCCACTAACACATTAGAAGTCCTATGGGTGCTGCTAAGAAGAAAATATAGGAGCTCTGTTTGCTGCCACTAACACACTAGAAGTCCTATGGGTGCTTCTGAGAAGAAAATATAGGAGCTCTGTGTGATGCCACTAACACACTAGAAGTCCTATGGGTGCTTCTGAGATGAAAATATAGGAACTCTGTGTGATGCCACTAACACATTAGAAGTCCTATGGGTGCTGCTGAGAAGAAAATATAGGAGCTCTGTTTGCTGCCACTAACACACTAGAAGTCCTATGGGTGCTGCTGAGAAGAAAATATAGGAGCTCTGTGTGATGCCACTAACACACTAGAAGTCCTATGGGTGCTTCTGAGATGAAAATATAGGAACTCTGTGTGATGCCACTAACACATTAGAAGTCCTATGGGTGCTGCTAAGAAGAAAATATAGGAGCTCTGTTTGCTGCCACTAACACACTAGAAGTCCTATGGGTGCTTCTGAGAAGAAAATATAGGAGCTCTGTGTGATGCCACTAACACACTAGAAGTCCTATGGGTGCTTCTGAGATGAAAATATAGGAACTCTGTGTGATGCCACTAACACATTAGAAGTCCTATGGGTGCTGCTGAGAAGAAAATATAGGAGCTCTGTTTGCTGCCACTAACACACTAGAAGTCCTATGGGTGCTGCTGAGAAGAAAATATAGGAGCTCTGTGTGATGCCACTAACACACTAGAAGTCCTATGGGTGCTTCTGAGATGAAAATATAGGAGCTCTGTGTGATGCCACTAACACACTAGAAGTCCTATGGGTGCTGCTGAGAAGAAAATATAGGAGCTCTGTGTGATGCCACTAACACACTAGAAGTCCTATGGGTGCTTCTGAGATGAAAATATAGGAACTCTGTGTGATGCCACTAACACACTAGAAGTCCTATGGGTGCTGCTGAGAAGAAAATATAGGAGCTCTGTTTGCTGCCACTAACACACTAGAAGTCCTATGGGTGCTTCTGAGAAGAAAATATAGGAGCTCTGTGTGATGCCACTAACACACTAGAAGTCCTATGGGTGCTTCTGAGATGAAAATATAGGAACTCTGTGTGATGCCACTAACACATTAGAAGTCCTATGGGTGCTGCTAAGAAGAAAATATAGGAGCTCTGTTTGCTGCCACTAACACACTAGAAGTCCTATGGGTGCTTCTGAGAAGAAAATATAGGAGCTCTGTGTGATGCCACTAACACACTAGAAGTCCTATGGGTGCTTCTGAGATGAAAATATAGGAACTCTGTGTGATGCCACTAACACACTAGAAGTCCTATGGGTGCTGCTGAGAAGAAAATATAGGAGCTCTGTTTGCTGCCACTAACACACTAGAAGTCCTATGGGTGCTGCTGAGAAGAAAATATAGGAGCTCTGTGTGATGCCACTAACACACTAGAAGTCCTATGGGTGCTGCTGAGAAGAAAATATAGGAGCTCTGTGTGATGCCACTAACACACTAGAAGTCCTATGGGTGCTGCTGAGAAGAAAATATAGGAGCTCTGTTTGCTGCCACTAACACACTAGAAGTCCTATGGGTGCTGCTGAGAAGAAAATATAGGAGCTCTGTTTGCTGCCACTAACACACTAGAAGTCCTATGGGTGCTGCTGAGAAGAAAATATAGGAGCTCTGTGTGATGCCACTAACACACTAGAAGTCCTATGGGTGCTTCTGAGATGAAAATATAGGAGCTCTGTGTGATGCCACTAACACACTAGAAGTCCTATGGGTGCTGCTGAGAAGAAAATATAGGAGCTCTGTGTGATGCCACTAACACACTAGAAGTCCTATGGGTGCTTCTGAGATGAAAATATAGGAACTCTGTGTGATGCCACTAACACATTAGAAGTCCTATGGGTGCTGCTGAGAAGAAAATATAGGAGCTCTGTTTGCTGCCACTAACACACTAGAAGTCCTATGGGTGCTTCTGAGAAGAAAATATAGGAGCTCTGTGTGATGCCACTAACACACTAGAAGTCCTATGGGTGCTTCTGAGATGAAAATATAGGAACTCTGTGTGATGCCACTAACACATTAGAAGTCCTATGGGTGCTGCTAAGAAGAAAATATAGGAGCTCTGTTTGCTGCCACTAACACACTAGAAGTCCTATGGGTGCTTCTGAGAAGAAAATATAGGAGCTCTGTGTGATGCCACTAACACACTAGAAGTCCTATGGGTGCTTCTGAGATGAAAATATAGGAACTCTGTGTGATGCCACTAACACATTAGAAGTCCTATGGGTGCTGCTGAGAAGAAAATATAGGAGCTCTTTTTGCTGCCACTAACACACTAGAAGTCCTATGGGTGCTGCTGAGAAGAAAATATAGGAGCTCTGTGTGATGCCACTAACACACTAGAAGTCCTATGGGTGCTTCTGAGATGAAAATATAGGAACTCTGTGTGATGCCACTAACACACTAGAAGTCCTATGGGTGCTGCTGAGAAGAAAATATAGGAGCTCTGTTTGCTGCCACTAACACACTAGAAGTCCTATGGGTGCTTCTGAGAAGAAAATATAGGAGCTCTGTGTGATGCCACTAACACACTAGAAGTCCTATGGGTGCTTCTGAGATGAAAATATAGGAACTCTGTGTGATGCCACTAACACATTAGAAGTCCTATGGGTGCTGCTAAGAAGAAAATATAGGAGCTCTGTTTGCTGCCACTAACACACTAGAAGTCCTATGGGTGCTTCCGAGAAGAAAATATAGGAGCTCTGTGTGATGCCACTAACACACTAGAAGTCCTATGGGTGCTTCTGAGATGAAAATATAGGAACTCTGTGTGATGCCACTAACACATTAGAAGTCCTATGGGTGCTGCTGAGAAGAAAATATAGGAGCTCTGTTTGCTGCCACTAACACACTAGAAGTCCTATGGGTGCTTCTGAGAAGAAAATATAGGAGCTCTGTGTGATGCCACTAACACACTAGAAGTCCTATGGGTGCTTCTGAGATGAAAATATAGGAACTCTGTGTGATGCCACTAACACATTAGAAGTCCTATGGGTGCTGCTAAGAAGAAAATATAGGAGCTCTGTTTGCTGCCACTAACACACTAGAAGTCCTATGGGTGCTTCTGAGAAGAAAATATAGGAGCTCTGTGTGATGCCACTAACACACTAGAAGTCCTATGGGTGCTTCTGAGATGAAAATATAGGAACTCTGTGTGATGCCACTAACACATTAGAAGTCCTATGGGTGCTGCTGAGAAGAAAATATAGGAGCTCTGTTTGCTGCCACTAACACACTAGAAGTCCTATGGGTGCTGCTGAGAAGAAAATATAGGAGCTCTGTGTGATGCCACTAACACACTAGAAGTCCTATGGGTGCTGCTGAGAAGAAAATATAGGAGCTCTGTTTGCTGCCACTAACACACTAGAAGTCCTATGGGTGCTGCTGAGAAGAAAATATAGGAGCTCTGTTTGCTGCCACTAACACACTAGAAGTCCTATGGGTGCTGCTGAGAAGAAAATATAGGAGCTCTGTGTGATGCCACTAACACACTAGAAGTCCTATGGGTGCTGCTGAGAAGAAAATATAGGAGCTCTGTGTGATGCCACTAACACACTAGAAGTCCTATGGGTGCTGCTGAGAAGAAAATATAGGAGCTCTGTTTGCTGCCACTAACACACTAGAAGTCCTATGGGTGCTTCTGAGAAGAAAATATAGGAGCTCTGTGTGATGCCACTAACACACTAGAAGTCCTATGGGTGCTTCTGAGATGAAAATATAGGAACTCTGTGTGATGCCACTAACACATTAGAAGTCCTATGGGTGCTGCTAAGAAGAAAATATAGGAGCTCTGTTTGCTGCCACTAACACACTAGAAGTCCTATGGGTGCTTCTGAGAAGAAAATATAGGAGCTCTGTGTGATGCCACTAACACACTAGAAGTCCTATGGGTGCTTCTGAGATGAAAATATAGGAACTCTGTGTGATGCCACTAACACATTAGAAGTCCTATGGGTGCTGCTGAGAAGAAAATATAGGAGCTCTGTTTGCTGCCACTAACACACTAGAAGTCCTATGGGTGCTTCTGAGAAGAAAATATAGGAGCTCTGTGTGATGCCACTAACACACTAGAAGTCCTATGGGTGCTTCTGAGATGAAAATATAGGAACTCTGTGTGATGCCACTAACACATTAGAAGTCCTATGGGTGCTGCTAAGAAGAAAATATAGGAGCTCTGTTTGCTGCCACTAACACACTAGAAGTCCTATGGGTGCTTCTGAGAAGAAAATATAGGAGCTCTGTGTGATGCCACTAACACACTAGAAGTCCTATGGGTGCTTCTGAGATGAAAATATAGGAACTCTGTGTGATGCCACTAACACATTAGAAGTCCTATGGGTGCTGCTGAGAAGAAAATATAGGAGCTCTGTTTGCTGCCACTAACACACTAGAAGTCCTATGGGTGCTTCTGAGAAGAAAATATAGGAGCTCTGTGTGATGCCACTAACACACTAGAAGTCCTATGGGTGCTTCTGAGATGAAAATATAGGAACTCTGTGTGATGCCACTAACACATTAGAAGTCCTATGGGTGCTGCTAAGAAGAAAATATAGGAGCTCTGTTTGCTGCCACTAACACACTAGAAGTCCTATGGGTGCTTCTGAGAAGAAAATATAGGAGCTCTGTGTGATGCCACTAACACACTAGAAGTCCTATGGGTGCTTCTGAGATGAAAATATAGGAACTCTGTGTGATGCCACTAACACATTAGAAGTCCTATGGGTGCTGCTGAGAAGAAAATATAGGAGCTCTGTTTGCTGCCACTAACACACTAGAAGTCCTATGGGTGCTGCTGAGAAGAAAATATAGGAGCTCTGTGTGATGCCACTAACACACTAGAAGTCCTATGGGTGCTGCTGAGAAGAAAATATAGGAGCTCTGTTTGCTGCCACTAACACACTAGAAGTCCTATGGGTGCTGCTGAGAAGAAAATATAGGAGCTCTGTGTGATGCCACTAACACACTAGAAGTCCTATGGGTGCTGCTGAGAAGAAAATATAGGAGCTCTGTGTGATGCCACTAACACACTAGAAGTCCTATGGGTGCTTCTGAGATGAAAATATAGGAGCTCTGTGTGATGCCACTAACACACTAGAAGTCCTATGGGTGCTGCTGAGAAGAAAATATAGGAGCTCTGTGTGATGCCACTAACACACTAGAAGTCCTATGGGTGCTGCTGAGAAGAAAATATAGGAGCTCTGTTTGCTGCCACTAACACACTAGAAGTCCTATGGGTGCTGCTGAGAAGAAAATATAGGAGCTCTGTGTGATGCCACTAACACACTAGAAGTCCTATGGGTGCTGCTGAGAAGAAAATATAGGAGCTCTGTGTGATGCCACTAACACACTAGAAGTCCTATGGGTGCTTCTGAGATGAAAATATAGGAGCTCTGTGTGATGCCACTAACACACTAGAAGTCCTATGGGTGCTGCTGAGAAGAAAATATAGGAGCTCTGTGTGATGCCACTAACACACTAGAAGTCCTATGGGTGCTGCTGAGAAGAAAATATAGGAGCTCTGTGTGATGCCACTAACACACTAGAAGTCCTATGGGTGCTTCTGAGATGAAAATATAGGAGCTCTGTGTGATGCCACTAACACACTAGAAGTCCTATGGGTGCTGCTGAGAAGAAAATATAGGAGCTCTGTTTGCTGCCACTAACACACTAGAAGTCCTATGGGTGCTTCTGAGAAGAAAATATAGGAGCTCTGTGTGATGCCACTAACACACTAGAAGTCCTATGGGTGCTTCTGAGATGAAAATATAGGAACTCTGTGTGATGCCACTAACACATTAGAAGTCCTATGGGTGCTGCTAAGAAGAAAATATAGGAGCTCTGTTTGCTGCCACTAACACACTAGAAGTCCTATGGGTGCTTCTGAGAAGAAAATATAGGAGCTCTGTTTGCTGCCACTAACACACTAGAAGTCCTATGGGTGCTTCTGAGAAGAAAATATAGGAGCTCTGTGTGATGCCACTAACACACTAGAAGTCCTATGGGTGCTTCTGAAATGAAAATATAGGAACTCTGTGTGATGCCACTAACACATTAGAAGTCCTATGGGTGCTGCTAAGAAGAAAATATAGGAGCTCTGTTTGCTGCCACTAACACACTAGAAGTCCTATGGGTGCTTCTGAGAAGAAAATATAGGAGCTCTGTGTGATGCCACTAACACACTAGAAGTCCTATGGGTGCTTCTGAGATGAAAATATAGGAACTCTGTGTGATGCCACTAACACATTAGAAGTCCTATGGGTGCTGCTGAGAAGAAAATATAGGAGCTCTGTTTGCTGCCACTAACACACTAGAAGTCCTATGGGTGCTGCTGAGAAGAAAATATAGGAGCTCTGTGTGATGCCACTAACACACTAGAAGTCCTATGGGTGCTGCTGAGAAGAAAATATAGGAGCTCTGTTTGCTGCCACTAACACACTAGAAGTCCTATGGGTGCTGCTGAGAAGAAAATATAGGAGCTCTGTGTGATGCCACTAACACACTAGAAGTCCTATGGGTGCTGCTGAGAAGAAAATATAGGAGCTCTGTGTGATGCCACTAACACACTAGAAGTCCTATGGGTGCTGCTGAGAAGAAAATATAGGAGCTCTGTGTGATGCCACTAACACACTAGAAGTCCTATGGGTGCTTCTGAGATGAAAATATAGGAGCTCTGTGTGATGCCACTAACACACTAGAAGTCCTATGGGTGCTGCTGAGAAGAAAATATAGGAGCTCTGTGTGATGCCACTAACACACTAGAAGTCCTATGGGTGCTTCTGAGATGAAAATATAGGAACTCTGTGTGATGCCACTAACACACTAGAAGTCCTATGGGTGCTGCTGAGAAGAAAATATAGGAGCTCTGTTTGCTGCCACTAACACACTAGAAGTCCTATGGGTGCTTCTGAGAAGAAAATATAGGAGCTCTGTGTGATGCCACTAACACACTAGAAGTCCTATGGGTGCTTCTGAGATGAAAATATAGGAACTCTGTGTGATGCCACTAACACATTAGAAGTCCTATGGGTGCTGCTAAGAAGAAAATATAGGAGCTCTGTTTGCTGCCACTAACACACTAGAAGTCCTATGGGTGCTTCTGAGAAGAAAATATAGGAGCTCTGTGTGATGCCACTAACACACTAGAAGTCCTATGGGTGCTTCTGAGATGAAAATATAGGAACTCTGTGTGATGCCACTAACACATTAGAAGTCCTATGGGTGCTGCTGAGAAGAAAATATAGGAGCTCTGTTTGCTGCCACTAACACACTAGAAGTCCTATGGGTGCTTCTGAGAAGAAAATATAGGAGCTCTGTGTGATGCCACTAACACACTAGAAGTCCTATGGGTGCTTCTGAGATGAAAATATAGGAACTCTGTGTGATGCCACTAACACATTAGAAGTCCTATGGGTGCTGCTAAGAAGAAAATATAGGAGCTCTGTTTGCTGCCACTAACACACTAGAAGTCCTATGGGTGCTTCTGAGAAGAAAATATAGGAGCTCTGTGTGATGCCACTAACACACTAGAAGTCCTATGGGTGCTTCTGAGATGAAAATATAGGAACTCTGTGTGATGCCACTAACACATTAGAAGTCCTATGGGTGCTGCTGAGAAGAAAATATAGGAGCTCTGTTTGCTGCCACTAACACACTAGAAGTCCTATGGGTGCTGCTGAGAAGAAAATATAGGAGCTCTGTGTGATGCCACTAACACACTAGAAGTCCTATGGGTGCTGCTGAGAAGAAAATATAGGAGCTCTGTTTGCTGCCACTAACACACTAGAAGTCCTATGGGTGCTGCTGAGAAGAAAATATAGGAGCTCTGTTTGCTGCCACTAACACACTAGAAGTCCTATGGGTGGTGCTGAGAAGAAAATATAGGAGCTCTGTTTGCTGCCACTAACACACTAGAAGTCCTATGGGTGCTGTTGGGGTGCAATGCTGTGCTAACAGCACTGCGGTTGGTACTACTGCAATACTGTACTAACAGTAAGCACGCACCAGACTAATCCCCAGCAGCAGCTAATAACACGCTAACTGTGCAATCAGCAGCAATGAACGATCAATGACTTAGGTAGCAATGGTTTAGCAAAGAAATAGCCAATGGTTTAGCAAAGAAGAGCAAATCTTTCAGTATCAAGCAAAGACAGAATCAGCAGACTGATCTCTCCTAAAGCCGGAACTCATGTGACCGGGGCCGATGGCGTGGCGGCCTTTTAAATGGTGGGGCATGTACTAAAGCCCCTGAGCTGTAATTGGCTACAGGCGTCCTGCCTGTAGCCAATTATTGCTCTCCGAGTTTCGGGCGCTGTGATTGGCCAAGCATGCGGGGTCACAGTGCATGCTTGGCCAATCATCAGCCAGCAATGCACTGCGCCGGCCGCGCCGGCCGCAATGCATTGCGGGGCCGCTCGCATCACACGAATGTGATGCGAACGGCCCAAATAGTTCTGGGCTCGACGAGCGAGCGAACGCCCGGTGCTCGATTCGAACATGGGTTCGAATCGAGCACCGGGCCCATCCCTAGCCATGATGAAGCTCTATCTCCCAAGAAGTGAAGGGAGGTTGTCTTCTACGTATTGATCTGGGTTTGGTGGCACAGGCCTATCAATAAACTAATTTTGTTTTGAAATCAGGAACGGTGCATCCATATAGTTTATTGGATCTTCTACACAGCAGAATGAGGACATTGTCTACAAATACTGTATAAACATAACATATTGATCTGGGATACTACAATTGCTTGGAGGGAAATTAGGAAAAAAATAGGACTTTCTCACATAATGGATCCAGATATCTGCCTGTTCATGGTAATCCTATACGTCTTCAAAGCATGCAACATCAGGATTTTTCTATCTAGAAATCCACAGGGCTCTCAAATACTTCATGACCTAGACTCTGGTAACTTGAAAGCTTTTCTAGATTTGGCAGCGGAATTTCGTCTACCAATCCACCACTAGTGCCCCGTACACACGGTCAAACTTTTGACCGGCCAAAATCACATCGTAATTCCGACGGAATTCTATTGGAGTAAAAGAGAACATGTTCTCTATCTAAACTCCGACGAAATTCCTCGACATTTCCGATGGAAAAAGTCAGATGGGGCATACACACCGTCGGAATATCCGATGAAAAAATTCCGTCTGACTTTTTTCATCGGAAATTCCAGATCGTGTGTACAAGGCATAATACTTACAGTGCTCTGACTATGCTAAATCATGTTTCTCTGATGGGACCAAAGGATTACGGCTCTCCCTTATAGATTGTATAATCCAAAAAACATCCTATTCTATTTCAGATATCCATCAGCCAATTAACTCCTCTTTTACAAAACCAGGTACCTCTACATCCTAGAACAATTAGAGTAAATATTTCCCAAGTGCTCTTGCCGATACACACTTTAAGGGCTACAATAAACTTCAAAGGCTGGTGCCTATTAAGATTTGGAGAGAATCCCAATCCCAATTCAAGCTAATCCACAGAACTTTCATTAATTTTCTCTGTGGCACCTCTCAACTCTCTCTCTCACCGTTTCTGGTTATGCCCTCCAATCTCCAACTTTTGGGACCAAGTGGCTAGCTGTATATATGGAGTCACAAACTGCTACATCCCTAAGCACCCATTTTTATTATTGTTTATCAATGGCACACCAGCGTCTCAACCTACAATAGGTCAATCAGGGAGCCCATTACAATACCTGCAATGGATCTACCCTTGCCTGCTGTTAGCTCTGGTAGATCGTAGAGTTATTCTCAAAGTGTGGCTATCTCCCATGGCATCAACCAGTCTGATGTTTTAAAAAGAAGCTGAAAATCTTATGTACAGGCAGAAACTGGAAAATAAGCTTCAGAACTTTATCAAAATTAAACAGTTTGTTGCCAGATGTCTGGCTTGCATTTACTCTACCATCATGAGCTTGAAAATGGTGGCTCCTCTGTCCTCCTTCTAAAACATGGAATGGTATGCTAGAGTAATCTTGCCAATCCAGAGATCAGATAATTTTTCTAATTCCGCATTCCTCATTTCCTCGCACGACTATCTAACATTTACAGTATATATCCTAGATCTATATATCAGTAACAATTCAGAATGCAGTATCTAACACCCAGTTATTCTCTTAGACAAAATAGGTAGCCCTCAGACTTTAAATGAGGTGAGAGAGGTTTAGCCAATGTTCACAGCAAACAATGAGACAAAATTAATTTATTTGTTTCAAAGTGTTATGTAACGAATCGGCAACAACAATGATTGTATTGTTACCTGGCATAATAGCCAATGTACACAGCACAGATTAAAGTAAATATATAAAGATTTATTACAAATGTTATACATCAATAAACAACAGTAAAACTTGAAAGTTGCTGGGTCAGTGGATACACATATACAATAAGAAAATAAAATGTGCATACATATAAACAGGGAAATATGTAAACATAATGCAGACATCAATAATACCCAGCATGTACCGGCATAAAACAAGCATTAATAAAGCCCTACACGTTTCACGAGAGCCTGCTCGCTTCTTCAGGGGCGGATGCATGAATGTTGTATCTGCAATGTAAGTGCTAAAATCAATAGATGTATGTTGTTAATAAATGGGGACAAGCGGAATGTTTGGCAAGAGAGGTCTGGAGAGGGACCTCATACTTACCGACGGGCTGAAATAAATCGCCAAACGCTGGATATCAAGATGGCGGCCGTGTAACACCCAGTTATTCTCTTATGTTACATATTTTCAGATTTATAAGTTCTTCTATTGTTATTTTTAAACTTACCTTTTCCCCCACCCCCTTCCCTTTTTTTATTGTGCACATAATATGTATGCATAGATGCTTTTATTTCATCTTGTACTTCTTGGGGATTTGGTTGCCCGATTATTCTCTTTGTGAGATGCAACCCTCAAGTATAAAACCATTCATGCCTCAAATACAGCAAAATTGTAAGAACAGATATTATCTATAGATAGTATCTATGAAAGCAGAGCTATAAACTATATGTGATCTTACTATTACTCTGGCTACTTGAGTGCACTGTATCTTTGCCATCTACAACTCTGTACCATAAAGGATCCCTCTATGTATTATGTGCAGTTTGTTTTGTAAAATTCAGTAGAATTTACTTAAAAAAAAAAAAAAAAACTGAACACAGACATGGATAATCATCTCTTGACTGAATTGTTTTCAGTCAGATTTATTGAAGATCATGCCTTGGCTACCAGCAAACATCCACTGCTGACTGCTTTAGAGAAGAAAGATCAAATGCGTGGGTTTAAAAATCCCTCAAAATGTGAGATAAGTTGGCACTGAGAGTTTTAAGCTTTTCTTCCTCTTCCCATCATCACTCAACATGTATGCTCAGATAAATTAAGTGTATATGTTTGAGTGACATGCTTTCATGCAGTCTGTCCTTGTTCATCTGACGACTGGTGTGTCTATGATCAGCTCAGGCTAAATGCCATGCAAACAGCTAAATACACAGTTGGATCTGTTTTCTGGCCAATGGTACTCTGGGAGACCCCAGTCCAAGAAAAATGTACATATTTGTAGGGGTCAATGAACTGTTTTAATAATGAAAGTTTAGGAGGAACCAGCAGACCTAAAGTCAAGTTTTGGTTATAGGTTCATTTTAACAGTATTGATGGCACTGTGTGGATCATGCTTCTGTAAAGATACATTTTTTCCTTATTCTATTATTATTTTTAATAATCATGTTCTTGTGTACTATGCAGTAAAATATACAATGTCAGACAACTGGACTGCTGGTCCCTATAATTACTTTTTATTATGTCAGTGCACCCAAATCCCTCACAATCTTGTCATCGGTCAGTAAAAACTTGGTGTTTTGGAATTTCTTGTGTTTGGAAATACTGTATGATTGTATTTAACTCCCCCCAGAGTAGATCAGAAAGATGACAAACAGATTTTTTTGTTTGTTTTTTCATTCATATATATTATTAGTGCTGGGAACGCAGCAAGTTTAGCACAATAAGACCCGCCTAAAGGTCACCCTTGCTACTTTGGCTTCTACCCTTGATGGATTGTCATAGCCTTCTCAGAATGAAAAGCAAGACTCCTGATAAGGTGACTCATTGGAGGATATCTATTACACAACGCACAGATGTTTGTTTGTTTTTATTGCTGTCTTTATTTTTCTGAGCCTGGGAACAATTTGGTTACTTATGGTAATCATGGAGTCATTGATACAAAGCTAT
Organism: Rana muscosa; assembly: GCA_029206835.1. Classification (NCBI taxonomy): domain Eukaryota; kingdom Metazoa; phylum Chordata; class Amphibia; order Anura; family Ranidae; genus Rana; species Rana muscosa. The sequence continues at coordinate 170,801,509 of CM055119.1, read as the reverse complement.
GAGAATGAACTGTAGCCACTGAACAGGCTGAAGGGAAATACTAAAGATATTTTTAAAATAAAGCGAATGAATAAGTGCAAAGGTCATGGGGGAGCATCTTCATCTAAATACATGAGTAACCAAGAATGTACTGAAACCATATATCTGGGGTGGTTCAACTAGTTTTAAAGCTGAACTCCAGACAAACAGTTTAATGCACAGTTGAAATACATACGTGAGAACTTTTTATCTTCCACGGGATTTGTAATATTGTCCATCCACCCAATATTTACACAGCCCTGCCATATAATACAGTCAGGTTTGTGACCTTTTTTCTCTTCTGCAGTTAAAGTGGAATTTTAGAATACAACAATATAATCCTAAAACAGTTCGTACCCCCCTCTAACACCTATACTAACTACCCTGTAGAAGAAATATGCCTATACTTACCTATTCTCAAGCTGTGCCGGTCCTTTCACATGATCTGCTCTGTGTCAGCCAAAGCAAGCTGCAGGGGAGGGCATAGAGCACTTTAAAGTGGTTGTAAACCCACTTTTCGAAAAAAATAAAAAATAAATGACACCTGCAAGAAAAAGACATAATGAGCTAGTATGCTATGCATACTAGCTCATTATGTGGCACTTACCTCAGATCAAAGCCTCCGAAGCGCTCCTTGTCCCCCTCCGCTGCCTCCGCCATGTCCGCTCCGACCGTCTTCCTGTTATCGCCGCTCCGGCGCTGTGATTGGCCAGAGCGGCGATGACGTCACACGAATGTGCGCGGGGCCGGCTTTCTCCATTGAGAAAGCCGGCAGTCTCCATTGAGAAAACCGGCAACGCTCAGTGCGCCTGCGCCGTTGTATACAGCACGCATGCGCCGTACACATCGGTGCAGGGTTTTCTGAAAATATCTCCCTAACCATGTAGGTTAAGGAGATATTTCTTGCACCTACAGGTAAGTCTTAATCTAGGCTTACCTGTAGGTGCAAGTTGTGTGGTTGGGTTTACAACCACTTTAACAATGGCTGAAATGCCTGAGGGGTGATGTCACCCATAGGCTTACTATGGGCCATCTGTTGTTGGCACTTCTTCTTCTCCCTTGAAGCCAACGCTAGCTGACAAAGGGGAACCAATCCTGTGACTGGGCCAGAGCCACCTGAGAATCCCTCTACACAGGATAGTTAGTATAGGTGTTAGAAGAGGGTGAGAGAAGTTTTCAGATTAGACAGTTTTATCCCAGAATTCCAATTTAAGCAACAAAGCTAGTTAATTACCCCAGAGGTAGTAGTGGAGGGACAGTGGACACAGATCTTCACAGGTTATCAAAATGCAGATAAATTAATTACTTGAGCCCAACTGGCCTTCATCCGTAGCTTACCACAAAGACTGGGTCCCCCCAGAACAAAACATTCACCAGAATCAAGAAATCCTAGTGTGAAAGGTCAATGAGAGCACCAAATGAAAAATCCCTAACTGTCCAAAGTCTTTATTGTTTAACTTGTTAAAGCAAGCAGTAATAAAGACAGCCAAACATTTCATGGGGCAAACACTGTCCTCCTTCAACAGGGCTGGATAAAATGGCAGAATGTTAAATGGTAAAAAATATTCCTAAGCAGGCTGACCTGCAGAATGTTATAAACAAAAGTCTGTGCTGGTGTTCACAGTGGAAGTGGCAAGAACTGTCTTTTGCCCTGCTTGTTGTAACTAGTTAACCGCTTAAGGACTGCCGCATGAGTATTTACGTTGACAGAATGGCATGGCTGGGCAAATGGGCGTATATATATGTCCCCTTTAATTTGCCGGCCGTGTGGTCGCACGCGCGCCGCCGCCGTGGAGCTCCGTGACCGTGCCCGCGTGACCCGTGGACTCGATGTCCGCCGGTGTCCCGTGATCGGGTCACAGAGCTGAAGAACGGGGAGATGTTAGTGTAAACACAACATCTCCCCGTTTTCCCTAGTGACATGTCACTGATCGTCTGTTCCCTGTCATCGGGAACAGCGATCAGTGACGTGTCACGGCAAGCCACGCCCCCTAACAGTTAGAATCACTCCCTAGGTCACACTTAACCACTTCAGCGCCCCCTACAGGTTAACCCCTTCACTGCCAGTGTAATTTTTACAGTAATCAGTGCATTTTTATAGCACTGATCGCTGTAAAAATGACAATGGTCCCAAAATGGTGTCAAAAGTGTCCGATGTGTCCGCCATAATGTCGCAGTCACAATAAAAATCGCTGATCGCCGGCATTACTATTAAAAAAAAATATTAATAAAAATGCCATAAAACTATCCCCTATGTTGTAGACGCTATAACTTTTGCGCAAACCAATCAATAAACGCTTATTGCGATTTTTTTTACCAAAAATATGTAGAAGAATACGTATCGGCCTAAACTGAGGAAAAAATATTTTTTTAGATATTTTTGGGGGATATTTATTATAGCAAAAAATATTGAATTTTTTTAAAAATTGTCGCTCTATTTTTGTTTATAGAGCAAAAAATAAAAACCGCAGAGGTGATCAAATACCACCAAAAAAAGCTCTATTTGTGGGAGAAAAATAACATCAATTTTGTTTGGGAGCCACGTCGCACGACTGCGCAATTGTCAGTTAAAGTGTCGCAGTGCCGAATCGCAAAAAGTGGCCTGGTCTTTGGCCAGCCAAATGGTCCGGGGCTTAAGTGGTTAAACAGTAAAGACTTTGGATTCTTGAAGATTTATCATTTGGCTCCCTCTTTGACCTATCACACCTCATTGCCACAGTCTTTGACTGGGCAATGAAGTAGCAGCAGAAGGCGGATGAGGTCATTGCTCTCCTCTCTCCTTCTCCCAGCCTCCTTGAGAATTAATAGTCTGTGGTCAACACAGTTATAATCAAAACAAAAAGTTATGATTCTATCATATTGTGAGTATAGCAAAGCTGTCTTAATCATTTGCCCAGACATATGGTTAGTGAGAGAGAGGCTTCCAAAGTAATCACCGGATGATAAATGTTACGTTTTTATTGTTTTTGCATTCACTCATACGTTTAATTTAATATATAATTACACGACAGGTCATCTTTAATCCTATTGCAAACGGCCTAAAAATACATTTCCGATCTGCAACAGGCAAAACAAATTTTTTAATGTAAAACATCAAATTATTTTCATGAATAAACAAAATCTGATCATTGCAAGCACCCCAACACATGCAAAACCTACCTGATGCAAACAAAAGTCATTGACTCAGGCCTACAACTGATCTATTTAAGTTTAGTTTTGGGTAGGTATTAATCACGTTTATGCAATAAAGAAACAAAGAAAAAAAAAAAAGTAAAAACTGAGTGACTTTAAATAATTATTTATATCATTACCATATAATTACATAGTCAGCTATTGTGGGCTCATATTGAACTGGTAAGGCACCCCAGGAATGTCTTTACCATTTCAACCTAGGACATTAAACAGTTGTGTCTTTTTCATACTGAACAGAAAAACAAAAAAAAGACAGTGGCTTTCAAATTTGCTGATTTATTTTTTATTGTTTTTCTAATGGTGATCTGTTTTGTTTACTTTGCTATAAGGTGCAAAAAATTACTTCTATGAATTCAATGGCGATGTTTAATGTATTACCAGAAAAACACAACATCTGCAGAAATTTCAGCAAAGTTAGGTAAACTTGATAAATATTTCCCCCAACAGGCCACAAAATGGTGGTCTTTAAAGGGCCAACATAACAAATAGTATTGTATTCTGGTAACTGTATAGTGTCAATACCCTTAATGAAAATATTTTGCATTTAAATTCCCTTTTTTTATCTGACATGCCTTCCATTTTCTCTATATTTTCATGATGACACATCAAATGTGACAGTTAAGGGGTTGTGCAAAAAACACAGAACATTGCACAGGGGTGCTTACAATTATCAGATTATAGTCATATGGTTTACAGCTCCAACCCCCCCCCCCCCCCAAAATTAAAATGGTTGCTTTTGTTGTTTTTTGCTTACCTAAATTACATTTAAAACTACAATTCCACGTAAGACTACTTGGTCTGCAAGGTGACACTGCTACTACTGTGTAGATTCACTGTAGAACAAACTGTGCATATTTGTCCTGTTGACCACTGCTTCATGTACAGAAAACAATTGGTAATCCCACATTCTTAACATTATAGGATTTAACAGGGTAGTTATACATGTGAGCGCCACTCAGTCCTGGAATACTGTGAGCCCAGCCTGCATGATAATCAGGGTTCCAATTCCAACTACGGTACATTTTCTCTCTCCAATTCTTCTATACTGGTTGCAGTATGAATGTACAATTTATAGCTACAGTGTTCTGTGATGATAAAGCTGACCTATATCTAGCTATAGAGTCCTGACATGACAATGACCTGTATGAATATGTACTGTTTATAACATAAATTCTGACAATTTCTACTGATACATCTGGAAATTCTTTAAAACGGGGGAATAAAAAAATATAGTTAGAGTTTTACTTTAGGCAGGATGTGATGTCCCCAATCAACAGCTTCTACATGTAACCTTATGTGTTCTGAGAATGCTGTTATGCAAACTGAAAGCTGATCCCACAGGACTCGATGAGAATATGTGAATTAACGGCTGGGAAGAGCAGCGCTGCGACAGCAGTTACAGGATGTGTCATATGCTGCAGATTTAGACCAGTTATGAAGAACAACTTCCTTTTTGTTGACACATGGGAAGTCATTTGTCATGACACAGGCAAGTCTGGAAGCACCGATGTTTATGTGAGCAGGGGAAATGAGCACTTGTCCACTCCGGGTAGGAACGTTTCATGAGCTTAATTTGGGAAATGATAAATAAAGCAATGATCCAGGTCTGGATTATACCTGCGTTTTGTCTTCTGATCCCGTTTAATCACAAAGTTTGCTTGTGCAATCTCTGTCATATCCTCACTTGGTAGCTTTCTCATGCGTCGCTGCCAAATACAGGCAGCCGCTGACACTGAACCAGCAGGCAATCAGTTACAACTCGTATAGATTAAAGGGACAGCATAGTGTCATTTTCAGTGAGCATACTTTCAGTTAAAAGGATAGTTCACCTTTAACACAAAACTGCCTATGCATCTGTAGCATTACCCCCGTAGGAGCTGCTGGTTTGTTTTGGGTCTACGCTCTGCCTATCAACCCCAGAAGTTTGGCTCAAACCCTCCCTTGGCACAACTGGACAACATAATGATTGTGAAACCCACTGGTAGTTGGGAGCCACAATGATACCATACAGTAATGATAATATAATGAACTACTGTTACCTTATGCTGGTTACCTGTCCCAACTGTAACAGACAAGATTCCACACAAGTGTAGTTTAACCAAGGATAAAGGGTTTACTTGGTGAAAAAAGGATGAAACAAATTAAACAAATGACAGTTGACTTCAAACAGGGCCCTGTAAGAGTCAATGGCATGGAATTCAATAACAGGTTTAAACAGTATGAGCTCAAGTCAGGCCTAAATAAGCATGCAGTGGAGGGATTTCCTCAATGCAATAAGATCAGCACTGGAGTACCTCTCCACCAGGCCTCACCCAGCTCTCAGTAATAACAATGATTGTACAGACTAGCATAAACAGTTATGGTATATATATGTAGATGAGTCTATATGCTTTTTGGCTCCCTCTAACGGGCAACTCCCATATACGTGTCCTACTGAGTCTTGTAAGTGTTCCTTCCGGTTATTAGTAGTCTTCACTAGCTTTAGTTGGTGCACATTAATCATTTGTAATCCAACTGGTATGAAGAAACGGACATTCACAGTATATGTAATGTGCTGACGGCATAAACGCCAATCCTTTTAAGGCACTGCCACTGCAAGATGCAATGTGTCTTTGCACGTGGCGTGTTAACTTCCAGACAGTAATGTTGAGTCTATAGGATCCACCCTTCTACGATACAGTTATTTATATCGTTGGGCAGGTGCCCTCTCACCCAATGAGGCCTCGCCTCTCCAGGATGTTCCGCCTGTAGTGTCTCGGTTCTCGGCCTCTCCGCAACTTGCAGTCCCTGGTCCTCCGCGCAGCCGTCACAAGGTGTTGGTGGATGGGCGACTCTGGTTGTTGTGGAGCGTAGGTCAAACACTACGAAAAGGATCCCTCTCAGGTTAGGCGATCCGCTCTGGCGACGGTGGGCCCAGGCTTCTCGGGCCTACACACACTGGTAGCAGGCCCCTGCAAAGGCTTCCTGCTTGATTGAAGGCCGCGTCCCAAGAGGCCTGATGTCCGCCTTCTCCCCCTTTAAAAAGCCTCTCCCAGAGTGCTGTGCTTGCTGCAATGCACTCTGGTAGCACACTAGCACTGTGGGTATTGTAGTCTGTTTAACACCCAAGCCAATGGAGTCTCTTATCTCCCTGTACTTCAAGGTCCATAATGCATTGTTCTAATATAATTAAACTGAACAAGTTGAAGCAATAATACAATTGAACACCGGAGGGAGCTGAGTTCTTGTTATCACAAACTGTAGTCTATTAGCTACGTTGCAAAGTGACACCCTTGCTACACATCTATAGATAAAAACAAACTATGCAGCTCTAACTAAAGTTGAACAAAGCCCTTCCTATAGGTGTAGTCCATTTAAATACCTTATGAAACCTGACTGGAATACTCCCAGGACATTGCTAGGTACTCCCAGGATGTTGCTAAGTGAGGCCTAGTCATTACTGCTCACCTCCACCATCACAGCAGTGCACTCTCAAATGCTGAGCTCAGAGATACTGTATCAGGGGAGAGAAAGAGTATGTGAGGGGGTTTGAATCAGAGAAAGAGCCCACTCCTGTGATGGTGGAGGTGAGCAGTGACGACTAGGCCTCACTTACCATGTTTTCCTGAAAATAAGACCTACCCCCATAATAAGACCTGGTATGATTTTTTTGAGGGCTGCAATATAAGCCCTACCCCGAAAATAAGCCCTAGTAAAGTTTGTTAAAAAAAATTAATCCATCTTGCAGAACGATTTCACCGCTATAAGGTGTGCATGTCTCCCTTTGTAACTGCATCGTGCAAAATACTTTATTTACAGACTCGCTGGAGGTCTTCTCCTCTCCTTCTGGGTGACGTCTGCGGCCCCTTCCTCTTCAGTGCACGGAGCGGGCTGACGTCAGTGGGGATATCGGCTCTTCCCTCTTCTGCTCTCCTCCCAGCTGACGTCTGCGGCCCCTCCCTCTTCAGTGCATGGAGCGGGCTGACGTAACGTGGGGATCTCGGAGCGGAGAAGAAGAGCTCAGGCATATCATGTGACACCCAGGGGAGCTGTAATAAAGGTATTTCCGATAAAACAATTACAAAGGGAGACACGCTTCACCCCATATCGGCACAACTCTTACAAAACAGATTATATAATTCTATAATTGTTGTTTTTTATATCAAAATACTGACTCCTGACTTGACGGGGAGGGGGAGAAGACAGGGGACACAGGAGATGGATAAATGACACAGCACAAGCTATGCAATCTATCATGCTTTAAAAGGAACAGGATTTTTTTTTTAGGGTGAATACCACTTTAAGATCATTGTACATAACGTAAATAAATAAGACATCCCCTGAAAATAAGCCCTAGTGTGTTTTTGGTTGCTAAAATTAATATAAGACCCGGGCTTATTTTCGGGGGAAACATGGTAGCAATGTCCTGGGAGTATTCCATTCGGGCATCATGAGGTATGTATATGGCCTACACCTATAGCAAGGGTATCATTCATCTTTAGTCAGAGCTGCAAAGTTTGTTTTAATCTACAAACATCCCTTACCTGCATAGGCAGTTTTTTGTAAAGGTGAACTATCCTTTTAAAGTCTTTTGGTATTCCTTATTAGGGATGAGCTTTGTGTTCGAGTCGAACTCATGTTCGAATCGAACATTGGCGGTTCGCTCGTTCGACGAAGATCGAACATTATAGGTAGTTCACGCCAAATTCGAGTTGCGCATCACGGCCCATAATGCACTGCGTCATCGCAGTGCATTGCTGGCTAATGATGGGCCAAGCATGCACTATGACCCGCATGCTTTGGTCAATCACAGAGCCGTCAGCACAGAGAGCCATAATTGGCCAAAGACCGGGGTGCCTTTGGCCAATCATGGCTCAGGGGGACTAAGTACATGCCCCACACTATATAGGGCCGCCTGCGTGATGGCCTTGTGTAGTGTGTTCCGGCGTTCAGAGAGAGAGAGAAAGAGAGAGAGAGAGATTGTGGCTTTATTTCAGTTAGCAATAGCTAGATTGAGCAGGCAGTTGATTGAGCTAGTTAGATCCAGTATTCCAGTATATTTAGTATATATATGCATTGCACGCTTTGTATATATTGTGACAGCAGGAAGGTAAAGTCACCTGGTTGCATCCAGGGGGGTAGATATATTTCGCCCAGATTCAGGCTTTACGCCGATTTATACAGCTAGGTGGAGAGTTGTATAAGCCCAGCTGAGACTAGTGGGCTCATTGATGACTCATACCTCTAGGGAGAGGGCTGGGCGTCGTGCAGGCAGGGAGTTGATGAGGCCAGCTGAAGCCTGTCAGTTCGTTTAAGGCCTCTATAAAAACTCCCAGATTCATTAGATGTTAGCTCATGCCTGGAACCAGACCTGTGTGGACTGTCTAGGGAGAGTGAACCCCTGTGCGGTGAGAGAAAGCCTGTGTGGCTATATTTTGCTTGGACATTTAAAACCAGGGACTAGGACAGCACTAGGCTGATCCCAGTTGTTAGTTAGGAAACCTGTATGTTTAGTCAGAGGTCAAGTTGACCAGGATTTATTTTGTTTGTTTCTTTTGCTTTGCTGTGTTTTTGTCACTGTAAATAGAAAATAAACGGCACCTTTTTGATTTTGAAAACCACAACCTCCGTCTGCTGGGCCTGTTTTTGTGTGGGGAGCCCATCCCGGGGGTCACACACACCCGCTGCCGAGCTAACCCCCTCACAGTTGGTGGAGAACCAGTGGCAGTTTTTTTTTAAGCCAGCATGGAGGAGATACTGAAACAGCTGGCTCTAGCAAATGCCAATCAACAGCAGACAAATGCAGGTTTGCAAAAGAGCCTTGCAGCTCAACAACAGAACTTCGCAGCCCAGCAGCAAGCTCATCAACAGAGCCTTGCAGCCCAGCAGCAAGCTCACCAACAGAGTCTGGAAGCTCAGCAACAAGCCCAGCAACGATCTGAGGCCCGCTTCATAGACCTATTACAGAAGCAAGAGCAGAGACTACAACAAATGGAAGCAGTAATGCAGCAACGTCCGCAGACCAGTGAGGAAAGCCGTCCCACTAATACCGCGTCCTTTGGGGTGAGTCGTTTATTGACAAAAATGACTGGAGAGGATGATCCAGAGGTATTTTTGACCACGTTTGAAAGGACTGCTGAAAGAGAAAAGTGGCCTGAGGAGCAGTGGGCTGGACTGGTGGCTCCTCTGTTAACGGGTGAATCGCAGAAAGCTTACTATGACCTAGAGCCTGACCAAGCAAAAGACTATGTGATGCTAAAAGCTGAAATATTGGCAAGGCTGGGTGTCACCCTGGCTGTCCGGGCTCAGCGTGTGCATAACTGGACTTTCCAGCTTGGAAAACCCCCCAGGTCTCAAATGTATGATCTCATTCACCTGAGCAGAAAGTGGCTACAGCCAGAGACTTTGTCCGCACCAAAGATTGTGGAACGTGTTGTAATGGATCGGTTTTTGAGAGCTCTTCCTACTGCCATCCAAAAGTGGGTAAGCCATGGAGACCCAGAGACGGCCGATGGTCTTGTGGATCGTGTGGAGAAATACTTGGCTACAGAGAACCTGACGGCCTCTTCCAGAGACACTCGGACTTTCCACCCTAAGACCAGACCATCCCCAGGGGCGGATAAGATGATTCCAAGGGGTAAGGGTGGAGAGAGTGAGAGGGTGGGAGCTCTACCCCAAGTTTGGCGAGAACAGCCTGGGAAATCAGCGGCTCAAGAGGCGGCAAGAAGGATCATTTGCTACCGCTGCCGGCAAGCGGGACATATTGCAGCAAATTGCCCGGTTTTGGAGGAACCCATGCAGTGTGACTTTCTGACGGGCAGACGTCAGTCGCTGTGTGCGACAGTCGCATGCACTGCCATTCGAGGAACTGAGAAACATTTATGCAAAATGTGTATTAATGGTAGAAATGTTGTGGTATTGCTGGATTCAGGTAGCCTTGTGACCCTGATAAAGGCTGAATTAGTTAAAACAGAGGTCTCTGGGAATAGCAAGGTAGCTGTTATTTGTGTACATGGGGACACCCGAGAGTATCCAGTGACTACAGTGTGTTTCGAGACCCCCAAAGGTACCCTTTCTCATCCAGTGGGCTTAGTGTCTCAGTTACCGCATGACGCCATTGTGGGAAGGGATTTTCCGAAGTTCTGGGAACTGTGGGATGATCCTGAGCCCCCCACTGGTGCCCCTATGTACCAGGAATATGATAGCCAGAACTCCTCTGAGAGTGGTGAGGACTCTCCCGAATTTCCCTTGTCAGTATTGGCAGGGGAGACTCAAGAAACTGGAGAGGAGCCCACCTCCTCAGACGAAAACCTACCGTCTGTGGAGTTTTCTGATCTTGAGGTTCACAGGGAAAACTTTGCCACAGAACAGTTGAAAGACCCCGCCCTAATAAAGGCACGGGAAAACGTAGTGAAAATAGATGGCGAGTTAGTGAACCCAGATAATACCTGCACTTACCCATACTTCAGCGTAGAGAAGGACCTACTGTATCGGGTGGCAAAAAGGGCAGAAGAAACCGTTGAGCAGCTTGTGGTGCCCAAACCTTACAGGAAGTTGGTGTTGGAGTTGGCCCATGGGCACATTCTTGGAGGTCATCTGGGGACAGAGAAAACCCGAGAGAGGGTATTACAGAGATTCTATTGGCCTGGGGTGATGAAGGACATAGAAAATTATTGTTCCTCCTGCCCTGTGTGTCAGAGGTCGGCCCCGATGCCACACTTCCGTAGCCCGCTGGTCCCTCTACCCATCATTGAGGTCCCGTTTGAGAGAATCGCAATGGATTTGGTAGGTCCTATAATCAAGTCCGCTAGGGGGCACCAGTACATATTGGTTATAATGGACTATGCCACCCGTTATCCAGAAGCGATCCCTCTCAGAAATACCTCGGCCAAAACCATAGCCAAAGAGCTATCTCTTGTTTTTAGCCGGGTGGGTATTTGTAAAGAACTGCTTACGGACCAAGGTACACCCTTTATGTCCCGGGTTATGAAGGAGCTGTGTAAATTGTTCAAAGTGACGCAATTACGTACATCTGTGTATCACCCCCAAACCGATGGGCTGGTTGAAAGATTCAACAAAACCCTAAAACAAATGTTGAAGAAAGTGGTGGATAGGGATGGAAAGGATTGGGACTGTCTACTTCCTTATTTGATGTTTGCTATTAGGGAGGTGCCCCAATCCTCTACGGGATTCTCCCCCTTTGAGTTACTGTATGGGAGACACCCAAGAGGGCTGTTGGATATTGCCAAGGAAACTTGGGAAAGTGAGAGTTCTCCCCACAGGAGTGTGATTGAGCATGTCGCCCTGATGCAAGATCGAATTGCACAGGTAATGCCCATCGTGAAGGAACATTTGGCCCAAGCGCAGTTGGCACAGCAGAGAGTGTACAACCGTGGAGCCAAGACCCGTACCTTTTCCCCGGGGGATAGGATATTGGTACTTGTCCCTACGGTTGAAAGTAAATTCCTTGCCAAATGGCAAGGCCCCTACGAGATAATGGAAAAAGTGAGCGAAGTGAATTACAAGGTCAGACAACCAGGAAGGCGAAAGCCCGAACAGATCTATCACGTTAATCTGTTGAAAGCCTGGAGGGATAGAGAGTCCCTAGTCGCAGACACTTGGTCACCAGCTCAAACTGGTTGCGTGATTCCTGAGGTTGGAATCGCAGCCACCTTGTCACAACCCCAACAACAGGAGGTTAAGGAGTTTGTGCTTCGCAACAAGGAGGTATTCTCTGAGCTGCCGGGACAAACATCTGGGGTAGAGCATGACATTATTACCCCGCCCGGTGAAAGGGTGAAGTTAAAACCCTATCGGATCCCAGAGGCCCGACGGGAGGCAATACAGGAGGAAGTACAGAAAATGCTGAACTTAGGGGTGATAGAGGAGTCCCAAAGTGATTGGTCTAGTCCCATTGTGTTGGTGCCTAAACCGGATGGGAGCTGGCGATTTTGTAACGATTTTCGTCAGTTGAACAAAGTTACAAAATTTGACACCTACCCCATGCCACGTATAGATGAGTTGATCGACCGGCTGGGAACAGCCCGATACATGACGACTCTTGACCTCACAAAAGGGTATTGGCAAATCCCCCTGGCCAAGTCAGCCAAAGAGAAAACCGCATTTGTAACCCCAGACGGGGCGTTCCAATATAAAAGAATGCCGTTCGGGTTACAGAATGCGCCGGCCACATTCCAGCGGAAAATGGACCAGATGCTGAGGCCCCATCGGAAGTATGCTGCGGCTTACCTGGATGACGTAATTGTCCATAGCACAGATTGGGCCTCACATCTGCCAAAAGTGCAAGCAGTCCTGGACTCTGTTCGGGAAGCAGGGTTTACGGCTAACCCCAAGAAGTGTACCATTGGGCAGGAGGAGGCCAAATATCTTGGGTACACCATTGGGAGGGGAGTAATAAAACCCCAACTCAACAAAGTCGAGGCCATCCAGAGTTGGCCACGTCCCAACAGCAAGAAGCAGGTACGAGCCTTTCTGGGAATCGCTGGGTATTATCGGCGATTCATTCCCCACTTTGCTTCTAAGGCTGTGCCCCTAACCAACCTGACGAAGGGGAAAGGGTCGGTCATGATTAAATGGACCCCCGAGGCTGAGGCAGCATTCCAATTCTTGAAACAAGCCTTATGTAGCCAGCCAGTGTTGTACTCACCCGACTTCTCTAAAGACTTTGTCGTACAAAGTGATGCGTCAGATGTGGGGTTAGGAGCAGTATTGTCCCAGGTCTGGAACGGGGAAGAGCACCCAGTCATTTACCTCAGCAGGAAGTTGAAGTCCCATGAGGTAAATTACGCCACCGTTGAAAAGGAGTGTTTAGCGGTGAAGTGGGCTCTAGATTCCCTTCGGTACTACCTGCTAGGTAGGCACTTTGACATGGTTACGGATCACGCTCCGTTAAAGTGGATGGCTCAAAACAAGGAAACAAATAGAAGAGTGAATAGGTGGTTCCTGGCCCTCCAGGAATTCAACTTCACAGTAAAGCATCGCCCTGGCGTTCAAATGGGGAATGTGGATGCTTTGTCTCGAGTACATGAATGCCTGATTGCTGGTGTTCCAACCCCGAGGTTAAAACAAGAGGGGGGGGTATGTGACAGCAGGAAGGTAAAGTCACCTGGTTGCATCCAGGGGGGTAGATATATTTCGCCCAGATTCAGGCTTTACGCCGATTTATACAGCTAGGTGGAGAGTTGTATAAGCCCAGCTGAGACTAGTGGGCTCATTGATGACTCATACCTCTAGGGAGAGGGCTGGGCGTCGTGCAGGCAGGGAGTTGATGAGGCCAGCTGAAGCCTGTCAGTTCGTTTAAGGCCTCTATAAAAACTCCCAGATTCATTAGATGTTAGCTCATGCCTGGAACCAGACCTGTGTGGACTGTCTAGGGAGAGTGAACCCCTGTGCGGTGAGAGAAAGCCTGTGTGGCTATATTTTGCTTGGACATTTAAAACCAGGGACTAGGACAGCACTAGGCTGATCCCAGTTGTTAGTTAGGAAACCTGTATGTTTAGTCAGAGGTCAAGTTGACCAGGATTTATTTTGTTTGTTTCTTTTGCTTTGCTGTGTTTTTGTCACTGTAAATAGAAAATAAACGGCACCTTTTTGATTTTGAAAACCACAACCTCCGTCTGCTGGGCCTGTTTTTGTGTGGGGAGCCCATCCCGGGGGTCACACACACCCGCTGCCGAGCTAACCCCCTCACAATATATATATATATATATATATACTGTATACAGTTTAGCTAGATCTCATTGCAGAGTGTTCCTGTTATTCTATTCCTACTAATAATACAGGCAGGCAGTTGATTGTGCTAACCTGCAGTATATTAAGTCAGTGTACTGTATACTGGGCACAATGTGCACGTAAAGCTGACTGCAGACTAGGGATGAGCTTTGAGTTCGAGTCAAACCTATCGTCTGTTCGGCCGTTCGCCGAATTTCGAACATTGTGGGCCGTTCGCACCAAATTCAAGTGACGCGTCACGTCCCATAATTCACTGCGGCATCGCAGTGCATTGCTGGTTGATGATTGACCCGCATGCTTTGGCCAATCACAGCGCGGAAAAAACGGAGAGCCATATTTGGCTAAAGCCAGCGTGGCTTTGGCCAATTATGTCTCAGGGGGTTTAGTACACGCCCCACACTATATAAGGCCGCCTGCGTGGCTGCCTTGTGTAGTGTGTTGAGGCGGTGGTTAAAGACAGACAGAGAGAGAGAGAGAGACAGTGTCATTTAATTTGCGTTAGATAGAGCAGGCAGGCGAGTCAGTTAGCTTCAGTTACAGTGTGTAGAGGATATATATGCATCCTAGGTGTTGTATATATATTTATACACTGTACTGTATTCAGTTTAGCTAGATCCGTTCCTGTTTTTCTCTTCATAATATACTGACAGGCAGGCAGGTGATTGTGCTAGCTGCAGTATTTTCACTTAGTGTACTGTGTCCTTTGCACAGTGTGCACCTAAAGCTTACCTGAATACAAATCCTGGTGTTCTCATACAAATACAGGCAGGGAGCTGCAGTATTTTGATTTAGTGTCCTTTGCACAGTTTGTACCTAAAGCTTACCTTAATACAATTGCTGGTGTTCCCATACAAATACAGGGAGGGAGCTACAGTATTTTGATTTAGTATCCTTTGTACAGTGTGCACCTAAAGCTTACATGAATACAATTGCTGGTGTTCTCATAAATATACAGGCAGGGAGCTGCAGTATTTTGTTTTAGTGTCCTTTCCACAGTGTGCACCTAAAGTTTACCTGAATACAATTGCTGGTGTTCTCATACAAATACAGGCATGGAGTTGCAGTATTTTGATTTAGTGTCCTTTGCACAGTGTGCACCTAAAGCTTACCTGAATACAATTGCTGGTGTTCTCATACAAATACAGGCAGGGAGCTGCAGTATTTTGATTTAGTGTCCTTTGCACAGTGTGCACCTAAAGCTTACGTGAATACAATTTCTGTTGTTCTCATACAAATACAGGCAGGGAGCTGCAGTATTTTGATTTAGTGTCCTTTACACAGTGTGCACCTAAAGCTTACCTGAATACAATTGCTGGTGTTCTCATACAAATACAGGCAGGGAGCTGCAGTATTTTGATTTAGTGTCCTTTGCACAGTGTGCACCTAAAGCTTACGTGAATACAATTTCTGTTGTTCTCATACTAATACCACAGGCAGGGAGCTGCAGTATTTTCAGTTAGTGTACTGTGTCCTTTGCACAGTGTGCACCTAAAAACCCAAAATTTTGTACGATATTTAAAGGAATATTTCACACTTTTTTTTTTACTTTAAGCATCATTAAAATCACTGCTCCCGAAAAAACTGCAGTTTTTAAAACTTTTTTTCATTGATACATGTCCCCTGGGGCAGGACTCGGGTCCCCAAACCCTTTTTAGGACAATAACTTGCATATTAGCCTTTAAAATTAGCACTTTTGATTCCGAACGTTCGAGTCTCATAGACTTTAATGGGGTTCTAAAGTTTGCGCAAACTTTCGGTCCGTTCGCAGGTTCTGGTGCGAACTGGGGGGTGTTCGGCTCATCCCTACTGCAGACTATTCCTTTTCTATTACTAATAATACAGGCAGTTGATTGAGCTAACCTGCAGTATATTAAGTCAGTGTATTGTATACTGGGCACAGTGTGCACGTAAAGCTGACTGCAGACTATTCCTTTTCTATTACTAATAATACAGGCAGTTGATTTAGCTAACCTGCAGTATATTAAGTCAGTGTACTGTATACTGGGCACAGTGTGCACGTAAAGCTGACTGCAGACTATTCCTTTTTTATTACTAATAATACAGGCAGTTGATTGAGCTAACCTGCAGTATATTAAGTCAGTGTACTGTATACCGGGCACAGTGTGCACGTAAAGCTGACTGCAGACTATTCCTTTTCTATTACTAATAATACAGGCAGTTGATTGAGCTAACCTGCAGTATATTAAGTCAGTGTACTGTATACTGGGCACAGTGTGCAGCTAAAGCTGACTGCAGACAATTCCTTGTGTACCTATTCTAATACATCAAATACAGTATGTCTGGAAGGCCAACAAGGAGAGGCAGACACTCACAGGCCAATAAAAGAGGGCAAGCAGGCTCTGTGTCTAGAGGCAACAGTGCTGGTCGTGGACACGGTGCATCCTCATCAGCAGGTGGCCGTGGGGCACGCTTGTCCTTTTTTTCGGCAGCTGGCCGCGTTGAGCCGCAACATGCCGAAGAGTTGGTAGACTGGATGACCAAGCCGTCCTCAACCTCCTTATCCTCTCTCACCCAGGCTCAGGGTACTTTGTCTGCCAAAGCAGCTGCCAAAGCGGCCTCTTCCCTCGGCTCAATGGCATCAGTCACTCCTTTCCTAGCCCCACCATGTCCTGAGGAGTCCCCCGAACTGTTTGACCACAGTGTTGGGTACATGCTGCAGGAGGATGCGCAGTGTTTTGAAGGCTCCGATGATGGTACCCAGCTTGAGGAAGGCAGTAACATGAGCCCAAAGAGAGGGGGTGCCCAAGAAGGACAGCAAACTGGCAGTCATGTTCCCCCAGCTGCAGCATACTGCCAGGTTTGATCCAGTGACGAGGAGGGAGGGGATGATGAGGTCACTGACTCTATGTGGGTGCCCGATAGGAGAGAGGAGTAGGAGGAGGAGGAGGAGGCACATCTCCAACGAGGCAGGATGCCCTCCAGGGGCCAGCTTAAGAGCAGCCAACCGACTGCATCACACCGCAGAGCTCCGCATGTGCAGGGCGCTGCTGTCTCTGCGCGTTATTTCAAAAGTTCTTTGGTGTGGGCCTTTTTCGAGACATGTGCAGCAGATCGCACCGTTGCTATTTGCAACATATGTATGAAGCGTATCTCGTGTGGCCAAAACATCAGCCGCTTCGGCACCACATGCATGACCAGACAAATGTCGACCTGCCTTGCAGTCTGTTGGCAAGCGTACATAAAAGACCCACACCAAAGAACAAAGCGGACCTCTCCTTGCTCCCCATCAGCTGGGATCTCCAACCCCACTATACCTTCAGTCCTCTCAGAAACCTGCACTGAGAGAAATGAAAGCGTAGAACTAGGTGTGTCACTGCCAAGTACTTGTGGGCAATCTGCTATCGGTACACCAACGTCCGATTGTACCAGTCAAATTTCCCTGCCCCGGCTGCTGCACCGCCGAAAGAAATTCGCTCCCATCCATCCACATGCCCAGTGGTTGAATGCTAGCTTGGCTAAATTGCTAGCACTTCAACTGCTGCCTTTTCAGTTGGTAGACTCTGCCCCCTTCTGTGAGTTTGTGGAATGTGCGGTACCTCAGTGGCAGGTTCCCAAACGCCACTTTTTTTCAGGGAAGGTGATTCCGACTCTCTACCGGCATGTGGAAGGCAACGTCTTGGCCTCGCTGGACAGGGCGGTCAGCGGTAAGGTGCATATTACCGCTGACTCATGGTTCAGCAGGCATGGACAGGGACGTTACCTATCTTTCACGGCGCACTGGGTGACTCTGCTGGCAGCTGGGAAGGATGCAGGACAGGGTGCAGTAGTGTTGGAGGTTGTCCCGCCAATACGCCTCCAAAATGCTACTAGTGGTGATTCTGACACACCTCTCTCCTCCACCCCCTCCTCTTCTTCTTCCTCCAGGGCCTCTTCCTGTGCTGATTTGTCCTCGGAACCAGCGGTGCTCCGTAGGCATTCAAGGGGCTACGCAAGTACGCAGGCAAAAAGATGCCATGTGGTGCTTGAGCTGGTGTGCCTCAGCAAACCTACGCTGCATGGCCTCCCTGATCCTGCAAAGCCTGCGAAAGGATCCTCATATTCGTGGTATCAAGGAGAGGGATCATTACTGACTGGCAACCCTCCTTGATCCACGTTACAAGGGTAAGGTTGCAGACCTTATCCAGCCGTCGCAGAGGGAGCAAAGGATGAAACATCTTCGGGAGGCCTTGCAGAAAGGTTTGTGCAACGTGTTTCCAGAGCCTGGGAGGTTACAAATTCCTGGTCCTGGACAATGTGTTGCTGAGGCTTTGGTCAGTCACAGAAGGAGCGGTGGAGTAGGTGGCCGTCTAACCGATGCGTTCAGACAATTTTTTAGTCCGCAGCCCCAAGGTATGATCGGTTCCAGCAACCATCGCCAGCGTCTGATTCACATGGTGCAGGAATACCTAGGGGCAAGATCAGACTTGGACACCTTTCCCACCGAAAATCCTCTGGGTTACTCGGTCTTGAGGATGGATCACTGGCCAGAGCTTGCACAGTATGCAATTGAGCTACTGGCCTGTCCTGCATCCAGCGTTCTTTCGGAACGCACATTCAGTGCTGCTTGAGGCTTTGTAACCGATCACAGGGTGCGCCTGTCCACTGACTCGGTCGATCGGCTGACCTTCATAAAAATGAATCAGTCTTGGATCACCAGCTACCAAGCACCTGATGCTGATGTAACCGAATAATTTTTTTTTTAATGTGATATCCCTTCAAGACTGGCTATGCTGATGCTGAGTGACTATCCTGTTATGCTGAGTGACTATCCTCTTCCTCCTCAATGTTCATGTTGATAGCTTGTAAGAACATTTTTGGTTCTGGGCACCGCCACCAGTGGCTAAGGCCCAATTTTTCTGCCCGTTTAACAGGGGCGTGTAATTACAATTTTTGCTGTAATACTTTGCAGCAGGGCTCATTCCTGCGCTCCAACTAGAGTATCTGTGAGGGGTTGTTGTGTTGTGGCACCAGCACCAGTGGCTAAGGCCCAATTTTTATGCCACTGTTCTACAATGGCATGTAATTACAATTCTTAATATAATAGTTCACAGCAGGGTGTTCCAGCGCCCACCAAGAGTAACTGTGAGGGCTTACAGTGTTGTGGCAACACCACCAACACCACCACCACCACCAAAGGCCCAATTTTTCTGCCCCTGTTCAACAGGAGCATGTAATTACAAGTCTTGATATAATATTTCACAGCAGGGCCCGTTCCAGCGCCCACCAAGAGTAACTGTGAGGACTTACAGTGTTGTGGCACCAGCACCACCACCACCACCAAAGGCCCAATTTTTCTGCCACTGTTCTACAATGGCATGTAATTACAAGTCTTGATATAATAAAGGGGAGGTAGGACAAAAGGGATTTTTGTGGTGCATAAATGGATCAATGAGAGAGAGTTTCTAAAAATATATCATTTTTATTACTACAAATTTAGACAAAAGATATAAAAACAGATCCTGGGTATATTCAATACATGGTATGTCATACAAGAGTGGTGGTCATAATGCATAAAGTTTGGATGAGATACAAGAACTCGCATAGAAACCCGACATGTTTCGCTTAAAAAAGCTTCCTCAGGGGTATGCGGTGACCATCAATATTTGTCAAGTATGACTATACAAAAAAGAAAAAGAGGATACAGAATTATACATTTAAATAGATAATAAACTATATTTGAACAGATTAGATACAAACAAAGTTAGACTGCAAGGTCGGATCCCTCCCACTGTTACTTACCAAGCCACCCGTACTGTCTGCATTCAGTAAATAGTTACAGTAAATAAAATTGACTTACATAGAGTCTTGTCTTTGTCTTTGACATATAGCCGGTCCCCTATCTATTGTTCGCTGTGGTCACACAACCGCGCCTCTCTTTATATGGGGTGATCGTCGTTCTTGATCCTGCGTTTCCTGGTGGTGCGTTGCAGACAGTACGGGTGGTTTGGTAAGTAACAGTGGGAGGGATCCGACCTTGCAGTCTAACCTTGTTTGTATCTAATCTGTTCAAATATAGTTTATGATCTATTTAAATGTATAATTCTGTATCCTCTTTTTCTTTTTTGTATAGTCATACTTGACAAATATTGATGGTCACCGCATACCCCTGAGGAAGCTTTTTTAAGCAAAACATGTCAGGTTTCTATGCAAGTTCTTGTATCTCATCCAAACTTTATGCATTATGACCACCACTCTTGTATGACATACCATGTATTGAATATACCCAGGATCTGTTTTTATATCCTTTGTCTAAATTTGTAGTAATAAAAATTATATATTTTTAGAAACTCTCTCTCATTGATCCATTTATGCACCACAAAAATCCCTTTTGTCCTACCTCCCCTTTATTATAAATTATCTGGGATGAGGTGCCTATTTCGATGAGTGTTTCACCAATGAATGGACAATCCAAATCTTGATATAATAGTTCACAGCAGGGCGTTCCAGCGTCCACCAAGAGTAACTGTGAGGGCTTACAGTGTTGTGGCAACACCAACACCTAAGGCCCAAATTTCTGCAGAGTACATAGGGCAGGCCCCTACTTTCAAACATCTGACTTTCAAACGACTCCTACTTACAAACAGAGGGAGACAACCGGAAGTGAGAGGAAAGCTACCCCTAGGAAGGGAAATTCTCTCCTGTAAGAGTTAATATGGGGAAAAAGTGTCTCCTTTCCACTGATGCTTTATCACCAATCCTTGTTTCCCTAAAAACCCCAAATTTTCAAAATCCAATTGTCATTGGGACAGAAAGTGAGGTGAAATCTTCTGAACAGGTGCACAGACAGCAAAACAAATGTTACAGGGGTGATAACCCTTCCCTATGTTTTCCACAAATCATAAAAATAGATTTTTTTGGCTTGAGCTATACTTTAAAAATGTACCAGTTCAAAATAACAAACAGATTCTACTTAAAAACAAACCTACAGTACAGTCCCTGTCTTGTTTGCACCGCCTGTATACTGCTGTTCAGAGTATATAGGGCCTGGGGGCCCCACGCCTTTCCTTTTTTAAATTTGGGTGCGGGGTTCCCCTTAATATCCATACAAGACCCAAAGGACCTGGTAATGGGCTGGGGGGGAGGGGGTACCCGTGCCGTTTTTCTTAATGATTTTCATCCATATTGCCGGGACCAGACATTACATTAAAGCCGCAGTTTTAAATGACTTTTATTCCTTTAGAAATGTAATTTTGTGCAGGGACTGTTCTAAACACAGGAAACACGTGCCATTTCATAGGCATACTATAGACACCCCCCAGGTACGATATTTAAAGGAATATTTAACTTTTATTTTTTCACTTTAAGGCCGGTTTCACACTGGGGCGGTGGAGGCGGTGGCGGTATAGCGGCTATTTTTAGCGGCACTATACCGTCAGGATCGCAGAAGTATTCGGCCGCTAGCGGTGCGGTTTTACCCCCGCTAGTGGCCGAAAAAGGGTTAATACCACCCGCAAACCGCGGCTGCAGCCGCGGTTTGCGGGCGGTATTACCGCGGTTTCCCATTGCTTTCAATGGGAAGGAGCGTGTAGGAGCGGTAAACACACCGCTCCTCTCACCGCTCCAAAGATGCGGCTAGCAGGACTTTTTTTTAAGTCCTGTTAGCGCACCGCTCCAGTGTGAAAGCCCTCGGGGCTTTCACATTGGAGAGACAGGAGCCGCTGTTTAGGCTCGGTTTGCAGGAGCTATTTTTAACAAAATAGCGCCTGCAAATCGCCCCAGTGTGAAAGGGGCCTAAGCATCATTAAAATCACTGCTCCTGAAAAAACAGCAGTTTTTAAAACTTTTTTTGCATTGATACATGTCCCCTGGGGCAGGACCCGGGTCCCCAAACCCTTTTTAGGACAATAACTTGCATATTAGCCTTTAAAATTTTCACTTTTGATTTCTCACGTTCGAGTCCTATAGACTTTAACAGGGTTCAAAAGTTTGCGCAAACTATCGGTCCGTTCGCATGTTCTGGATGCGAACCGAACGGGGGGGGGGGGGGGGGGGGTGTTCGGCTCATCCCTAATCCTTACTTTGTGCTCTGCAAATTTTTCAGGAACCTACCGGTATATTATGTGATTCCCTGTGTGAATCCACCACCAATCACATCAGAAAAAAAAATGTTTTATATGCAACACCAGTAACCAAAATGACACTGCTTGTTCCCCATAGCAGACTGTATAAGGGCCCAGCAAAAGCACACTAAGCATGCGTACAGGAATGACATTACCACAATATCACCTGAGATAAGGTAAGTGACAAGACAACAGCAATAACAATAGTGAAGCCTAACTAACTAACTACTAAGTACATGCCCTGTCTAATGACTGGCCAGTGAAACTAGTGGCGGCTGGTGCTCGAAATATTTGGGGGCGCAAACAAACTGAAAAATTCAGAAAAAAAACCCATCAATTGCAGCCTCACTGTGCCCATCAAATGCAGCCACTGTGCCCATCAATCGCAGCCACTTTGCCATCAAACGCAGACACTGTGCTCATCAATTGCAGCCACTGTGCCCATCAATTGCAGCCACTGTGCCCATCAATGGCAGCCACTGTGCCCATCAAATGCAGCCACTGTTCCCATCAAACGCAGCCACTGTGCCCATCAAACGCAGCCACTGTGCCCATCAACTGTAGACACTGTGCCCATCAAACGCAGCCACTGTGCCCATCAAACGCAGCCATTGTGTCATCAAACGCAGCCACTGTGCCCCATCAAATGCTGCCACTGTGCCCCATCAAATGCAGCCACTGTGCCCATCAAATGCAGCCACTGTGCCCATCAAAAGTTGCCACTGTGACCCCCCCGCCCGCTCGTAACAGACCCTCACTTTCTGATTGGCGGAGAGGCGGTTCAGTGTTAGAAAAGCAAATATTAATTAGCTTTTCTAACACATCTGGGTGGATGCTTTGCGCTCCGAGTTCTCCTTTTTTGAAGCCTATTAGAGCCTATGGCTCTAATCAGGTGCTTCAAAAATACACCCCCGACGCTAATTGTAATTCAGGCGCCTGGCGTTCGAAAAGGGGCCGGGTGCCTGAATGGGGGGAGGCGGCGGCAGCCATGGAATCTATCCATTAGTCATACAGGGGTGGCTGGAGAGAGGGGGCGGTGCCGGTGCACCCTTAATGGTTGGGCCACCCCTGAGTGAAACATAAACTCCAGTCCTCACAATGAAAAGCTTAATTGAATAATACAAGATGGTGGTTAAGAGAGAGAGAGAGAGAGAGAGAGAGAGAGAGAACAGCAGCAAATAGTAACAAAACATGTGTGGGGAGGTGCAGCATGGTAACAACCCCCTGCTGAACACTCACGGCATGTAAGTTATGTGTAGCAGAGCAGGTCTATCCATTAGAATGCATGCGCTTCCACTGTGGAGGCTCTCATAAATTTACAAGAGTTAGGACTGCAGATAATACTGGGGTGCCGTGAAGTGGCTCTGCAGTAGGGATGGGCCCGGTGCTCGATTCGAACCCATGTTCGAATCGAGCACCGGGCGTTCGCTCGCTCGTCGAGCCCAGAACTATTTGGGCCGTTCGCATCACATTCGTGTGATGCGAGCGGCCCCGCAATGCATTGCGGCCGGCGCGGCCGGCGCAGTGCATTGCTGGCTGATGATTGGCCAAGCATGCACTGTGACCCCGCATGCTTGGCCAATCACAGCGCCCGAAACTCGGAGAGCAATAATTGGCTACAGGCAGGACGCCTGTAGCCAATTACAGCTCAGGGGCTTTAGTACACGCCCCACCATTTAAAAGGCCGCCACGCCATCGGCCCCGGTCACATGAGTTCCGGCTTTAGGAGAGATTAGTCTGCTGATTCTGTCTTTGCTTGATACTGAAAGATTTGCTCTTCTTTGCTAAACCATTGGCTATTTCTTTGCTAAACCATTGCTACCTAAGTCATTGATCGTTCATTGCTGCTGATTGCACAGTTAGTGTGTTATTAGCTGCTGCTGGGGATTAGTCTGGTGCGTGCTTACTGTTAGTACAGTATTGCAGTAGTACCAACCGCAGTGCTTTTAGCACAGCATTGCACCCCAACAGCACCCATAGGACTTCTAGTGTGTTAGTGGCAGCAAACAGAGCTCCTATATTTTCTTCTCAGCAGCACCCATAGGACTTCTAGTGTGTTAGTGGCAGCAAACAGAGCTCCTATATTTTCTTCTCAGCAGCACCCATAGGACTTCTAGTGTGTTAGTGGCATCACACAGAGCTCCTATATTTTCTTCTCAGCAGCACCCATAGGACTTCTAGTGTGTTAGTGGCAGCAAACAGAGCTCCTATATTTTCTTCTCAGCAGCACCCATAGGACTTCTAGTGTGTTAGTGGCATCACACAGAGCTCCTATATTTTCTTCTCAGCAGCACCCATAGGACTTCTAGTGTGTTAGTGGCAGCAAACAGAGCTCCTATATTTTCTTCTCAGCAGCACCCATAGGACTTCTAGTGTGTTAGTGGCAGCAAACAGAGGTCCTATATTTTCTTCTCAGCAGCAGCCATAGGACTTCTAGTGTGTTAGTGGCAGCAAACAGAGCTCCTATATTTTCTTCTCAGCAGCACCCATAGGACTTCTAGTGTGTTAGTGGCAGCAAACAGAGCTCCTATATTTTCTTCTCAGCAGCACCCATAGGACTTCTAGTGTGTTAGTGGCATCACACAGAGCTCCTATATTTTCTTCTCAGCAGCACCCATAGGACTTCTAATGTGTTAGTGGCATCACACAGAGCTCCTATATTTTCTTCTCAGCAGCACCCATAGGACTTCTAGTGTGTTAGTGGCATCACACAGAGCTCCTATATTTTCTTCTCAGCAGCACCCATAGGACTTCTAGTGTGTTAGTGGCAGCAAACAGAGCTCCTATATTTTCTTCTCAGCAGCACCCATAGGACTTCTAGTGTGTTAGTGGCATCACACAGAGCTCCTATATTTTCTTCTCAGCAGCACCCATAGGACTTCTAGTGTGTTAGTGGCAGCAAACAGAGCTCCTATATTTTCTTCTCAGCAGCACCCATAGGACTTCTAGTGTGTTAGTGGCAGCAAACAGAGCTCCTATATTTTCTTCTCAGCAGCACCCATAGGACTTCTAGTGTGTTAGTGGCATCACACAGAGCTCCTATATTTTCTTCTCAGCAGCACCCATAGGACTTCTAGTGTGTTAGTGGCAGCAAACAGAGCTCCTATATTTTCTTCTCAGCAGCACCCATAGGACTTCTAATGTGTTAGTGGCATCACACAGAGTTCCTATATTTTCATCTCAGCAGCACCCATAGGACTTCTAGTGTGTTAGTGGCATCACACAGAGCTCCTATATTTTCTTCTCAGCAGCACCCATAGGACTTCTAGTGTGTTAGTGGCAGCAAACAGAGCTCCTATATTTTCTTCTCAGCAGCACCCATAGGACTTCTAGTGTGTTAGTGGCAGCAAACAGAGCTCCTATATTTTCTTCTCAGCAGCACCCATAGGACTTCTAGTGTGTTAGTGGCATCACACAGAGCTCCTATATTTTCTTCTCAGCAGCACCCATAGGACTTCTAGTGTGTTAGTGGCAGCAAACAGAGCTCCTATATTTTCTTCTCAGCAGCACCCATAGGACTTCTAGTGTGTTAGTGGCATCACACAGAGCTCCTATATTTTCTTCTCAGCAGCACCCATAGGACTTCTAGTGTGTTAGTGGCAGCAAACAGAGCTCCTATATTTTCTTCTCAGCAGCACCCATAGGACTTCTAATGTGTTAGTGGCATCACACAGAGTTCCTATATTTTCATCTCAGCAGCACCCATAGGACTTCTAGTGTGTTAGTGGCATCACACAGAGCTCCTATATTTTCTTCTCAGCAGCACCCATAGGACTTCTAGTGTGTTAGTGGCAGCAAACAGAGCTCCTATATTTTCTTCTCAGCAGCACCCATAGGACTTCTAGTGTGTTAGTGGCAGCAAACAGAGCTCCTATATTTTCTTCTCAGCAGCACCCATAGGACTTCTAGTGTGTTAGTGGCATCACACAGAGCTCCTATATTTTCTTCTCAGCAGCACCCATAGGACTTCTAGTGTGTTAGTGGCAGCAAACAGAGCTCCTATATTTTCTTCTCAGCAGCACCCATAGGACTTCTAGTGTGTTAGTGGCAGCAAACAGAGCTCCTATATTTTCTTCTCAGCAGCACCCATAGGACTTCTAGTGTGTTAGTGGCATCACACAGAGCTCCTATATTTTCTTCTCAGCAGCACCCATAGGACTTCTAGTGTGTTAGTGGCAGCAAACAGAGCTCCTATATTTTCTTCTCAGCAGCACCCATAGGACTTCTAGTGTGTTAGTGGCAGCAAACAGAGCTCCTATATTTTCTTGTCAGCAGCACACATAGTACCTATAGTGTGTTAGTGTCAGCACCCATAGGACCTACAGTGTGTTGTGAGCACACATAGGAGTTCTATTTTTTATACTATATACACTACCGACTACAATGGCTGGAAGACCGCCAAGGAGAGGCAGAGCGTGCCGAGGCAAGAACACAGGGTAGGCAGGCTCTGTTTCTAGAGACAACAGTGCTGGCCGTGGACGTGGTCGTGCATCGTCATCAGCACGTGGCCATGGGACACGCTTGTCTTTGTTTTCGGCAGCTGGACATGTGGAGCCGCATCATGCCGAAGGCTTGGTAGAATGGATGACCAAGCCCTCCTCATCCTCCTCATCCTCTCTCACCCAGGCTCAGGGTACTGGCAGAGCAGCTGCCAACGCGTACTCAATGGCATCATCAGCCACCCCTTCCCTAGACCCACCATGTCCTCCTGAGGAGTCCCCCGAACTGTTTGAGCACAGTGTTGGGTACATGCTCCAGGAGGATGCCCAACGATTCGAAGGCTCGGATGATGATACCCAGCTTGAGGAAGTCAGTAGTGTGCGCGCAGAGAGAGGGGATGCTGAAGGACAGCAATCTGGCAGTAGTGTTCCACCAGCTGCAGCTTACTGCCAGGTTTGCTCTAGTGGTGAAGAGGGAGGGGATGATGAGGTCACTGACTCCACGTGGGTGCCTGAAGGGAGAGAGGAGGAGGAGGAGGAGGATGCAGCGTCACATGTCCAACGAGGCAGGATGCCCCCTGGAGGCCAGCTAGAGGCCAGCACAGCAACTGTACCACACCGCAGAGCTCCGCCTGTGCAGGGCGCTGCCTCTGCACGTTATCACAAAAGTTCTTTGGTGTGGGCCTTTTTTGAGACGAGTGCATCAGATCGCACCACTGCTATTTGCAATATTTGTCTCAAGCGTATCTCGCGTGGCCAAAACATCAGCCGCTTGGGCACCACAAGCATGAGCAGACATATGTCGACCTGCCATGCAGCTCGTTGGCAAGCACACATAAAAGACCCACACCAAAGAACAAAGCGGACCTCTCCTTGCTCCTCATCAGCTGGGATCTCCATCCCCACTATATCTTCAGTCCTCTCTGAAAGCTGCTCTGAGAGGACTGAAGGTGTAGAATTAGGTGTGTCACAACCAAGTACTTGCAGTACACCGACGTCCGATTGTAGCAGGCAAATTTCCCTGCCCCAGCTGCTGGACCGTCGAAAGAAGTATACTCCCAGCCATCCACATGCCCAGCGGTTGAATGCTAGCTTGGCTAAATTGCTAGCACTTCAACTGCTGCCTTTTCAGTTGATAGACTCGGCCCCCTTCCGTGAGTTTGTTCAATGTGCGGTTCCTCAGTGGCAGGTTCCCAAACGCCACTTTTTCTCACGGAAGGCGATTCCGTCTCTCTACTGGCATGTGGAAGGCAATGTCCATGCCTCGCTGGACAGGGCGGTCAGCGGTAAGGTGCATATTACCGCTGACTCATGGTCCAGCAGGCATGGACAGGGACGTTATCTTTCTTTCACGGCCCATTGGGTCACTCTATTGGCAGCTGGGAGGGATGCAGGACAAGGTGCAGTAGTGTTGGAGGTTGTTCCGCCACCACGCCTCCAAAATGCTACTACTGGTTGTGACACACCTCTCTCCTCCACCCCCTCCTCTTCTTCTTCCTCCATGTCCTCTTCGAGTGCTCTGTCCTCGGAACCAGCGGTGCTCCGTAGGCGTACAAGGGGCTACGCGAGTACGCAGGCAAAAAGATGCCATGCCGTGCTTGCGCTGGTGTGTTTGGGGGACAGGAGCCACACTGGGCCAGAGGTTCTGGCAGCTCTGCAGGGGCAGGCCGAGAGGTGGTTGACGCCACGCCAGCTTAAGCCAGGAATGGTCGTTTCTGATAATGGCACCAACCTCCTCTCCGCCCTGCGACAGGGGCAGCTCACCCATGTGCCCTGTATGGCTCACGTCCTCAACCTGGTGGTGCAGCGGTTCTTGGGCAGGTTCCCAGGCTTACAGGATGTCCTGAGGCAGGCCAGGAAAGTCTGTGTGCATTTCCGCCGATCTTATAATGCCAGTGCTCGGCTGACTGAGCTGCAAAAGGAGCTGAACCTGCCCAAGAACCGCCTAATATGTGACATGCCCACCAGGTGGAACTCAACGTTGGCCATGCTGCAGCGACTGCACACGCAGCAGAGGGCCATCAATGAGTACCTTTGCGACTACGGCACCAGGACAGGGTCAGGGGAGCTTGGCTTTTTTTCCCCACGCCAGTGGAGCATGATCAGGGATGCATGCACTGTCCTCTCACCATTTGAGGAGGCCACGAGGATGGTGAGCAGTGACAGTGCATGCATCAGTGACACTGTACCTCTTGTCCACCTGTTGGAGCATACGCTGCGTGGGATAATGGACAGGGCACTTGAGGCAGAACAGAGGCAGGAAGAGGAGGACTTCCTTGTCTCTCAAGGCCCCCTTTATCCAGACAATGTTCCTTCTGTCCCACCCATCACACAGGAAGAGGAGGAGGAGGAGGAGGAGGAGGAGGATTGTGTGAGCATGGAGGTGGAGCCTGGCACTCAGCATCAGCAGCAGCAGTCTTTTAGGGATGATGTACAGTCCCAACAAACCAGTGGACTTGTACGTGGCTGGGAGGAGGTGGCTGGCGATCATGTCATCCTCAGTGACCCAGAAGACTCCGGACCGAATGCCTCAGCTAACCTACGCTGCATGGCCTCCCTGATCCTGCAAAGCCTGCGGAAGGATCCTCGTGTTCTTCGGATCAAGGAGAGTGACCATTACTGGCTGGCCACTCTCCTTGATCCACGGTACAAGGGTAAGGTTGCGGACCTTATCTTGCCGTCGCAGAGGGAGCAGAGGATGAGACATCTCAGGGAGGCCTTGCAGAAAGGTCTGTGCAACGCGTTCCCAGAAACTGGGAGGTTACAAACTCCTGGTCCTGGACGACGAGTTGCTGAGGCTTCGGTCAGTAGCAGAAGGAGCGGTGGGGAAGGTGGACGTCTGACCGATGCGTTCAGACAATTTTTTAGTCCGCAGCCCCAAGGTATGATCGGTTCCAGCAACCATCGCCAGCGTCTGATATACATGGTGCAGGAATACCTAGGGGCAAGGTCAGACTTGGACACCTTTCCCACCGAAAATCCTCTGGCTTACTGGGTCCTGAGGATGGATCACTGGCCAGAGCTTGCACAGTATGCAATTGAGCTACTGGCCTGTCCTGCATCCAGCGTTCTTTCCGAACGCACATTCAGTGCTGCTGGAGGATTTGTCACCGATCATAGGGTGCGCCTGTCCACCGACTCGGTTGATCGACTGACCTTCATAAAAATGAATCAGTCTTGGATCACCACCAGCTACCAGACACCTGAAGCGGATATAACGGAATAATTTATAATGTCACATCCCTTCAAGACTGCCTATGCTGATGCTGAGTGACTGTCCTGTTATGTTCACTGACTATCCTCTTCCTCCTCCTCAATGATCCATGCCACCACACCAGTGCCTAAGGCACAATTTTTCAGCCCCTGTATAACAGGGGCGTGTAATTACAATTTTTTAAAAAGATGCTTCGCAACAGGTGTGACTGCTGTGCTCAGAGTACAGTATCTGTGAGGGGTTGCAGTGTTGTGGCACCAGCACCAGTGCCTAAGGCACAATTTTTCAGCCCCTGTTGGGGCGTGTAATTACAATTTTTAGGCAATGCTTTGCAACAGGTCTCATTGCTGTGCTCAGAGTACAGTATCTGTGAGGGGTTGCAGTGTTGTGGCACCAGCACCAGTGCCTAAGGCACAATTTTTCAGCCCCTGTATAACAGGGGCGTGTAATTACAATTTTTTAAAAAGATGCTTCGCAACAGGTGTGACTGCTGTGCTCCAAGTACAGTATCTGTGAGGGGTTGCAGTGTTGTGGCACCAGCACCAATGCCTAAGGCACAATTTTTCAGCCCCTGTTTAACAGGGGCGTGTAATTACAAATCTTGATCTAATAGTTCACAGCAGGGCCCATTCCTGCGCCCACCAAGAGTAACTATGAGGGCCTACAGTCTTGTGGCAACACCGTCCACCACCACCACCACCACCAAAGGCCCAATTTTTCTGCCCTGTTCAACAGGTGCATGCAATTACAAATCTTGATCTAATAACTCACAGCAGGGCCCATTCCTGCACCCATCAAGAGTAACTGTGAGGGCTTACAGTCTTGTGGCAACACCGTCCACCACCACCACCACCACCACCAAAGGCCCAATTTTTCTGCCCGGTTCAACAGGCGCATGCAAGTACAAATCTTGATCTATTAACTCACAGCAGGGCCCATTCCTGTGCCCACCAGTCTTGTGGCTACACCAACATCTAATAGGGCAAATTTCTGCAGAGTATATACGGCAGGCCCCTACTTTCAAACATCCAACTTACAAACGACTCCTACTTGCAAACGGCAAGAGAAAACAGGAAGTGAGAGGAAATCTACCCCTAGGAAGGAAAATTCTATCCTGTTAGATTTAATTTGGGAAAAAGGTATCTCCTCTCTACTGATGCTTTATCACCAATCCTTGTTTCAATTAAAACCCCACTTTTCCAAAAACATTTGTCATTGGGACGGAAAGTGAGGTGACATGTTCTGAACAGATGTGCAAAGACAGCAAATGTTACAGGGGTGATAACCCCTCCCTATGTTCTCCAAAAAGCTTAAAAATTGATTTTTTTGGGATGTAGCTACACTTCATAATGTACCTGTTCAGATTCTACTTAAGAACAAACCTACAGTCCATGTCTTGTTTGCACCACCTATATACTGCTGTTCAGAGTATATAGGGTTGTAGGTATAGGGTTTTATTTTGGGTGCGGGGTCCCCCTTAGTATCCATACAAGACCCAAAAGGGGCTGGGGTGGGGGGGGGGGGGTGATGGGGTAGCCATGCCATTTTTCTCAAGGATTTTCAGCCATATGGCGGCCAGGACAAGACATGACATTAAAGCCGCAAGTGGTTTTAAATGGCTTCTTTTTTTCCTTTACAAATGTCATTTTGTGCAAGGACAGTTCTAAACACGGGAAACACATGCCACTTCACAGGCATACTTTAGACACCCCCCAGGTACCATATTTAAAGGAAAATTTCACTTTTTTTTTTTTCACTTTATGCATCATTAAAATGACTGCTCCCGAAAAAACTTTAGTTTTTAAAATTTCTTTTTGCATTGATATATGTCCCCTGGGGCAGGACCCGGGTCCCCAAACCTGTTTTATGACATTAACATGCATATTGGCCGTTGTAATTAGCAATTTTGATTTCGAACGTTCGCGTCCATTATAACGAATAGGGTTCGAAAATTCGCGCGAACTTTCGGTCCGTTCGAAGGTTCTGGTGCGAACCGAACCCGGGGGTGTTCGGCTCATCCCTACTCTGCAGCTTACACATATTTGCAAATATGTTCTAACTAAACCCGTTTTTAAGGCTACTTTCACACTGGGGCGGGGGCGTTAGCGGTAAGCACCGCTAGTTTTAGCGGCGCTTTACCGCTGTTATAGCAGCGCTTTTCGGCTGCTAGCAGGGTGCGGCCGAATAAAGGATTAAAACCGCGCTTTGCAGACGCTTCGGCAGCGCTGCCCATTGATTACAATGGCAGGGGCGGTTTAGGAGCGGTGTATACAGCGCTCCCGCACCGCCCCAAGATGATGCTTGCAGGACTTATTTTCCCATCCTGCAAGCGCACCTCCCCAGTGTGAAACCACTCTGGCTTTCGCACTGGGGCCGCAGGAGAATCAGTTTACAGGCAAAAACACCTGTAAAACGCCTCAGTGTGAAAGTAGCCTTATGCATACTGTTAGACAGGTAATTTGGTTGGTAAGCAGACTAGTTGGTAAATTGAGCTGGGAATTTTCTCTGTTTTTTTTTGCATGCGTTGCTCATCCATGTGCTCCTTGCTGTCATGGCTAGTTATAGGTGGGGGCAGGGGCCATTTGTTTGTTACTAATGTAATGTAATAATGGTGAGGGGACACACTGGACATCTTTGCTGCCACTGTGCTTTGTGCTGGGTGTCCAGTGAGCCCCTGTGCCTTTAAGGAGGGATGGGCTACCTCCAGGCTCACCTGCCCTCTATCTATCCATTAGAATGCATGTGCTTCCACTGTGGAGGCTCTTTTATAAATTTACAAGAGTTAGGACTGCAGATAATACTGAAGTGCCATGAAGTGGCTCTGCAGCTTACGCATGTGTTTGCAAATGTGTGCTAACTAAACCCTTGTTTTTAATGCATACTGTTAGACAGATTAATTCGGTAGATAAGCAGACTGGTTGGTGAGTTGAGCTGGTAACTTTCTCTGGTTTTGTTTTGCAGGTCTCAGATGTGCTGACAGCATCCTGCGAAATGCAGCCTGGCCGGTCTGTACCAAAATAGGTACATCTTCAAGAAGTATGGCGTGTCCCTATCCTTTCCCTACTTGTCTAGAACCTCTCCCTGCCACTACTCACAGTCCATGTCAGACGGGCGACCTGTCCCTACACTACCCACACGCAAAATGCATGCCAAGCCTGGGAGCTAGGGCCTTAAATAGCCTCTGCCTGACCCAAGATGGCTGCTAGAGTTACATGGGGTGGCAGCATCCAATCAGATAACTTCCCCAGTGACCCAGGAAACCACAGAGGAACCATGTTCCTCTTGACTTCGAATTGGCCTTCCATACCTCCATCACCTGGGCCCAAGTCCAAATCTTTGGGTGCTATTGGACAGCTCGGGGAACTTACAGGAGAGACTGGACTGTCCGTAGTCACTGTACTGGGGCTTCCTGCTTCCAGACCAGGAGAGGCCGGAGACTTAAGCAATAGAGGAGGCAGGTAACATTCAACAGGGACTTCCAGCACAAGTGGAAAATCCACAGGATCAAACATTTCCCTATCTCCTGCTAGTTTGGCAGAACGGTCGCCACTTAGCACACAGGGCCTCAGCAGGTTGCAGTGGCGATGTCTCTTGAGGTTACCTCATATACTGGAGTCGGAAGAAAGGGTTGGTGAAGGGAATTCCCTTTCTTCTGGGGTAAGTGGGGTGGGAACCCCAAGTTGGCAAACTACAAGGGCTCACTATCACAGACTCCTGTCATTTTGCATCTTGTGCGTCTCAGAAAACATATAGTATAGAGATTTTATTACTTCTTTCACCAATGCAGTTGTCTATCTCCTGCCGTACCCGCGTGCAGTGCTGGATTTAGACCTCGAGGGGCCCGGGGCACTTCAAACATAGAATATTAATTATATGACAAATAAAAAAGTAAAGTGAAATGAATGATAAACTGTATTTGTTCTAAAAAAAATATAAGTTAGGTTCCGAAGGTTCCACTTGTCTGATTTTTTCTCTCAATTTTGGTGATTGTAAGAATACACATTACACAGGTAATTGGAACTGGCAAGTCATAAGTCACAGTTAGGCATCACACTACAATATTTACAGAAAGTGTTTCTTCCTTCAAAAAAACATCTGCAAAATCTTTAGCTAACTCATCAAACTCTATCATCTTGAGGACACTGCTTTAGACAGCCAGTAGGCACAGAGCACTTAGTCTTTCATGGGTCATCGTAGTTGTCAGATAATTCTTTATCAGTGCCAATTTGCTGAATGACCTTTTTTCCTAAACAACTAGTGACCATCATGCTCAAATATATTCTAAGAGCTACATTAATACCCAGAAAGGTATCATCAAGCCTCCCTTCATGTAATAAAACTGCCTGTTCAGATGGAGTGAGACATTACCGGA
Source organism: Rana muscosa (assembly GCA_029206835.1). Classification (NCBI taxonomy): domain Eukaryota; kingdom Metazoa; phylum Chordata; class Amphibia; order Anura; family Ranidae; genus Rana; species Rana muscosa. Next base: position 170,767,483 of record CM055119.1, on the reverse strand, counting down.
GCTTGGGAAAGGCTGCAAACTGGACAGTTTCCTCAATGAACACACTACTAAAGTCTTGAGGGAAAATAGGTTTAATTTTTTTTATAAAGGAAGTCTGTAGCCCCATCTGGCAGGCCCAATTTTACTCCCTTTGCCGCCCCAAGGCCGGGTCCTTCAATGTCGCCCCCCCACCCCCCTACACACACACACACACCCCATCACATAGGGGTCTTCTGAGCCCCCCATGTGATAGAAATGTGGTAAAAAAAATAAAAATTTAATTACATTAAAAATCAGATAAGTGGCATTCAGAAAAGAAGAAGGGGGGCGGGGGGCAAATAAAATGTACACAGATTTTAAAACACATCTTTTATAACAAATGTCCACAAACAGGTAACAACTTAAAACAAAAAGAGCACTATAACATGGTGTCATTAACTCAATAGTAAACTGAAAAAATAAAATAAAAAAGAAATTGCTCCATGTTTCAATGTGCCAGTCTTCTCTTGTCACCTCTCTCGCCCACTACTGACTCGTCACGTGACAGCGGGCGGAAGTGTTGTGCGGACTGAGAGGAGATGAGGGAGGAACTCATTGTGATGTCGGGGGACAAGGAGCCCTAATTTTTAGCTTGTGAGAGGTAAATGTTGAATGACGCCCTACCATTTCATGACAAGTGTATTTGAATTGCTTGTTTTGGACATCAAATCATCACAACTACCTGCTGCGAAGTCCGCCACCCGGTTGTAAACGAGGAGCCTGACAGTGGACTCTACAGGATCAGCCTTTTGGCTTTCTACGCTTTATTGATCCACCGCCGTATGGTGAGTTGGATCCACAGGATCCGGTAAGAGTACCCATTTCTTCTCCCCTCTCCATAAGGGGATGGTGAAGGCACTCCTGGGTGTTACTGATTTGCGTTGTGGTTATCGCATGTTCAAAGAACTATAATATGTACAATCCATGCATTATCCTCTGTTAACCGGGATGGTATCAGTGTCAAGGTCACCTGTGGCCAGGTGACAGATGCACACCGTAGGGGGACAGGAGTGCACCGCAAGGTAGTGAACCCTATGGCTGGCTTCTGCGGATAGGAAACTGGGTGGTTGTGGAAAGCGGGACCAGAGGAGCACAACCGGGATCCTAACGGACGCTAGAGCCAAGATTCCCCAGGGCGCGGAGTCTATGACCCAGCAGGTCTTCTCCAGGGCCTCTAGTGGTGAGGATGTTATGCTGCAGGCTGGGACCAGGTCGCGGCCCCTGGAGTTTCCTAGCTCACGCCCCGTAGGATAAGGGGAAAAGAGGGGAAGCAGCAGCACAATATATGAGAGAAACGAATAACAAGCTGAAGGTCAGGGGCCACAAGCAGACAAGGATAACGAAAGAACGAGCCGAAGGTCAAGGGTCACGAGCAGACAGGGATAGTCGGGGACAAGCCACATATGTAACAGAGAGACAGACGTAGCACACGGCAGGCAGGAACCCAAACACACAATGCCTAACAAACACGTTGATCAGCAAAGCAGGCTTGCAGTGCACAGGTTAATATAGTGTTCTGTGATAGGGCCTGGGGTGGAGTCAGGCTGGGAGGAGATTATAAAGGAAGCCAGGTGAAAGGGTTCTGGCCTCTAAGATGAACACATGGGAAGGAAGGTAAGCTGACAGACAAACACTACTGCATATCCATGACAATCAGATTATCACGTTTATGGACAATTGTTTTGATTTTCCACTCTATGGACAGTTGCTCACTTATATTTTGCTGATCCACACTCACATGTTAATCACGTTTTGTGCATATATGGTTGCACTTTTCCATTTTTATGGATATTATGTATTAATTTAGAGCTCTTAGTTTACCGACAGGTATCACCACACTTTTACTGCATAAGTAATTATCACTATTTTCTGTAGTGGCGCTACACTTTTTCTTTATAATTTGTTACATTTATCCTTTTGTTGTGTTGGCAGCCACCACAGATATATACGTTTTTGAGGGGCGCAGTATTTATATAATTTACTGTCAGCCTATTATTGTTTTTTTGGAGAAATAATTCTTCCTCGAAGGGTTCACGTGAACTTCAATTTCCTTGCAGTGCAATTTAGACTCATAAATATTGTCAATGTTGTAATCTGCTTTTGTTTGTTAAAGGGCTCCGCATTAAATACATACAGCAGCTAGAATCAACATTCCATGAGTGTGCGCAATTTTAAAGCGTGACATGTTAGGTATGTATTTACTCGGCGTAACATCATCTTTCATATTTTCCCCAAAAATTGGGCTAACTTTACTGTTTTGTTATTTTTTAATTCATGAAACCATTTTTTTTCCCAAAAAAAAGGCGTTTGAAAAATTATTGCGCAAATACCGTGCAAGAAAAAAAGTTGCTATACCTTTATTTTATTCCCTAGGGTGTCTGCTAAAAAAAACATATATAATGTTTGGGAGTTATGAGTAATTTTCTAGCAAAATAATGATGATTTGTACATGTAGGAGAGAAGTGCCAGAATAGGCCCGGTATTGATGTGGTAAAAAAAGCCCGGTATTGAAGTGGTTAAAGGGCATAGCCTATCTAGGCATTACTCAGTCTGCCATAAGAAAGATCCTTCCTCTTTGCAAGTTGTAGACATTGACAAACATGGGGTAGTATTATTATTATTATTTCAGGTACTTATATAGCATTGTCATTTTACGCGGTGCTTTACATATATATTATACATTTTACAGTCCCTACCCTCAAGGAGCTTACAATCTAAGGTCCCTAACTCACATTCAAACATACTAGTGCCCAGGGCTTTTTTTCTCAGACAATAGGTGCAGGAACTCCCCTTTTCAGAGTCACTTGTTTTCTCCGCCCCTACCCACCTCCGAGCACCGTCCCTTGGTTCCATCCCCTACCCACCTCCCAGTACTGCCCCTTTTAGACAATACAGAACCAAGTATCATTTTGTGGTGCTAAGTAATTTGTATGGAATTTGGTCATGATAGCAAGAAAAGTAGTAAAATAGATCTCCTTCAGCCAGTAGTAAAATAGATCCCCCTAACAATGTACCACCCACAATAAAATTTCCCCCCCAGCAACAATAGACTCCCGGCAGCATCAACAGATCTCTGCACAGCCAGCATTAATAGACTCTCTGGCAGCCATCAACAATAGACCCCTCCCCCAACAGTAGATCTCCTTCAGCAACAACTGACCCCCCAGCAACAATAGGTCCCCCACCAGCAACAATAGACCTCCTCAGCAACAATAGACCCCCCTGCAAAAATAGATCCCCTCCAGCTAGAATAGATCCACCAGCAGTGAGCATGCCAATTTAGACAGGATCCAATTAACCTACCAACATGTCTTTGGAGTGTGGGAGGAAACCGGAGTACCAGTAACATTAAAAGGGAAATATCCCAGCGAGGAAACCCGCTGGATGTATGAATTGAGGTCTTACACTTCACATGGTTTAAAATGTGGAGTGGGACCTCAATTGTTTTAATAATAACAGTTGAACATTCCCCCCCCAAAAAACCTTAAGGTTCACGCTATAAAGTACATTAAGGTTCTCTTCATGATTATAGATATATTTTTTTAAACATTTTCTATTTTTATTATTTTTTTATTCAGTAATAAAGTACTTGTTGTATTTGTATGTATATTTATTCAGTTAAATATAGTGTTGGTATCTTGGTAAACATTTGGTGCTCTGTGTTATATTCTGATGTAAGGCCACTAGAGGGAGCCCGGATGTAGGTCTTAATTAGGAAACTAAGAGACTAAATATTAAATCTTTAGAGTTTTTAAACTATTTTGCTTTTTTAATCACTTGACCTTTGGAAGGTTTTACCCCCCTTCAAGACCAGGCTATTTTTTGCTATATCTCACTGCATTACGTTAACTGAAAATTGTGTGGTCATGCAATGCTGTACACAAATGAAATCTATATAATTTTCTTCCCACAAATAGAGCTTTCTTTTGGTGGTATTAGATCACCACTGGGTTTTATACTTTTTTGCGCTGTAAACAAAAAAGGACCAACATTTTTGAAAAAAATTAAAAATATTTTTTACTTTCTGCTATAAAACATATCCAATTCAAAAATGTAAAAAATCGAATTTCTTCATAAATTTAGGCCAATGTGTATTCTACATATTTTTGGTAAAAAAAAATCCCAACAAGGGAATATTGATTGGTTTGCGCAAAATTTATAGTGTCTACAAACTATGGTATACATACTGGAATTTTTATTTATTTATTTTTGTATACTAGTAATGGCGGCCATCAATAACTTATAGCCGAACTGCGATAGTATTGCGGGCAATCTGACACTGTATCTCTATATCAACCAAAAAAGGTTATAAGGTATAGAGAACAGGTTTGTACTTTAGCTATAATGTCAGTGTGTTTTAGGTACTATAAAAAAACAAAAAAGTTTTATATTTGGCGTAAGTGTCAGTACCAGTGTTAAAAAAAAGAAAAGAAAATGCACACTTAAGTAAAAACAACAAATAATGCACACATATAGGTATGTGATATTCCCATGCCTGCCAGGGGTAGATTCATTCATTTTGCGTTTTTCTTTGGTGGTGGGTCATGATAATGGCAGGCAAAACTACAGCTAAAGTTTAACCACTTCAGCCCCGGAGGATTTGGCTGCCAATTGACCGGGCCACTTTTTGCGATTCGGCACTGCTTCGCTTTAACTGACAATTGCGCAGTCCTGCGACGTGGCTCCCAAAAAAAATTGACGTCCTTTTTTTCCCCACAAATAGAGCTTTCTTTTGGTGGTATTTGATCACGTCTGCGGTTTTTATTTTTTGCGCTATAAACAAAAATAGAGCGACAATTTTGAAAAAAAAGCAATATTTTTTACTTTTTGCTATAATAAATATTCCCCAAAAATATATAAAAAAAATATTTTTTTTCCTCAGTTTAGGCCGATACGTATTCTTCTACATATTTTTGGTAAAAAAATTGCAATAAGTGTTTATTGATTAGTTTGCGCAAAAGTTATAGCGTCTACAAAATAGGGGATAGTTTTATGGCATTTTTATTAATATTTTTTTTTAACTAGTAATGGCGGCGATCATCGATTTTTATCATGACTGCGACATTATGGCGGACACATCAGACACTTTTGACGCTATTTTGGGACCATTGTCATTTATGCAGCGATCAGTGCTATAAAAATGCACTGATTACTGTGCAAATGACACTGGCAGGGAAGGAGTTAACCACTAGGGGGCGAGGAAGGGGTTAAGTGTGTCCTAGAGAGTGATTCCAACTGTGTGGGGGGCTGAGCTACTAGTGACATGACAGGGAGCAGAAGATCAGTGTCCTGTCACTAGGCAGTAAAAATATATGAATACCGCGCTGGCCCTTTAAATAAATGTGAAGCAGCTTACACAGCAAAAAAAACAATGATTTGCAAAAAAATTGTTTACACAGGCATCCCCCTGTTCTGCAGCTCCATGACACGATCGCGGGACACCGGGGAACATCGAGTCCGCGGGTCCCGCGGGCACGGTCACGGAGCTCACAGCAGGGGCGCACGAACGCCCGCACGGCCCGAAATTCAAAGCTACGTATATATAAGTTGCTTTGCGCAGCCGTGCCATTCTGCCGACGTATATAGTCGTGACATGGTTGGCAAGTGGTTAAAAAATATGTTTTTACTATTCTGTGTTCGTTTTTCTTTAATCATAAAAAAAGAATCAGGAGATATCAATTAACATTTGAAGGCACACCTTGTCTTGAATAAAATAAGAAATTCACTTGGGGACACTAAGGGGTCTATTTATACAAAATAGAGGACTCCGCTATCTATAAGGGAGGTGGGGGTGATACTGCTAATCTAAAAAAAAAATTACCCTAGAATGAAGCTCAGCTTACAGTGCCAGGCTCGTCTCCCGAGTGCCAGGATGTAGACCGAGGTCACTGCCCACCGGCCAATGAAGAGATCTGAAGACCGCCACTCAGAAGAAGATGCTGACGCCAGGGCAGGACGGTTGGACAGGTAAGTATGGAGACTTTAGTTCCGCTTTAATGCTGGGGGAAAAATATTTACGCTTTACAACCACTTTAAAAATTAGTCTTTGTGTGAAATCAGAATTTTTCGGTGTAAAAAAAAAAGAAACTTTGTATATTTCACCCTTTATTGTCACAAAAATATGTGTTCATGTAAAAATATTTGTATATTATTTTTTTCCTTAAGAGGGGACCTGTTAACATGTCATTGGGGCCCTCAACACTCTGCAGCTATTTTTATTACTCTCTGCAGGCTGCCTAATTAACTGCACAGCTCTGGTCTTACAGCTCCATCTGCTGGCTGCAAAGATATTAACATGCAGACTAGAAATTTGCTGAGTAACTGCAGTCCAATGCTTTTCATAGTAAAGGCCCCATTCACACCTAAGCATTGGTTTGGGGCTTAACCACTTCAATACAGGGCCTTTTCACCCCCTTCCTGCCAAGGCCATTTTTCAGCTTTCAGCGCTATCACGCTTTGAATGACAATTGTGCGGTCATACAACGCTGTACCCCAATGAAAATGTTGATAATTTTTTTCCCACAAATAGAGCTTTCTTTTCGTGGTATTTGATCACCTCTGCCTTTTTTATTTTTTGCACTATAAAAAAAAAAAACACAATTTTGAAAAAAACACAATATTTTTTACTTTTTGCAATAATAAATATCCCAATTGAAAAAAAAAACAAAAAAAAACAAAACGTTTTTTTTTCCTCAGATTAGGCCCACATGTATTCTTCTACATATTTTTGGTAAAAAAAAACAAAACGCTATAAGCGTATATTGATTGGTTTGCGCAAAAGTTACACCTACAGAATAGGGATAGGGGATAGATTTATGATTTTTTTATTTTTTTACTAGTAATGGCGGTTATCTCTGATTTTTGTCAGGACTGCGATATTGCTGCAGGCATATCAGACAGTTTTGACACTATTTTGGGACCAGTGACAATTATACAGCGAACAGCACTGATTACTGTATAAATGTCATTGGCAGGGTAGGGGTTAACACTAGGGGGCGATCAAGGGGTTAAATGTGTTACCTAGGTAGTGATTCTAACTGTGGGGGGAGGGGACTGACTGGGGGAGGTGACCAATCTGTGTCCCTATGTACAAGGAAGACACGATCGGTCTCCTCTCCCCTAACAGGACGTGGATCTGTGTGTTTACACACACAGATCCACGTCCCTGCTCTGTGACTGCCAATCGCGGGTGCCTGGCGGACATTGCGTCTGCCAGGCACGCGCATAGTCTCCCGAGTAACGCGACAGGCATGCGCCCCCTAGGCGAGGACGTCATATGACGGCCACCCAGGATGGCAGAGCAACCTTGCGGACGTCATTTGACTATACACGGGATGGGAAAGAGGTTAAAGCTCCAAAGTGCTCAACATAAAAAAACTATGTTAATGGTGGCTGTTCTGCTTCGCGTTATTGAACTGTTGTATAACACTAGTCAGACAGCTTAACAATAATTCAGAAGTCAAGAAACGGGAGACATCAAATCTGTATGTATTCTTTTTCCGAATAACTTTTTAAAACTACAACATAAGCATAAACAAACATATGTGTCAGTACATTAAAACATTATAGAGCAGCCTCACTCTGCCAGTGAAAGTACTCACAGACAATTCCACCATTAGTCCAAGAATAGACAGGAGCTCTTCTACATGCAGTCTACTTGGATCAGAGAGCAGACACAAAATGAAGGAAATACAGTTCCAGGTTAAAGGTTACTGCCTTAACTGTGAAGGAATTCCTTTTCCTGTGACAAAATAATAACTAACTCTGGCCACTAGATGGCAACAATGTCAAACCAACATTGCAATATAATCTGTAACAGCACATAGCACATATTATTATGATGATATGGGCAGAACAGTGGCTATTCACATATGAACACTGGGTTGCCAGCAGTTTGACACCTGACATTCCAAAAGCTACAGGAGCTATTTTTCAGGCAGGCTTGGGCATTTTTGGCCCAAAAGCTTGAATGGAAATGCCTGTAAGAACTGGTCTCCTTCCCCTACGGATTCAATTGGCTAAAACGAAAATGCCTAAAGCTTGAATACACATATAAAATGCCTAAAATATGCTTCTAGAATGCTAGAAATATACATTAACAAAACAAAAAAAAAGACTGAAAAAATGTCTACACAAGTGTGAATGCAGCCTTGTAGTTCAAAAGAAGCTTATATACCTTTTTGAGCTACAAGCATCGAGCAACACTATGCTCAGACAACGCTGTATCCTGGCCTAGGCCAACAAGGCCCAGGCCTAGGGCAGCACTTTGCAGGGGGGCAGCACGGAAAGAGTCCCCGCTGGCTTGCACTACACTGTTAGTGTAACGAAAGCTGCTTCTAATTTTGAGTGTCCTATTGTCCTGGACCACAAACCTTCCTCACTGTGCTACATGTTTCTGCTGCACCATTGGCATGGTTATATCTTCTTAGTCCTCTCCATAAAACTATCAGAAATTAGTTTAAAGTAGAACTATAGGCAACACTTTTTATTTTTATTTTGGATAGAGAAAGGGAGGGTTACAGCCCCTGTCAGTTTATTTTTTTACCATTCCTGTCCCATTGCAGAGATTTCCCTTCACTATCTGCCCCATAGCCAAACAGGAAGTGAGAATAAATCTATGCAAATTAAGGGAATCCAATGCCCCCCCAGGCCTAAGAACTAGTGTCTCCATTTGAAAAGGGGTGGGTCTTAAACAGAAAAGGGTGTGGCCTTGACAGGAAGGGGTGGGTCATATTTAAATTAGGGGGTGCACGAGTTTAGTCAGGCCTAGGGCAGCACAAAACCTAAATACACTACTGTGCTCAGGTGTGAAAAAGCACAACTGAAAACCATGGGGTTTTGGATGATGGGCATTTGGGAACTTCAAGCTACAAAGTGCTCAGATGTGACAACAACCACTGATAGTATCACCTCTTTTACACAGGGCATTTTCTTACTGATTACAGATTCTTAACTGGCTTAGAATATTATGACAATGTGTAAATAAACCTGTATGACCTGACTATGGCTGGGGACAGTATATCAAGCGTTAGGTAGAGGTTCCGCTCGAGGAGGGATGCGGGGATACCATGCCTGGCTATCTGAGAACTCTAGAGAGTTGGGACAAGGTCCTTCTTGTCAGTTTTCATAAGGTACCAGCACTGCTGTTCTGCTCTGCCTATCACCCCCTTTATCAAATACTGCTCCAGTAATTTAAGTCTTGAGCGTGTCCTCTCAAGTGAAGAGACTGTGATAAAGTACCGCCAATTTTGTTAAGAGCTATTGTACTTGGGTTGCCTTATTGCCATATTGTCTGGAACTGCGTAGTGAGCACCTTGTCGCTGTCTTCCATGTGTTATTTGTTACTTCTGTTTAGCCCCAAAAAAATTGTCCCACCTTCATTGGTTTCAGTGTAACTATCTTGGGTACCAATCAACTGACCCCACCCAAACACGGGCACAGGGACTTTTTTTTAACCTAGTGACACAACCAACAGAGGGACTTTTTGTAATTGAAATTACACCATTGATCCAGGCAGTGGCGTAATTATCAGGGTCGCAACAGTCGCACCTGCGACTGGGCTCTGTAGTTCCGCCAAATCAGGGGGGCCCACCACCCGCCCGTTCGCCAGTTTGAGGTGCCCGCCCGCCGCCTGTGTCAGGGGCCCGCTCGCCTCCCGCCAGTTTGAGGGGTCCACCTGGCTGACTGTCCTGTCACTGTGTGAGTGTGTCCACTCTGGCTGCTGTTTGCTCCGCCGCGGAGAGAAGGGCTTTCGCCCGCTGTAGGGAGAGAGGGCAGAGGCAACAATGAGACTGTGGACCGCCCCGCCTATCCAGAGACAGAGAATGTAGAGAGGCGGGGTGGACACTGAAAAATGAAGTCAGCTGACACCAATCGAGTGAAGGGGAGGGGCTCTCCCCATGGGGAAAGGCATCCCTGGAGGCACAGTGACGGAAGTAAGTGACAAATTGCAGCGCAATCGATCCATAACAACCTCCACCACCTCTGCTTCTTACTGATCTCATCCCTACCCCCTCATCACTTCTACAACAGAGGTGATAGGGGGGGATAGGGATGAGATCAGTGGTGGGGGATAGGATCAGTAAGAGGCAGAGGTGGTGGTGGGAGAGGATGGCACCACCACTGCCACCCCCAAGTACCACAGCTGCCACCCCCCTCAAGTACCCCCACTGCCACCCCCCTCAAGTACCACCGCTGCTGCCCCCCTCAAGTACCACCGCTGCCACCCCCCTCAATTATCAATGCTGCCACCCCCCCTCATGTACCACCACTGCCACCCCACCCCCCTCAAGTACCACTGCTGCCACCCCCCTCAGCACCACCACTGCCACCCCCCTCAAGTACCACCGCTGCCACCCCCTCAACATCACCGCTGCCACCCCCTTCAGGTATCACTGCTGCCACCCCCCTCAACATCACCGTTGTCACCCCCCCTCAACATCACCGCTGCCACTTCCCTCAAGTTCCACCGCTGCCACCCCCTCAACATCACCGTTTCCACCCCCCTCGGATATCACCACTGCCACCCCCTCAACATCACCGTTGCTACCCTCCTTAGGTATCACGGCTGCCACCCCCCTCAACATCACCGTTGCCACCCCCCTCAGCACCACCGCTGACACCCCCCTCAAGTACCACCGCTGCCACCCCCTCAACATCACCGCTGCCACCCCCCTCAGGTATCACCGTTGCCACCCCCCCTCAGGTATCACCGCTGCCACCCCCCTCAACATCACCGATGCTACCCCCCCTCAGTTTTCACCGATGCTACCCCCCTCAACATCACCGTTGCCACCCCCCCTCAACATCACCCCTGCAACCTCCCTCAAAAACCACTGCTCCCACCCACCCTCAACTACCGCCGTTGCCACCCCCCTCAAAAAAAAAGTATCAAAATCATCATCGAGGGTGGGGGGGGGGGCCCTTCATGATTTCTTGCACTGGGGACCGGAAGTTTCTAGCTATGCCTTTGGTTTTTCCCCTCGTAACGTAGGCTGTATTTGATATGTTTAACCATTTAACCATTAACAATTTCAAAAAGACCTTTATGTGAAATTAACTTTTGTACCAGGTGCTCTTCAGTATACACCACCCTCAAGTACCACCGCTGCCACCCCCCTCAACATCACCGTTGCCACCCCCCCTCAGGTATCACCGCTGCCACCCCCCCTCAACATCACCGTTGCTACCCCCCTCAGGTATCACCGCTGCCACCCCCCTCAACATCACCGTTGCCACCCCCCCTCAGCACCACCGCTGACACCCCCTCAAGTACCACCGCTGCCACCCACCCTCAGGTATCACCGCTGCCACCCCCCCTCAGGTATCACCCCTGCCACCCCCCTCAACATCACCGTTGCTACCCCCCTCAGGTATCACTGCTGCCACCCCCTCAACATTACCGTTGCCACCTCCCTCAAATACCACTGCTGCCACCCACCCTCAACTACCGCCGTTGCCACCCCCTCAAAAAAAAGTATCAAAATCATGCTTTTTCAAGGGGGGGGGAGTCTCCCACCTGCCTTTTCACAAACTTACAACATGCCATTTTATTTTTTGCTGAAAGTAATGGCTTTCTTCTGGCCACTCTGCCATAAAGCCCAACTCTATGGAGCGTATGGCTTTTTGTCCTCCTATGTACAGATACTCCAGTCTCTGCTGTGGAACTCTGCAGCTGCTCTCTGTGCCCTCCTTGCCTGGTCCGTGAGTTTTGGTGTGCAGCCATCTCTTAGCAGGTTTGCTGTTGTGGTGACAGTGATGCTACCTGTGCGTCACCCAGCCCTAGGGTGACCACGTGTCCCGGATTGCCCGGGACAGTCCCTCATTTTCCAGGTCTGTCTCAGGCACATTTATTCCAGGACAATACAGTGTCCCGGAATTAAACTGACACAGCCACCCCCCAGGCCAATCTGATTCCCCCAAAAAAGGCCTTCACATCACCGCTTTACTCACTGACAGTACTTGTCCTGGCCGGGAATGCCTGGGGGAGCACAATCCCGCCCCCTGCTTGTGATTGTAGAAATCATAAATCCCGCCTCTTGTGTCCAATCACTGTGCTGTGATTCGTTACAGCACAAACTGATTTTTGGGAAGGGAGGGTGTCCCTGAATGGTAGTTTGGAAATGTGGTCACCCTACCCAGCCCTGCCATAGGCCGCTCCCAGCCCAGAATGAAAACAAACAGGCCTAGCCACCATCTAGGCCTGACAACATTTTCCTTCTCTGCTAGAAAATCCTCCCTCTAGCACCTACCTAACTAGAGGGTGCTACATAGGTCACTAAATTCACTAGAAGTCATTAATGTTTTGTATTATTATAATTATTATATATACAGCTAGTATACACCTTAAAAATGCAAATAATGTAGTAGGGCACTCTTGGTCAAATCATAAAGCACCACATCCCATTTAAATTGAACACTGAAGAAGAGGGGGGGGGGGGGGGGGCAATGGGTATACTCAATACCCTGGGATTTTTTTGAAAAAATGGTGCTTGATAGAGATAGACACAGAGATCAAATCTTAAAAAAGATTATATTTTATTACATAACATTGAAAAAGATATACACAAAACCATCCTTGTAGATGTGTGGCTCAATAATCAAAAGATGCAATTCGCTGCTAAGTTACCACTCAACTAGTTTCGCTCCGAACGGAGCTTACTCAGGAGTAATTGAAACAATAGCAGATTATACTGAAAGTACAAAATACATGTGATTAGCACATAGAATGGTTCAAAATTACATGCATTGGCAGTAAACATTAGTTAAACTTGTTGACGGGTATCACCACATCAATGATCACAATATTTATAAGGGAGAAATATTAAACAAGCATATTGAATCATGGCCCATGCTGAGCGACACGCATACATAAACATACATATGCACTCACCAATTTGCAACATCAGGGAATTGTCATGGATATGCATTAATGTCTGTCTGCCATCTTACCTTCCTCCTCATGTGTTCATCTAGAGACCAGACCTCCTTCACCTGGCTTCCTTTATAATCTCCTCCCAGCCTGACTCCACCCCAGGCCCTATCACTGAACACTATATTAACCTGTGCACTGCAAGCCTGCTTTGCTGATCAACGTGTTTGTTAGGCATTGTGTGTTTGGGTTCCTGCCTGCCGTGTGCTACGTCTGTCTCTCTGTTACGTTATTGGCTTGTCCCCGACCATCCCTGTCTGCTCGTGACCCTTGACCTTCGGCTCGTTCTTCGTTATCCTTGTCTGCTTGTGGCCCCTGACCTTCGGCTTGTTATTCGGTTCTCTCTATCGTGTGCTGCTGCTTCCCCTTATCCTACGGGGCGTGAGCTAGGAAACTCCAGGGGCCGCGACCTGGTCCCAGCCTGCAGCGTAACATCCTCACCACTAGAGGCCCTGGAGAAGACCAGCTGGGTCTTAGACTCCGCGCCCTGGGGAATCTTGGCTCTCGCTTCCGTTGGGATCCCGGTTGTGCTCCTCTGGTCCCGCTTTCCACAACCACCCAGTTTCCTATCCACAGAAGCCAGCCATAGGGTTCACTACCTCGCGGTGCACTCCTGTCCCCCTACGGTGTGCATCTGTCACCTGGCCACAGGTGACCCTGACAGGAATCATAGGTAGAAAAGGATTCTCTCAAAGCCACAGATTTTGAAGAAAACGGCATTTTCCACAGGTTTACTCAACCGATTGACAGAATTCAATGACCCAACCAATAGTGTTTGCAACCATAGGGGTAAAGAGCAAGGTGGAATAAATACCTGTAACAACATAGAGTATATATATACAAGTTTGCACATATATATTCAACTGGGGGTTTATAGAAATCATTGAATAGGTGAGGGAAAAACCTCTTACCTTGAAAGATTAAATGTCAACAAATCAAAAATGATATGCCAATAGGATAAACTAGTTGAGTGGTAACTTAGCAGCAAATTGCATCTTTTGATTATTGAGCCACACATCTACAAGGATGGTTTTGTGTATATCTTTTTCAATGTTATGTAATAAAATATAATCTTTTTTAAGATTTGATCTCTGTGTCTATCTCTATCAAGCACCGTTTTTTCAAAAAAATCCCAGGGTATTGAGTATACCCATTGCCCCCCCTCTTCTTCAGTGTTCACCTTAAAGATGCAGTAAACCCTCTCGGTAAAAAAAAAAAAAAAATACGCCCTGCAAGACAAAGGCATAATGGGCTAGTATGCATAGCATACTAGCTCATTATGAATTACTTACCTGAGATCGAAGCCCCCGCAGCGGCCCTCGTTCGCCTTCTCCGACGTCGCCATCTCTCCTGGAGTGACTTCCGGGTATCGCGGCTCCAGTGCTGTGACTGTCCTTAGCCGCGATGACGTCACTCCTGGCCATGCGCGCTGGTGCCGCCACTAATGGCATGATCGCCGTTAGAAACGTCACGCTCAGTGCGCCCGCGCCCGATGTGTACGGCGCATGCGCCGTAGACATCGGTGCCGCTATTTCTGCAAATATCTTCTAAACCTTTTAGGTTTGGGAGATATTTCTTGCACCTACAGGTAAGCCTTAATCTAGGCTTACCTGTAGGTTAAAGTGGTTGTAATGGGTGTACAACCACTTTAATGGTGTCATATTAGCATTCATGTAATCTCTTGTACAGCAGCACTTAAAGTACTCTGAGCAGGTTTTATACAGTAATGCTTTCCTCACAGAAGAGGAGAATTCGCGAACAACCTTATAAGTCTGATGTTGCTCCCTTATTGTCCAATCAGCAAGGAATAGAAGGAAAATCAAACAAAGAAGCAGACCTTCAGCAGCCATTTTTTCCTAATAGTCATTCACCAGAAGTGAGATATCCATTGTTATTATGGGGTTATCAGGTTTATCAGGTTCTTGAGATGTGCACAAGGAGCAGCTTTACTAATAAGGTAAGGCACATGTGGGCCATATCAGATTATGATTTTTAGTTTTTTTTTTTTGCTTGAAGTCCTTCTGTAAAACAATGATGAATTAGGTACCCCAACACAATGAATTAAAGAATATCAGGACTGTAGGTCTTCAGAGGTCATTAAACTATAAGGAACACCACAATTCTGACTAAAGCTTTGGAAATGTAAAAGGATCAATGATGCTGCATGAGCACATGAGCAAAGTGTACACAAGCATTAGTTACCTGTGGTTGGTGAGTCAGCAGAATGTTTAAACTAGTGGAAATCCACACTTCCTTTTATGCAACTTTGCTCACATGACACAAGGCACAAAGATGCTTTGATCATTTTAATGCATCATTCCCCTCCCCGAAAGCCCATATCTTTCCTTTCCTGCCACTCCCTTCATCTGCCAGAAATGAAAAAAAGACACAAAACTTCGGGTATGGAGGAGCATGGGACAGCGTTGACGCTTGGTGATCTTGTACTCACATGGGGACAGGGAGAGAGTCCTGATGCCGCGTACACACGATCGATTTTCTCGACAGTGAAAACACCGTCGAGAAAATCGACGGGAAAAACGAGGGAACGGCTTGGTTCCCTACACACGTCCGTTTTTCCCGACATTTTTTTTTTGGTCGAGAAAAACGACCGTGTGTGGGCTCCGCGGCAGTGTTTCCCTATGGGAAAACTGCCGCGGAAAAAAACGACGGGAATCACAACGAGAAAAATTAGAGCATGTTCTAATTTTTCTCGTCGTGATTAATGCCGTTTTTCCCGTCGAGAAAAACGACAAAAAGCCCACAGACGATCGTTTTTCTCGTCCAAAGGAAAAAATTACATTTTTCTCGACAGGAAAAACGGTTGTGTGTACGCGGCATTATTAGCCTTGTGTAAGATTTGACTAGAAAGAGTTGGAGCTCCATTGCTGGGGAGAGTGGATTTAAAGTGTATCTCTATGCAAAACCTTTTATTTTAGCTGGGGCTGATAACTTCACATCCAAGATGGAGGCACCCAGCATCAGTTTTAGGGTTTTTTAATATCTACGCAAGAGAGACTTTTACAAGAAAAGAAAATGACTAAAATACCACAAATGCACATATAATCTTATGGGTAGTTTGCTGTTGAATGAATGGTCTGGATATGTCTGGTCATGACAGCTAATACTATTGCTTATACTGTGATCATCACTGGATAAGCAATAACAGTGTAAAAAAAAAATCCCTGATTGCCCCCCCAGAGTAGTACAGTGTCACTATGGTGACACTGAACTACTCTGATGACAGGATGTACAAAAAAAAGTACATAGTGTCACCATCCAGTATCCCTGATCACCACCGCAACAGTCATATGATGATGCTGTACTGCACTGGTGACAGTATGTAGAAGAAAAAAATTGTGCAAAAAAAAATATTTAATTTCTTACTTCTTCCAAAAAATTGTGATAAAAAAATTCCAACTTCAAAAAACTTGCCATGCCTCTTACTAAATACTTCAGACTAACTACTTCCCGAAAAGGGACTGTTCTGGTATTTTAACCACTTGAGACCCGCGCTATAGACGAAAGACGTCTGCAGTGCGGCTCTCAAGTGCTGAGTGGATGTCCCTGGACGTCCTGCCTTGTTCACTCCCCCTGTGCGCCGCCGAGGGCGCGCGGCAGGAAACCGCTGTGCCCGCCGGGTCACGTGTTGCCGATGCGTGTGCCTGGCGGCCGCGATGTCCGCCAGGTACACGCGATCGGCTGTTACAGAGGCAGGACGTGGATCTCTGTGTGTAAACACAGAGATCCACGTCCTGTCAGGAAGAGAGGAGACCGATGCTGTGTCCCTTGTACATAGGGACACAGATTGGTCACCTCCCCCAGTCAGTCCCCTCCCCCACACAGTTAGAATCACTCACAGGGAACATATTTAACCCCTTGATCGCCCCTAGCGTTAACCCCTTCCCTGTCAGTCACATTTATACAGTAATCAATGCATTTTTATAGCACTGTTCGCTGTATAAATGTGAATGGTCCCAAAATAGTGTCAAAAGTGTCCGATATGTCCGCCGCAATATCGCAGGCCTGACAAAAATCGCAGATAACCGCCATTACTAGTAAAAAAATATATAAATAATAAAATTGTCATAACTCTATCCCCTATTTTGTAGGCGCTATAACTTTTGCGCAAACCAATCACTATACGCTTATTGCAATTTACCAAAAATATATAGAAGAATACGTATCGGCCTAAACTGAGAATTTTTTATTTATTTTTTATTTTTAAATTGGGATATTATTATAGCAAAAAGTAAAACAAATTGTGTTTTTTTATTAAAATGTTCTGTCTTTTTTTGTTTATAGCGCAAAAAATAAAAACCGCAGAGGTGATCAAATACCACCAAAAGAAAGCTCTATTTGTGGGGAAAAAAATATAAAAATATCATTTGGGTACAGCCTTGTATGACATTGTCATTCAAAGTGCGTCAGCGCTGAAAGCTGAAAATTGGTCTGGGTACAGAGGGGGTTTAAGTGCCCAGTAAGCAAGTGGTTAAGGGCCTCGAGAAATAAAATAGGCCGTCAGTACATCAGGACTGATCAATATTCAAATATATATAATCACACTTTGTAGAAGTAGCACTGTCCTTGTAGGGCTTACTGAGTGTTGGCTTCTTAGGCCTCTATCTGGTTACCAGCAGCTGGTTGCTAAAGGTTCCCACTTGGTTGCTAGGGGTTTCCACTTGTCCCACCCTTACTCCCGCTTGCTCGTTACTCAATGACCAATCCAGGGTAGTTGTGTTTTTGTATTTTATTTTGGAACTTGGATGGGAGAAGGGATTAGTGGGATCCTCCAACTGGAACTATTTACAATGGATAAGGACAACTCTCACTTGACCTCACCAGATTATTTGTGGAAGCAGTCACACTGCGTTAAAGTGTTTGTAAACCCCTGAATTATTATTATTTTTTTAAACTACCTGTAAGAGAAAGCCATAATGAGCTAATATGACTAGCATAATAGCTCATTATGCATCACTTACCTTAGATCGGGGCCCCCGAAGCCATCCTCGTCTCCCTCTCCAGCCGCAGCCATCGCTGCGGCGATAGACAGAAGGTTACTTCCAGGTATCGCCGCTCCAGCCAATCACAGCGCCGCTCCGGCGCTGTGATTGGCCGGAGCGGCGAAGACGTGACTACGCGCATGCGCGCGGGAGCCGTCGAATCCGGCTAAGTCGGAGAATGCTGGGACTTGAATGCTGGGACATGAATGCGCCGTTGTCTACGTAGGTGCAAGTTGCAAAAGGGGGTTTACAACCACTTTAACCATACAGCCACCTGTATGGAGGAATTAAGTCTTATTGCTCTCACTAGCAGCAGATTTGATGCACTACATTATCTTCAGGATACTCTCTAGCATCCCCTTTACTGACACCTGTCCACTGACTCTTCTATCTGAAGGGGAAGGCCCTCACTTGACAGACCCCAAAGACACAGATCTGTACTCACAGTAGGCAGAATCAAAGGCTTGCTGGTGTCTTACTTCCAGTCAGCTCTGCAGGACCTCTGGGTTCAGCGTCACTCTTTCTCTCTAGGCCCCTGTGTCGACCACCCAGGGCCATACAACAGCCTCCGCGGAGGAGAAGGCAGCCGCCCCTCTCCCTCCTGGACTCCGTTCTCCATCTCTGAGCACATGTGCCCTGGGCTTTTATATAGTATCCCAGCATGCAATTGTAGCGGACCCCTCTCCCCAGTCCCCTCTATTAAAGTTCAACTCGCACTGTCTCTGGTCTAGGGGTATGATAGGGGAGGGAGAGGGTGAGCTACGCCAGGCTTCTACCACAGGGGTGATGTGGTATCAGCAATGTCTCTGTTGTTTTTACCTTCGGGTCTGTGCTGTGCATCTGGATCCTCCCTCCAAGAGTCTCCGTGAACTTCGTCTGCCAGAAATCGAGCCCCACACCATTAACGTCCAACACACTTTTATTGTAGAACATAACATGGACTCCCTTGGCTATAGAACGGAAAAGGAGGTGTGGGTGCGAATAGGCCCAGACACAAATTCGATCCTCCACTCTCCTCCCTGAGAGTGGGCTATGGTCTCCGCATGAGGGAAATTCTCCTACCGGACGGTCTCCGACAAGAGACTCACCCATCACCGGCAGTATGCTGCACCGGGTCTTCAGATGAGGAGCTCTTCCCGGTCCATTACGCCCACCTTGGATTCAGGCATCCATCCCCGGAGTGCCTTAGGATCCTTCCCTCGCGGAACTCAGTGTTGGGCACCGAGCTCCGGACCTCCATCCAAGTACCTCACCCCAGGACTAAAGGTGCCTGAGGTGGAACACGATCTCCGGTGGTCCTCTAGGCCTAGGCCGCCTAGAGGACGAACACGAACCACCGTCCGCAGGCTGAAGGTGCCTGGGACTTCGACCCCGTGACTAAGATGGCCGGCCCCTTTATACCCCCTCCCAGCAAGCACGGCGGGTTCCCCGCCCCACCATACCGCTGCCGAGAGAGGACAAAAAGGAGGCTCAGCACACAGCGGTATCCGTCCGTCAGCCCATGGTGACAGCGCCACCCAGTGGGCCGCCGGGAACACACCACCGGTGTCACTGAAAAATTCAAAAATTACCCTGGGAAAGTAAGTACCCGCTACATTCTCCCCCCTGTCATTTGACACTGGTCCCCAGTGTCTGGAGTGAATCATGCCCTCTCCGGCTGACATAATCCAGTCCAGAAACCAACTAACAAATTGAAAAACAAAATTATTTTAGGAAAACTATCCTAACGAAGAAGTTGTGTCTGAGCCCCTGTAACAAAAGAGGAGTGAAGAACAACACATTCAACATGAAAATCACATTTCAACATTATACCTTTCCCTCCCACCCTGACTAAGAACCACCCCCAGGTTCTATAATCTTGCCGGGATGCTCTCCTGCAGAGGGAAAAACAAAACAAAACCAACACACAAACCCTGACACATATATTCGTGTAGTAAAGGAAAGAAACTTCTCCGAAAAGAAATTCCTTTTCTCCAAAGAGTGAGTGCATGAAAAGTGTAAAAAAACGTTGCACAAAACTGCCACCTGGTGACAGCCTCGCGGTACTGCACTCGTGGAGCTTCTTCTTCTTTGGCCCTATCTACCCCAGAGTCTGTGATCTCTTTGCAGGAAGATAAAAAAAAAACAACAGGAATAGTTCCTCATTCCTTTGGGCACACACAAAACAACTGCCCCAAAAAGTTCAGCAACATGATAAGAACAGAGTCTTTCTCTCCTATAGGTAAAAGCGGGGATGCGGCAGAATCAGTGGCTTCAAGTGCTGATCCACGGTCTCCAGATGATACTCCACATCTTCACCTCATAAAGCAAGTCCTTCGATAAGTAGGGATACTCCCATCCGTACTCCTCTGCAACCTTTTGGCCAAATAAACGTTGTAGTCTCGCCAAAGGAGGCATGGTAGCTCTGTCTCCTTCACCAGGCAAAACTATTGATTCTGGATGACGAGGCGCCCTAACCACCTCCAATCTGGGCATCGGTGCCCACAGCAACAGTCTCTGTACCCCAGCATCAGATGCAGGTTGCGCCAGGGATCCAGGGACAAGCTGGAGACGGGACCATTCTTCAGGCACTGACGCCTCCAACCGGGGTGTACTTTCCCCTGTTGACATGGGTGAATTCCGAGGTCTGCGAAATGAAGCAAGCGGTACCTTGTCCCAGCCTTTCTTGGCAAACAGATCATCTATGATGGCATCATCTCCCAGATCCGAGAGCGATTCCAGGTCGGAGGTGTCACACTCCTCCGCGGGTATGTAGCCCTTTGTGGAACCGGAGCCTCCACACTCCGCGGACTTGCTAGGCCATGCCTTCCCGACACCTCCTCCCACACACCAAGTCTCTTCGCCTGGCTTACCTCGGCCTTTCCTTGAAGTGGGACGTCCGGAACCCTTGTCAACGGATACATCCGGGCCTGTCGTAAGCGTGCGAGACGGTCCACCACCACCGCTGGTCGGGGCTACCACGCTGGTTCTTTTCTTCGGTGGCGGACGCTGCGAGACAGTGGCGACCGAGTCAGCATCCTCGGATTTCTCCCGTAGAGTTTTAACTACCTCCTCCGCGGTCGCTGCAGTGTGCGTAGGGGTGACTCTCACAGCGGTGATTTCTCCTTTCTGAGTGGTGGTACCTGAAGCCCGGCCTGGGTAGATGTTCTCGGCCTCTCAACTGCCGGATCCACCTCAAACGTGAACTCCCCACAGGCCTCACAGCGTCCGAACGGCTTCAACAGGCACACCAGTCCCGAACACCCGGGACAAATCATACCCAGGGCCTCAACGTCCATACACGAGTATAGGGCGAATCGACCCCTTGGCTTCAGTCGGATCCCCGTATCCGTTATCGGAGCAGCAGCAGTCAATGTCGTGGTGGAAGGATGAACCGGAATCCACGAGGTATGTCCAAACATGGTGACCTGTTGCTGATCCATCGCACACCGCAGAGTTTTCACGCCAATGTCCCACGTGTAGTCCCTTCACACGTATTGGACTCCTCCCCTTTGGTCCAGTTCACGGGCTTTCTTCACTTTCCTTGGTTGAGCCACGCCCACGAACCAAGCGGCGGGGGTTGTGTCTGGTGGCGCAGTGCAATTAGAAGCCCCCACGTGTACTGCTTCACACGGCTGAGCTCCCCCCGTTCACCGCTCTTCCTGCGCGTGCCTTTCCCTTCTCGGGGTCATGTCCACGACTTCAAGCAGGGCTGCACTTTGGCCTATTCGTTTAACTCTTCCAGCAGACACGTTCCATACAGTGATGCACAACACAATGCCGGACCCGAGCCCCCACGTGTAGCGGACCCCTCTCCCCAGTCCCCTCTATTAAAGTTCAACTCGCACTGTCTCTGGTCTAGGGGTATGATAGGGGAGGGAGAGGGTGAGCTACGCCAGGCTTCTACCACAGGGGTGATGTGGTATCAGCAATGTCTCTGTTGTTTTTACCTTCGGGTCTGTGCTGTGCATCTGGATCCTCCCTCCAAGAGTCTCCGTGAACCTCGTCTGCCAGAAATCGAGCCCCACACCATTAACGTCCAACACACTTTTATTGTAGAACATAACATGGACTCCCTTGGCTATAGAACGGAAAAGGAGGTGTGGGTGCGAATAGGCCCAGACACAAATTCGATCCTCCACTCTCCTCCCTGAGAGTGGGCTATGGTCTCCGCACGAGGGAAATTCTCCTTCCGGACAGTCTCCGACAAGAGACTCACCCGTCACCGGCAGTATGCTGCACCGGTTCTTCAGATGAGGAGCTCTTCCCGGTCCATTACGCCCACCTTGGATTCAGGCATCCATCCCCGGAGTGCCTTAGGATCCTTCCCTCGCGGAACTCAGTGTTGGGCACCGAGCTCCGGACCTCCATCCAAGTACCTCACCCCAGGACTAAAGGTGCCTGAGGTGGAACACGATCTCCGGTGGTCCTCTAGGCCTAGGCCGCCTAGAGGATGAACACGAACCACCGTCCGCAGGCTGAAGGTGCCTGGGACTTCGACCCCGTGACCAAGATGGCCGGCCCCTTTATACCCCCTCCCAGCAAGCACGGCGGGTTCCCCGCCCCACCATACCGCTGCCGAGAGAGGACAAAAAGGAGGCTCAGCACACAGCGGTATCCGTCCGTCAGCCCATGGTGACAGCGCCACCCAGTGGGCCGCCGGGAACACACCACCGGTGTCACTGAAAAATTCAAAAATTACCCCGGGAAAGTAAGTACCCGCTACACAATGCAGCACTTTTCCTCTGCCAATTGTCAGGACTGTATCAAAGCCTGTGCACTCACTTGTCAGGTCCCCTCCAACTGTCCAATATGCCTCCCTATTGGACCAGTGGGGACAGTCAAACAAGCTGAGCTGCACCTGAGCACAATGAGCAGACCTAACCAATAGATCCTGCTCCCTGGTAAGCAGAAAGATCAAAACTATACTCTCTATTCTAGCACCTACCTAGGAGGATGCTACATACACTCTATAACCTTCCTACTTACCAATTAATATACACTTATTGGGATTTTTTACTGAAGACATGTAGCAGAATACGTTTGGCCTAAATTTATGAAGAAATGTTATTTTATTTTTATTTTTCATTTATATAGCAAAAATAAAAAACCCAGTGGTGATAAAATGCCGCCAAAAGAAAGCTCTGTTTGTGTGAAAATAATTCTATAAATTTAATTTGCGTACAGTGTTGCATGACAGAGATAACCAGTTAAAGTAGCGCAGTGCTGAATAACAAAAAATGTCCTGATCATTAAAGCGAAGTTCCAGGCTTTTTATGTTTATTAAAAATCAGCAGCTACAAAAAGTGTAGCTGCTGACTTTTAATAAACAGACACTCACCTGTTCCACGGTCCAGTGATACGGCCGCCCGGAGCGTCGCTCCTCTCCCCCTCCTCTTCGCCGGTGCCTCCATTGCCCCTCTGGGCACCCGGCCGTGACAGCTTTCAGCTTCATGGCCGGGCACGCACTGCGCATGCGCGAGTCACGCTGCGCCATCGGAGTGGACAGGCGATCTTCTGGGACCTGTCACCTTTCCCAGGAGATCGTCTAGAGCAGTGGTTCTCAACTCCTGTCCTCAGGACCCACTAACAGGCCAGATTTTAAGTATTACCTTGGGGAGATGCAGACTAGAATACTGCAATCACTGAGCAGCAAATGATATCACCTGTGATGTATTTCAGTTATCTTGCAAACCTGGCCATTTAGTGGGTCCTGGGGACAGGAGTTGAGAACCACTGGTCTAGAGGGAGGGGCCGCCTAGGTGAAGAGGAGGAGTCGCCTAGGCGGCCCGTAGGCAGAAGGAGGAAGTGAGACAGGAAGTCCCACTCCTAATGAAGCCTCCACTCCCCCCCAAAATAAATTACATGCCAAATGTGGAAAACATATGGTAGCGCTAACCCTAACCCCCTGTTGTGGGGGGTCATGGAGCTCTGGTAAGCAGGCATTACTTTCAGTTTGGTGGCGGATTTCACAATTTCTTCATAATGAGAGGATTTCTCCACGGAGGAATTCCATCATACACTTTTTTCTGCACGGGTGCACCAATTTCTTGATTTATGCATCACAATCACTTGTTTGTGTTTTGATCAAGTTTATGAACTTTAACCCTTTGACCAGGGTCACATCAATTTTGGACTTTATTTATTTTGATTTATTTTGTGGCACCCTTGGAATCTCTGGTAATTCCATTTGTGCCACTTTACATTACCACATTTGAGGTGTTGACTCACTCACTTAGTGCATTTTCTATCATAATTGTTTATTTATTACTGTCTTTACATTTACATTCAATGTTGATGTTTCACAATATTTTTTCATTAATTTACACTTAGTTGTGTCACTTCTTTATACCCCATTCACACAGGGGCGACTCGTCAGGCGTCTTAGCCGCCTGACAAGTCGTGTCCCATTCTGTACAATGGAACCGTTCTAAGCGGAGCGACTGAAGTCGCTCCGACTTAGAAAAAGGTTCCTGTACTACTTCAAGACGACTTCAAGGCGACTTCCATTGACTTCAATACAGAAGTCATTTTGGAAGTCTGCTTTGAAGTCGTCTTGAGATCGCCCAGCACAGTCGCGGCACAAGTCGTGCCGCCCCTGTGTGAATGGGCTCTTAGGGTTAGCGCTACCATATTTTTTCCATATTTTATTTACTGTTTTTGTTTGCAGAAGGTGTGCTGCTTTCCAATATTAATCCAATTTATATCATTTATTTTGGGATTTGAAACCAACAACTTCTCAGTGCAGTTTTTTCCCCTATTTTCCATGCCAAATGTGGCATGTAAGGGCGCAAGGAGTGCTTAAAGCAGAAGTTCCACTTTTGGATGGAACTCCGCTTTAAGGGCAAGTGGTTAAGCATTAGTCTGTTAACACAACACTAGACAGCATGAAAATTGATGGCCGCATGGCAGTGTTCCTGAGGTCATGAAGTCTCTTAAGAAATGGTGCCCGGGTGCATTGAATGGAAGGCTACTGTCTTAATATCAGGTCTCATTTCATTATCAGTCTGATAAGTATTTAAAAGCAAGCAGTGTTTATGCGATGTCTCACAAAGTTGTAAAGTCATCATTGTTTCTGAAGTTTGGCATCCACCATGTAGCAGGCCTGGAATGTCGCCTGGCCTTTATCAATTTGATAGCGGATTATAAAACTACTATTGTACTAGAATTAAGTTGTTGGACAATAATCAGGAGCTCATGATTGTATGAGAAGTACTGCGGCTCCTGACACTGACTCCTGTTACTCACTCATCTTATCAATAATAAACACGCTAAGTGCCATAAACCCATAAAACTGTAACTGGTAGTGAAAGGTTAGAAGCAGGTGAGTCGCAGTAATTAGATTTGATACTGATAGACTTTAAAAAATGTTCTCTTATCTTTCAAAATAAAGACTTCTGAGTCCTTTAGCACTAAGGCCATTGGCTGGGATATTAAATTGGCTAAACCTAATTGTGACGCTTTTATAAGATTGATTGATCCATGACCAGAAGAGGGCCACCATGATTCATGAGGGTTTTCCAGCAGAGACCCCATGGTAAAAGGTTCAGTCTGTCATGTAAATATGAGTAATGTTGCATTTAAACATTCAAATCATCGTTGTTCTTTGCGTCATGTTAGCATAGTTGCATAAAAGGAAGGGTGGATTTTCACTGGTCTAACTGTTCTGCTGATGACTCATCAACCACTGGTAACTAACGCTTGTGTACACTTTGCTCACGCAACATTGGGTCATTGACCTTATTACATGTCCAAGTCTTTAGTCAGCATTGTGGTGTTCCCTGTAGTTCCCTGACCTCTGAGGACCTTGTCTTCATATTATTTTACTTGTCATATTGCAGTGTGGAATGAATTATTGTTTTAAAGGAGAAGTCCAAGCAAAAAATCAAAATCTGAGGATCTCAATTATACACTATGCCATACCTGTTGCAGCTGCAAGTATCCCTTATTTGCACCATTCAACACCCTTCACTTAGTATAAGGCCTCGTACACACGACCGAGTTTCTCGGCAAGAACCAGCAAGAAACTTGCTGGCAGAGATGTCTTGCCGAGAAACTCGTTCGTGTGTATGGTTTCTCGTCAAGAAAACCGACAAGTAATCTCGACGAGAAAATAGAGAACCTGCTCTCTATTTTCTTGTCGAGATTCTCGTCGGCATGTTTCTCGACGAGAAAAGTGAGTGTGTGTACACTTACCTGTCCTCCGGGAAGCCCGCGCATGTTCGAAATGAATTTGACGCATGCGCGGTAGCTTCCTAGGCATAGGTAGGGTATACCAAGATGGCGGCGACGGCATCGAATGTGACGAGCGCATGCTCGTCGTAGTCGATGATGTCACCGCGTACACTCCATTCAAAGAACCGCGGGTTCTTTGAATCGAGCGTGTGTACACTCGGCCGGGACAAGTTTCTTTTCCAAGAATCTCGTCGAAAAAAACGACATGTGTTTTTCGACGAGAATCTCGGCCGTGTGTACGAGGCTTGAGTGTTGTCATGCTGTGGTGAAGATGGCTGCAAAACTTAAATGAAAAGTGTGAAAACTTTTTGTAGGACTCGCCTATATACAGTATATACTGCATAGCCTAACTAAAGAGTGTTTTAAATATGAATAAATAAGTGGTTGTAAACCCACTTAAAAAAAAACAAACAAAAAAACACAACACCTGCAAGACAAAGGCATGATAGCATACTAGCTCATTATGTAAGGCCCCTTTCACACAATGTATGCCCCTTTCACACATCCATTTACGGATGAAAAAGGGACATACATTGGTCCCTATGAGATAGCGGGTGTCAGCGGATGAACATCCGCTGACACCCGATCTCATCCGGGTCCGCAATCCTCCGATTCTGCAGACGGAGGAAAATCCTATTTTTCAATCCGTCTGCAGAGCGAATCGGGTGAACACAGACGGTCCGTGTTGATCCGATCCCCCCATAGGGGAGCGCGGAGATCTGACAGGGCGGTCCCTGCACAGTGTGCGGGGACCGCCCTGTAATCCGCCGGCTTGGCGGGGATCAGCGGAGCGATCCCCGCTGAGCAAGCGGAGGTTCACGGGGCGGATCATCACGGATCCGTCCCGTGTGAAAGGGGCCTAATACTCGCCTCAGATCAAAGCCCCCGCAGCCGTCCTCATACACCGCTCCGGCGGCTGAGATCTTTCCCGGGGGTTACTTCCGGGTATCGGGGCTCCGGTGCTGTGATTGGCCGGAGCCGCGATGACATCACACCGCGCCAGTCACGGCATGACCTCCTTTAGAAATGGCATCGATCGCCATTTCTAAAGTGTGCCTGCGCCGTTGTCTACGGCGCATGCGCCGTAGACATCAGCGCCTGTCATTATTGTAAATATCTCCTAAACCGTGGAGGTTTAGGAGATATTTTGAGCACCTAAAGGTAAGCCTTAATCTAGGCTTACCTGTAGGTAAAAGTGGTTGTACAGGGTGTACAACCACTTTAACTGTTACAGTGCCTGCCTCAAACCGCAAATCATAGGATAAAATGAATGTTTGCTTAACATGGAAGTAAACAGCTAAATATACAGATGAAAAACATATATCTGATTTAAAGAAGGGATAAATGATTTCATGTTTTCTGAACTATTAAAATATTTTTAAATTCTTTTATTCCCTGCCCCTTCTAGCTCTCTTGCTGAAGTTAAAATGGAATTAAACTCTCTCAATCAACATTAACTAAACAGCATCAGTTCTTCTAGGTACGCTTGCACACAGTTGAGTTTTTGAAGGAACTCGGCAGGTAGGTTGTTCCAAACATCTTGGAGACATAACCACAGATCTTCTGTGGATGTAGGCTGCCTCAAATCCTTCTGTCTCTTCATGCAATCCCAGACAGACTGCATGATGTTGAGATCAGGGATCTGTGGGGGCCAAACCATTACATCTGGGAATCCTTGTTCTTTTTTATACTGAAAATAGTTCTTAATGAAATTGGATGTATGTTTGGGGTTGTTGTGCTGCTGCAGAATAAATTTGCCAATCACATGCCTCCCTGATGGTATGGCATGATGGATAAGTATCTGCCTGTATTTTTTAGCATTGAGGACATCATTGATCCTGACCAAATCTCCAACTCCATTTGCAGAAATGCAGCCCCAGACTTGCAAGGAACCTCCACCATGCTTTACTGTTGCCTGAAGACACTCATTATTGTATCACTCTCCAGCTCTTCGCCAACAAACTGCCTCCTGCTACAGCCAAATATTTCACATTTTGACTCATCAGTCCAAAGCACCTGCTGCCATTTTTCTGTATATTTTTTTCGTGCATTCGTGCGAGTCACTTAGCCTTCTTTCCATGTCAGAGGTATGGCTTTTTGTCCGCAATTCTTCCATGAAGACCACTTCTGGCCAGACATCTCTGGACAGTAGATGGGTGTACCTGGGTTTCACTGGTTTGTGTTGATGGCACTGCTGGACATCTGATGTCGAAGGGAAGTTAGCATGGTGTGTCTTTCATCTTCTGCATTAAGTCTCCTTGGCCGCCCACTGTGTCTATGATCCTCAATGTTGCCCATATCTTTGTGCTTCTTCAAATGAGCTTGAACAGCACATCTTGAAACCCCAGTCTACTTTGAAATCTTTGCCTGGGAGAGACCTTTCTGATGCAGTATAACTACCTTGTGTCTTGTTGTTGTGCTCAGTCTTGCCATGCCTTATGACCTGTGACATGAAACTGTCTTCCACAACCTCACCTTAGTAGCAGAGTATAACGGCACCCCAATGTATGAAAGGGGTTAACGCCTTTTAGGATATTTGTTTGGCTGTTCCACACCCAGTTTTAAGCCTCCCACACAGCTTCTTCTGTTTCAGTTAAAGTGGAACTTCACCCAAAAGGGAAAGTTCAGCTTCTCCCCTAATCCCCCTCCCCTCCCCTCCCCTCCCCCATATTTGAACTTTTTTTGTTTTTTTTTTGAGGAGGGAGGGGGGGATAGGTAAATGATTTTGACATGTTTTGACATGTTCGGTCCAACTCCCATGTTCGGTCGGATCTCTGCGGCAATCCAAGCATAAGTTCACCTTTCCCCACATCCTCACATCACATGGGCTGCCACTGCTACCAATCACAGTCAGTGAGTCAATCAGGAGATGGAGGGGCGGGGCTGAGCCACGGCTCTGTGTGTGAATGGACACACAGAGCCGCGGGTCAGAAAGCACGCCTGCTTGGGTGCAGGAGGGAGGAGCCAGGAGTTCCGGCGTGGGACCTGAGAAAAGGAGGATCCAGGCTGCTCTGTGCAAAATTACTGCACAGAGCAGGTAAGAATAACATGTTTGTCATTTAAAAATAAAATAAAAAAACAAGGCTTTAATATCGCTTTAAGAACCCCTGCACTACAGGATTTGTTTATCACACATTAAAGTTCATCAGTGCTGTGGGTTAAACAAGACCTGAGTTTGGAGCTGTTCTCCAAAAAAAAGGCAAGCAGAGGGAAAAAGAATAGTCACCAGCATTGCCTGTAGGCTTCCTGCAGGTGATCTTTTCCCCATTACAGTGTTTCTATGTTGAGGTGGCTATTTTGGTGGAGGATCAAGACTTTGCTTCCTCGTGTCAGAGCTGGTCCGTTAATGATAGTTGGGGGAATAATTAGGCAGCAGTAGGAGAGGTGGAGGAAGCACACATCTACAACAGAATGAATGAAGCAAAAGCAGGGATGATCATGCACTGCAGGTCCTCAGGTACAGCTTCCTCACCAGCAAGGACAACAGTGAGCAGCACAGTAAAAACATCACTAAATCTCACAAAAAATCTTGTAAGACTAGTCAGATGCACAGTGACTTAGATCTCAATCTGCAGATGTACAGCTATGAGGCTTAAAGTGTTATTAAACCCACATGAGTAAAATCTGTACGTCTATGCAGAATAGCATGCTTGTTATACTCACTGTGGAACTTAACTGGTTAATCCTCTGCATTGTGTAAAAAGGCTCTTTGATCCTGTATGGACACATCCTCCCCTTCTGCCAGGTCTCTCTTAGCAAGGCCAGATATGACACAGTCAGAGTAGTAAGGCTGCACATGCTCAGTTTGGTCTCTATTGCTGGAGAGAACATTTCTTAATTGATCAGAGCTAGCCAGGTCACATGGTATTAACATCACACATTTGGGCGTGTATGCCCAGTAACTAAAAAAGGACACAGTGGGTGGGATGTCACATCTTAATTCATGTATTATCCGCCTCTCATAACAACATGAGGACACAGACTATAGTGGAAATCTCCTCCTACCTGAACACTCAGCACTCGAGAAAACCCTGCAATTTATCATGTGATTGTGGTATACAGATCTGCCAAAAAGGTATATAGTGGCAGTATTTTAATGTAAAAAAAAGATTTATAAGCTGTGGGCACTGCAGGTTGGATAAACTATTTTCACATTACTGGCTTTAGTAACACTTTAAGGCACAAGAAATGCACTGATAGTTTTCATGAGGAATCAAGCAGATGACAAACAACCTTGTCATGGTACAGCCCAGCACCAGGGCACATTTCATTCATATTTATTTATTTTTATGCCCTGACATGAATTCTTTATGAGGTTACCTAAGTTCTGTCCGACAGTAACCTGCCATCATTTATAGAGCAAATTTGTGATGTCTCATTGGTGATAAATGCATGGAAGAATTTGATACAGTAATTGAGAAAATCTTTGTAAATAAATAAACCAGACATCAGGAGCCATGTGACTGGAGAGTCGCTAGTGGTACCTGTATGTTCCTGACATTTATGATCAGAGCCCAGTTTACAGCCCGGCAGTGGAGGGTGAATGACATCCTTAGATAAGACAGCTGCTCCCCGCTACTTTAATAGGAAGGTAAACTGCTTATGTTTGGGGAAATTAAAGTCTGCTATCCATATTTTATGACACCCTGATTTTCCCCAATACTCCCTCCCTACCATGGTATTATTAATTTTATATTGCATTATGCAGGATAGCCACTTCCTTGACAGCTACTGAGGATAAGCTGTACTTCTCTCTGCACGCTCAGATGTCAGAACAACACCAGCTAACAAATCCAAGCAATAAAAAAAATGGATACAGAATGTTATGCTAAAGTCAGGTTTTTTATGAAAGAGTGGAAAGAGTTTATTAGATCAGTAGTGAAAGTCAAAAATGTATACTAAGTAAATGCATGCTGTACCCTAAAGTACTTACCTTTTGGCTATCTACTGAATTATAGCAATGCACTTCCTGTGCCCAGACACCTGTGTGCCCACTGCCCACATCACTATAGCTGTATACTTGCTCCCACTGACTGCTAGTCTTGTGAGATTTAGTGATGTCACTACTTGGTTGCTCACTTTTCTTCTTGCTGGAGTGGAAATTGCACCCAAGAACCTGCACATCATGAATCTCCATGCTTCTGCTTCGGTCATTCTGTGGACCTGTTCTTGAATCCATCTCTCCTGCTGACTATTTAACATTCCCCATTAATCATTAGATCACCAGTAAAAAGTGGGCAGCTCTAATATGAGCAAGCGAAGACCCGTCTCTCTACCAAGGGGCTGTGCCCACACAGGGACACATATCATGTCTATACTGTTCAAATATTCACTGTTAGTTTTCAATAGGAGTTTCTTTAATTTCTCAGGTTGCCAGCAAAAAATGTGATCCGCCAGTAAATTGTCAATATTTTGTCAGTAAAAAATGCTGTGGGAGGTTGGCAACCCTAAAACGGTGTAGAACAAGATATGATAAGTTAGTCATGAGGAAAAAAGTAAATGATCAGCTTCAGAGACCATGCAGGTGACTAGTCCTTTGCCCCCTGCCTGCCTTTTTGGGCACAGCTTTCATAGTTTAGTTGCTCTTTAGCAAGAGAAAAATCTCTGCGCAGTAAATTACATAGATAAGAGGAAACATCTACATGAGTTCACCAAGATACACATTTTTTTTAAAGTTTAGGTCACTTATTATCGATTCCCAGCCTAATGCCCCGTACACACGATCATTTTTAATGGCCATTTTTTAAAATGGCATTTTTAACGGCATGAAAAACGATCGTGTGTATGGGGCATAAGAGTTTTAACAAACACTGCAACAGCCAGAGATGGGGCACACTTCAAAAGAGGTAACTTATTTTTATTGTGGCCATACTTTATCTTTCAATATTAATGACCCGGAATAGTGCAGAGCTTTCCACATGCATGTGTAAGATCAGTTTGAGTGTTTTAGGAAACATACTCAGCCTGCAGTAATGCCCCAGATGATGTTCTATTGAACGAAACCAGTCAGGTAGACTGAACTAGCTCCACGTTATTGCGCTACTTGGATGAATTTGTGATCACATGCCTTATCTTGCCTGTTTATATCATCATTGATGTAAGTGTTCTACCTTTTACAATAAAACCCATAGTTGATGGTTTAACGTTTATGTGGTGGCCTTTTTCTTTTATGAATGGTAGAGTCCATGATTGGGTCCGGTGACAAGGTTGAACGGAAGCTGACCTCACATGTTGTTTCCTGAGAGTGACCACGTTCCCAGTTCCATACCTGTTTGACTCCGTGCCGCTGGCATTGGGTCCACTGAGTCCAGTATGAATGAGTAACTTGTATAGCGCTAACAAACGCGAACTAAATCGCCTCAAGGCACTTTTGCAGCCAGTGTCCGCCTGTGTCTTCAGAAGAGGTGGGTCTTGAGCTTCTTCCTGAAGGCCAGATGGTTTTCTTCCGAGCGGATGTCCGCGGGTACAGCGTTCCATAGCCGGGGTCCTTGGACTGCGAACCTTCGCTCGCCTCTTGATTTGTAGCGGGTCTTGGGGAGGTGGAGGAGGTTCTGGTTAGTTGACCGGAGAGGGCGACCTGGGGTGTAGTGGTTTATTTTGTCGCAGAGGTATTGCGGGGCTTTTCCTTTTGTACATTTGTGAGTGAGACAGAGGGCCTTGAATGTAACCCGATCCTTCACGGCTAGCCAATGGAGGGTCCTCAGGGATGGGGTGATTGATTCCCAGGGTTTTATTCCAGTTACCAGTCTGGCTGCTGTGTTCTGGACGACTTGTAGACGTGAAATTTGGTATTTGGGTAGTCCTAGGTAGAGGGAGTTTGCGTAGTCGAGTCGGGAATTAATGGTTGTTCCAACTACTGCTGCTATGTCTCCTTCCGGGATGAAGGGGATGAGTCTACGCAACAGGCGAAGAAGGTGGTGGGATCCGCTGACTACTGATCCTATTTGTATCTCCATAGTCATGTCTGAGTCAAAGATAACTCCGAGGCTTTTGGCTTTGGTGCTGGGGGTGATGATTTGTCCGAGGATGTTGGGTGGCATAGACGTCGTGCTAAGGTTTTTGTTTCGGTTTGCATGGAGGAAGAGGAGTTCTGTTTTGGATCCGTTGAGTTTGAGGGAGCTCGTCGTCATCCAATCGTCGATCAATGAGAGGCAGTTTTCAAGAGCCTGGTATTGGTCTTTTTTGTTGGTGATGTAAGTAAGCGCATCCAATTTTTTTCATTGGTGGAGAATTCACAATCTATGGTGATTTATTACTGGATGGTGGCCTATCCTGCAGAGGTCGTATATATCTTCAATTTCAACATTGATTTCTACCTAAACACTTGTGATTTCATTTCACCTGTTTGGACTGTTTTTTCCCTCATGGATTATTTATTTACAATGCCATTTAACATATATGGACTTTTCAGTGATTTCAATTTATGAATTGTATTTATATTCATTTTTTGCCTAGCACTTTATTTTCAATATTAATGACCCAGTATAGTGCAGAGTAAAAATCAGTTTGAGGGTTTTAGGAAACATCCTCAGCAGGCTATTGTCAGTACCAAAGTCCATTGCTGAGTCTTGTAGTTTTGGCATTCTGTGAATGGAGGAGGTGTGGATGAACGTCACAGTCTCTCTTCTTCAATCACAGAACACCCTGCATTCTGTGAAAAGACTGCAAGGCTTATTTGAAAGGAGGCCGTGCCTGTGATACCTGTGCTGCAGCCAGAATTACAGGTCTCAATGTTGGACATCTGGCCCGGACAGGAGACTGCGAGCTGAAACAAGTGTTGCAAGGTGAAACAAAACAGGCATTTAACAAATGCCTGCAGCAGCCAGAGGGGCACGCTTCATTAGAAGTTACTTATTTTTACTGGCCAAATCTACAAAAATACTTTTTGGCCATACTTCAGCTTTAACCACTTGCCGACCGCCTCCTGTACATTTACGTCAGCAGAATGGCACGGACAGGCACATCAACGTACAGTACCTGTATGTCCCCTTTAAGTGCCTGTCCATGTGGTCGCGCACGGCCGGCGGCACGCTCGCGACTTCCCCCGCCATCCCCGTGAGTCGGACCGCAGGTCCCGTGGACTCGATCGCCGCAGGGATCCCCGCGATTGTCTCACGGAGGTATAGAGCGGGGAGATGCTTGTGTAAACAAGCATCTCCCGCTCTGACTAGTGACAATGACACTGATCTCGGCTCCGTGTACTCGGAGCGGAGATTGGTGTCATGTGACACAGAGCCCATCCCCCCTACAGCAAGAAACACTATGCAGGGAACACTTAACCCCTACAGCGCCACCTAGTGGCTAACCCCTTCACTGCCAGTGTCATTTTCACAGTAATCAGTGCATTTTTATAGCACTGATTACTGTGAAAATGACAATGGTCCCAAAAATGTGTCAAAAGTGTCCGATG
Source organism: Rana muscosa (assembly GCA_029206835.1). NCBI lineage: Eukaryota > Metazoa > Chordata > Amphibia > Anura > Ranidae > Rana > Rana muscosa. The sequence goes on along the minus strand of CM055119.1, from coordinate 170,732,910 downwards.
TGTCCGCCATAATGTCGCAGTCACGATAAAAAACGCTGATCACCGCCATTACTAGTAAAAGAAAAAAAAATAATAAAAATGCCATAAAACTATCCCCTATTTTGTAAACGCTATAACTTTTGCGCAAACCAATCAATAAGCGTTGATTGCGATTTTTTTTTACCAAAAATATGTAGAAGAATACGTATCGGCCTAAACTGAGGAAAAAAAATAAATTTTTATATATTTTTTGGGGAAATTTTATTATAGCAAAAAGTTAAAAATATTGCATTTTTTTCAAAATTGTCGCTCTATTTTTGTTTATAGCGCAAAAAATAAAAACCGCAGAGGTGATTAAATACCACCAAAATAAAGCTCTATTTGTGGGAAAAAAAGGACGTCAATTTTGTTTGGGAGCCACGTCGCACGACCGCGCAATTGTCAGTTAAAGTGAATCGCAAAAAGTGGCCTGGTCTTTAACCAGCCAAAATGGTCCGGTGCTGAAGTATTAAAGATAGTATTACCCTGTCATTTATTAAAGGTTAAGTTCACTTATTAAAAAAAAAAAAAAAAAAAAATGCATATTTTTTGCAGGTAAAAAAAAATGATTATTTATTTTTTGCTAGGGGCCTCAAAGCATTGCACCTACAATTAGCAAATTGTGGGTGTAATGCCATGGTTCTGCAGACTGTCTGTGTAGCTGTCTGCCTGTGAGAACTACAAGCTGACAGCAGAAAAGGCTGTCGGGACTTGTCATTTTCCCATTTACACTGTGAATAGATGATGCAGCCTGGTGAGCAGAGGGGAGAAGGGGATTGTAACAGCAAGCGGGGGGTAAAGTTCCCTTGCTTGCTGTGAAAATGGAGACTCAGGGGGGTGCGAGGCCGGTGCATTTGTACCATGTTACATGTTACACCCTGAATAACATTTTACAAAGGATGAACATATATTTTAATCTATTCCTGACATTGTTTTTCCGAAAGATGACTTGTAATTAAAAAGATTAATGGTCTTTGTGGGACAACGGCTCTACAAGAGCAGAATTGGTAGTTCCCTACTGTTTTGAAAACATACCGTTCTTTTTCCAATTCTCACAATTACAGTACTAATGCCATGTTTTACATTTTTAACTTAGACCCCTTTCACACTGAGCGCCCATGCCATTAGCGCTAAAGTGCCGCTCGTTTTAGCGGCGCTTTAGGCTGTTTAATCTGCGCTTTTGTGACACTTTTCGGCCACAAACGGGGCACTTTTAACCCGAAAAAAAGGTTAAAAACTCCTGTTTTGCAGCGCTTTGAAATAGCTTTTTAGGCGTTTTGAAAGCGCTGCCCATTCATTCCAATGGGCAGGGCATTTTCGGAGCGCTAAATACAGCCCCCCCCCCAAAGATGCTGCTTGCAGGACTTTTTGGAACGTCCCGCAAGCGCACCGCCCTAGTGTGAAAAGTCCACTTAAATAAATGGGAGGCCATTTTCAGGTGCTTAGCAGAGGCTATTTCCAGTGCTAAATCATCTCAAAACCGCCCCAGTGTGAAAGGGGTCTAAACAGTATTACTTGATACAAAGAAATAATTGCTGCCAAAAATATGTTGGGCATCTTAGGCAAGTTTAGAGACAACCATGTGGCTCTTGTGGTACTCTTAGGAGCGCAACAGATGGGAAGGCCAATCAAAATAACATTGCAGAGGCCTGCAGGGAGATTCAAAAGGAAACCTTCAACTACTGAACAGACAAACATCTGGACCCTTCTATAAGGGAACTCTATGCTGCTCAGGACAGCTCTCAGGTGGATGGCATGCAGGATGTCACCAATTTCACAACTGGTACAATATGACAGTGGGTAGTAATTGTCAGAAAGACTAACCTAGGCACGTAGGAAGAATTAGCAGGTGCGGCACATGACACGATCGAGCTGCAGAAAAGTACACAGGCTTGGCGGCACTATGACAAATTGATGTCTTTCAGAAAAGGGCACTTAAATTGTTTTTTGCACATCAGCCAACTCTAATCTGTATCCATTCATACCCAAGATACAGTTGTGATGTATCCGTGTTTAGTAGACAACCAGAATAAACACTTACTAGTTGTTGTTGTGTTTTTATATTGATTTACTAGAGTTGGAAATATTAACCTGGATATTTACTTAGGAAGAGCTAAAAAAAAATAGAGAGGCTGCTATGGATAAGGAGAAAATATGCAGAAATAAGAAAAAGATATTTCTTTTAATGTATCTAATCCCAGAAACAAAAATGTAATATATTCAGATTACCAGTTCTTAGATCTAGTGGCTACATTAGTTTGTCCATCGAAACTGCATATGAACTTATTCTGTGAGAATGGGAAAAACTGAATGTTCACACATTTTATTCGAGAATTGAGAATGTGTGAATGGGGAAAATACCACATTATAGCCCTAATGCCGCGTACACACGATCGGAAATTCCGACAAGAAAAGTTCGATGTGATTTTTTGGTCGGAAATTCCGACCGTGTGTAGGCTCCATCGGACTTTTTCTGTCAGAATTTTCGACAACAAAAATTTGAGAGCTGGTTCTCAAATTTTCCGACAAGAAAAGTTCTTGTCGGAAATTCCGATCGTCAGTATGCAATTCCGACGCGCAAAAAAAACATGCATGCTCTGAATCAATTTGACGCATGCTCGGAATCATTGAACTTAATTTTTCTCGGCTCGTTGTAGTGTTGTACTTCACCGCGTTCTTGACGGTCGGAATTTTGTGTGACCGTGTGTATGCAACACAAGTTTTAGCCAACATTCCGTCGGAAAAAAATCCACGGTTTTCTTGTCAGATTTTCTGATCGTGTGTATGCGGCATTAGATGGCACTTTCATAAGAAACGAGCATGCTTCTCACCTCCATTTAGGGGCAATAATGTAGTATTTCTGCCCCAGATGACGTCAGATATGACAAAACATGTAGAGAGGAGCCTGCTGTGATGTCACTATGTTGTTCCTGGAAGTTTTCGGGGAACCATTTTGAGTGTAGCTGTGTTTATGGAGAAAAGTTTTAACTTATTACATGTGAATGCAATACCTTTTACAATAAAAGTACTTTTATATGGTTTACACTATGAGTTTCCTCTTTTATCTGTGACATATTGCTGTTTGGATGGATTTTCGAGTGAGGTTGCACCTTCCTTGTATATGCCTGCGATGACCAGAATACCATACCTTTATTGATGACCACACATATGGGAGATGCATATGATGCCACATGACATATTCCTTGTTTGACCTATCTATAATGGATGGTCAAATATTTCTGGTAAGCCTTGCATGCTGTCACTAGGTGGAGGATTTGATCAACACTATCTCTGTCATCTAGTGATTGGAGTCGCTTATTCACTTGTCTACTGATTACCATTGGACTACACTTTTATCATTTTTACTTTTTGGTGCTCATGGGACTTTTTTCATGTATATCATTATTTTTTTATATATATTAATTTTGACATTATCACTTGTTGTTGCATTTTTAGATTTAATGTGGTATTTCTGCATTCACGGTTTCAAACTGTAGAATATAGCCTTATGCTGGCCATACACTATGCGAAAAATCTGCCAAAAATCGCTCATGTAGGAATTTTGTTAGTTTTTTGGCAAGTTAATGGGGACAAATCGTTAATCGTTTGTGACGTTTTTGTGGAAAAAAACGAACGTCAAGTTTGGAAAAATTCTGCCGAACGAACGATAAATTGCAAGGTTAATGCCTTATTCGTCTGAGAAAAAACAAATGGTTGCTACTGCGCATGGGTAAAAAACATTTAACCCGGAAGCTAAATATCTGTACCAAAGAACGTTCACGTCAAAAGGTTATGACAATTTGTACACACCACCAACTATATAACCTGCAACCTCGTGAATCGTGATATACCTATATCTTGTAAAGAATAATACAACAGACCAAATATGCAATTGTAGCGCCCCTCTACTTTGAGGGGTGCTGTGTGCCTAAATTTAGGGGTTGGTCTGAGCTAGTAGCCAGGCTCAGACCGCTTTGATTGATAGTTTCGGTTATCTGTTCTTCAGGTGTTGTACTGGTATGCAGTTCCCTGTGGCCTGTAGGTGGCACTGCCATGACAGGTCAGGGTTGAACCACTGGTAACAGTGCTGTGCCTTAGGGTGTCCTCTCTCGGCAGTAGTACAGTGGGCGTGGTCAACCTGCTGTGCATGCCGGGAGAGGATACATAAGGGGCAGACGCCGCCTGGAGTGAGTTGTTGTTGTTCCAGAGTTCTGGGGCTCTGGAGTTCGGGTCGCATGACCTGGCCCTCCAGGCCAGGGGTGCGCATATGCATCAGTCCCAGGCACCTTTAGTCTGGGGCTGCAACTTCGCCATTGAGCCCAGCACCTTTAGCTGGGGCTCAGCTCTAAGAGGAGGAATCCCAGGGTGCCCCTGAGAGGGGACCCGCTCTAAAAAGAAGAGACCGGGGGAGGACCTTTCTGAGGGACCGGTGAGAGTTTCACGGTGAAAGAGAGGCCCGGTAAACTTCTGGAGGGATTCCGCTAGTCATCTAAGGCCTTGTAATGTGCAGCAACTTGCACCTGTTCTTGAATTACAAGAGCTGAGAGGTTCAGGGCTCAGAGATTCTGTGGCAGAGGATCTCCCAATCGTAGCTCCAAAGAAACTAAAGTGAAGTAAAGTTTGTGCATCACTCCGGCTGCTAGGACCGTGAGAGGGGACTATCCGGGTGAGCAGAGTCCACTCGGGATTGAGTGGTGATACCAAGTGCCTGAACCTGCCTCCCTGTTTCTTTATTCTTCAACTCCAACTTTCCTATCCAGTTATCAGCATAAAGAAAATAAACCTTCCTTCATTAAGGTTTAACCTTGTCTGGACATTGGCCTTATTGATGCACCTACAACAGACTCTTCCCTACACTCTAGGGGTGAGAACCAGCCGAGGGAAGGTAACTTGCTGCGCGACCCAACAAATTCTGAACACCGCAAACCCTCTTAAGAAGAAGGAACCTGGGCATTGTGGTACGGTGTGTCCCGCCTTGAGGAGGTAAGGCCAGGGATCTGTGTGCTACACAATATTAAAACTTTATTGCAAAAGTTTTTTTTTTTTTAGAAAAGTAAAGAAATAGTGTACAAACTTTTTTAGCACCCACATTAAAGAAAGAGTGTGTATTTCCATAATAAAGTGCTTGTCCTCAACAGTAGAAATAGCTGAACTTTTGGTGCAAATTTGTGCAAACAATGAACACATAAACTTAACTATACAAACAAAAACACAAAAAAAATGGACAACATAGTGTGTTAACTACAACCAAAAAACTTTTTTGGACAGAGGTCAAGTGATCTTTGAATTTCTCTAAGGGCTACATCAGCGAAGAATTATGCTTATATGGGGTTCGACCCGCCCTCGAATCGGCAAACAGGTCTTGTTTGCTAAGCGAATCAATGGTGGTCTTTCGGCTCCTAATTTACGGGCCTATTACATAGCCGCTAACATAGCCCCACTTTCGTGCCTTCATGAAACCTATCAGCTTCCGCTCTGGGCTATGCTGGACCTGGTTGACATCGACCCTATTCCTATCTCCTCATTGCCCTGGCTCCCACCTGTGCACCGTCCGGCGGTTATGGGGCCCTGCTTGGCCCACTCCTTGTGACTATGGGACTCGGTAAAGTACTCTGCAGGGCTGATCTCTCCTCATCTCCCACTCTTACGACTCTTACACTGCCCGCTATTCCCTCCAGGTTGTGATAATCCCTCCCAATTTTCATGGTGGACCATGAACGGATTCACAGATGTTCACTCACTGTTACGGCCTACTAGGATTTTGGCATTTGACGCTTTACGCTCTTCTCATGGTATTCCCTTGCGTGAGCACTATCACTAATCTATATACAACTTCGCCACTTTCTTCAGAGCCTTATTAGGTCTCAATCCCCTTATACTTTGACCCCATTTGAGGGACTTTGTAGAGCCAGACTCCATTCTCCTGGCCTGATATCACTGATATATTCGGCTGTAATATCTACAAAGAAACCCGCACTGAGGCCTTACCACCTTCAATGGGAGAAAGAGTTGGGGAGGAAGTTGGACCCTGAGGACTGGCAGGCGATGACACTAACTCTGTCCAAATGCTTGCGTAATGTGTTAATTTTGGAAAATGCCTATAAAGTATTGTATAGGTGGTACTACACACCGGCAAGATTGGCTCGCTTTATTCCAAATTATTCTCCACTTTCTTTTAGGGGGTGTTCCCAGGAGGGCACCAAGGCTCATATTTGGTGGTCATGCCCGCGGGCGTGCAGACTGTGGATTAGGGTATTTACTCTCCTCCGCAATCTATTTCAGATTAATATCAAAAGAGACCCTTATGTAGCTCTCCTTGGTAAGTCCATCGTGGAACTACTGCGTCCAGAAAGGCAACTAGCCCAGCATCTTTTTACTGCAGCTAGATTGACAATTGCGAGAGCATGGAAAACCCCTGCACTAAGCTTTGAGGCAGTCAAAAATCGCCTGAACGATGTCATGGTCAATGAGAAATTAACGGCTATTCTTTCTGATATGCATGACAAGTTTCTTAGAGTCTGGCAACCTTGGATCACATACTACCACCCTTCTAGGTTTGATGTTGCATTGCTGTCACTATAGGACCCCTCTTGCGCGCACCCCATGGACCTCCTGCTTCCCTCTTCTCTTTCTCCCTCTTCTCCTTCTCCTCTTCTTCTTGTCCTGCTTCCCTTTCTTTTTTCTCTCTCTCTCTCTCTCTCTCTCTCTTTCTCCATTCCTTCTTAGACTCTTACTTTGCCGTTTAACCGTTCTATCCTTTCTAGAGGATGCTAACTTTCAGGTTTTACTGTTGTGTATTGTATACTCATTTTACAGGTTTACAGACATCCGGGCATGGCCCGTGTTCGGGACCATCGGGTCCTAAGGACTTTTTCATTTTTCCCTTTATCTGAATATAGCATAAGATCACGGCTCATGCTTCCTTTCTGTTGGTGAGGGCTTTCGAGTCCAGATCTACTTTGTATATTGTATGCTATAACACTCTATTGCAAACCTGTATTGTATGACAATAAACTTTTTGTAAAATAATTTCTCTAAGGGCCCTTTCACACGGGCGGATCCCGTAATGATCCGCTCCGTGAACATCCGCTTGCTCAGCGGGGATCGCTCCGTTGATCCCCGCTGAGTCGGCAGATGACAGGGCGGTCCCTGCACACTGTGCAGGGACCGCCCTGTCAGATCTCCGCTCTCCTCTATGGGGGGATCGGATGAACACGGACCGTCTGTCCGTGTTCATCCGATCTGCTCTGCAGATGGATGGAAAAATAGGATTTTCCTCTGTCTGCAGAATCGGACCATAGCGGAGACAGATGATATCGGGTGTCAGCGGATGCATCCATAGGGATGCATGTATGTCCGTATTTCATCCGAAAACGGATGGATGAAATACGGACATTCCGCACGTGTGAAAGGGGCCTAACTCTAATGAGCACTTCTCTAACTCTGATGAGCACTTCAACAGATCAGATACCAATCTTTGGGCAGTGAGTGCATTTAATCCCTGTTCATCAGACAGATGATGTGCTGTTGAAGATAAGGAAAAAAAATAAAAATCAAGGAAATGTGTTTTAAATGCAGTTGATGTTAAAGTGTACAGGTATGTGTAGTGGCTTACCTGTGCTGCTTGTGATGGTTTCAGATGAATGCTGTGCCTGGTCTGCTTCAACATCTGCTATAGTTTGGCATGGTTCTGCATCATCATCATCATCATCAGGTCCTATAGCAGTAGCTGGAGCTGTGTCATTAACCAGAACAATATCCATTCCTGTTGTCACAGTTCTGTTCTCAAAGTGTGCTTTCTTGGGTCTTTCTAGGTTTAAGATAAGAAAAAATCATGAAAAAAGCATGCATGGTAAAGAATATAGTTTGCATTGATGAAGACATTGCAGAGAGACTAGATGGATTGCATGCCTAGCAAAGAGAGCAGAAATGTCAGAAAATAATCTAAAATACCTTTTTTGATCATTCTATGAATTTTCTGCAACTGGGCTTCTTCCCTATGCTTCAAGTCAGACCATCTCTTGTGCAGCTGGTCCTTTGTGCGCTCCCTACCATACTTATTCTCAAGCACATGGACAACCTTCTCCATGATATTGTCTTTTCTTGTGTAGCGGGTGATTACACTTAGGGGGAAGCATCTGAGTGGTAACTAGGCTCAGATGCACTAATTGTTAGGTCTCATGGACCATTTCTATCCCTGGGAGATAGTACTGGTGTGTAAGTTCCCTGGGGCCTATAGGTGGCGCTGTTGCCATGGGCCCGGGTTGAACCGCAGTACAAGGTTGTGTCCTTTTTGTCCCCTCTTGGCAGCAGTACGCCGGGGCGGGGGAACCTGCTGTGCCTGTCGGGAGAGGATATAAAAGGGGGCGGCCATCTTCCAGAGGGGTCGGTTCCGCGCTCAGGCACCTTAGGCCTGGGTGCGTGTGTATCGCCTCCGGGTGCCCTAGGCCCGGAGGCCTGGTCGGGTTGTCTCTGGGTGCCCTAGGCCCAGAGACGGAGCTGCTGTTCCATCTCAGACACCTTCAGTCTGGGGTGAGGTACTTTGGAGAAAGGCCCGGAGCCCAGCAGCCTTCGGCTAGGATCCGCCGGGGACTGAGACTCCCAGGGATCTGCCTTGCGAGGGGACCCGTATCAAGGACGAGGAGGCCAGGGAGATGACCCTTTCTGAAGACCCAGAGCAGAGTCGTGGTGACAGATGGGGCCTCTGGTAACTCTCCGAAGGGATGTTCTTGTCCTATAAGGGCTAGTTCACTAACGAAAGGAAGTGCGTGTTCTTTAAGTCACAGTGGCAGTGATACTACGCACCCAAGGTCAGTAGCAGTGACTTTCATCTTTTTCACCCGGTCAGTGGCAGTGACCAACCTCATGGTCTGTGGCAGAGACCGTGCGCCAAGCCTGTTCGTGCTAATCAGAGCAGGAGAAAATCCAATTCAAGTTTGTGCCTGGACCTCCTCCCACCTTATCTGACCTGTGTCTTGTCCCAACCTGTCTGCTCTCAAAGAGACTCTTTATTGTGCAAAAAAAGGAATAAATAAGTGTTGGACCTTTCAGTTGGTGTGGACAGTTGTTTACTGGGGAGAACTAAAGACTTGTTTCTGAATACCGCAGAAACGAGGTCAGCACTGGAGGCTCTTTTTTACACTGGCTGCAAGCAGGCCCGAGAAACTAACACCGCTCAACCTCCCTATTCAGGAGGGTACGGGCTTGTGGTGCGGTGTGCCTCATTCTTTTCCTGTGGAGGAGCTAAGCATTAGAAAAGCAGATAAAGTCTGGGGTTGGTGCGCTACACTTGAATTAGGCCTGGGGTAGTTTTTGTGCCTCCCATCATAATCATTTTTTTTCCAGAATCTTCACCATAGTTTTCATCTCATCCAGGGACATAGGTGTTGCCTTATTTTTAAACCTTTGCAGGCTAAATCGTTCGGGAACGGCATGCTCCTGTTCTTCAGCCATCGTTCTGCTGCTAAATATGGCGCCGGATGAAGAGGGGCGGAGCTGGTAAACTCCCATAGAGCACCACGGTACACTCCGACCCGGCACACAGAACGTTGTCACGTACATTTTCACTGACAAGATGAACGACCACATTACACTTACGAGACGAACGACCACATTACACTGACGAGACGAACGATAACACTGACCAATCTACAGAAGATTCGTAACAATTGAAGGTAAGCAGACCAGTACAATAGTTCTAGGATATTAATTGTTTGGTGTAGTTTGGCAACTAAACGATGATGCTTTGTTTCTTTTTACAGGAGCAATGGTGGACTAATTTACCTACAATTCATTGAAATGTACCGAGACCTTCCATGTCTATGGAAAGTACACTCCAAAGACTATTCAGACCGTCAAAAACGGAATGAAGCGTATACTAAATTAGCAGAACTATGCACTGTTGTGTATTCCAAAGCAGATATAGGCCAAAAAATAGCAAATCTGCGTACTATATTCAAAAAAGAATTGAATAAAATGAATGATTCAAAAAGATCTGGTGCAGGTGCAGAATAAGTATACGTGCCATGTGTGTGGTATTTTGAGAGTCTACGTTTTCTGACTGACCAGGAGGAAGCACGACCCTCTGTGTCAAGTTTAGACAGTATCAGTGAAAATATTTCAGGAGATGAAGAAGATGGAACATTTGAGGAAATGGCAGCCAGTCAGGTAAAGTAATCATATTATTTTTTATTATACACTTTGATATATACAGATAATAAAATCTAAATTGAAGATAATACATAACAAATTACACCACGCATCCAAATTTTAAGCAAATGTACTTTTGTTATGTTTTTTAAGGCAAAAATAACATGACACCTGTTTTTATTCCTGAAATAATAGATAAATTCAGCCACTGAAATTTCAATATAACATTTAGAGATTGTTTTGCCAATCTAGTGCTCCAGGACCTAGAAAATATTGCATATAATCAAGACGATTCTGAATGGCTAGTTGACTAGTGATACATGGTGGGGCACGGCCTAGGTTTAAAAGCCCTTCTGTATCATTACGCCACTCACCAGGCATGACATCCCCAGACAGAGTATCTTCCCGGTCCATCATGGATTGTGACATGTCGGTGGAGCTAGTACGCCTTAGGAAATTATGTAACACACAGCAACAATGAACCGTAGTGTCAGTTTTTGGGGGGCCTACATTTATTGGTGTATGGAAGATACGAAAGCAGTTGGCCATAATACCAAAAGCATTTTCTACCACTCGTCTAGCACGAGATAACCTATAATTAAAGATTTTTTGATCAGGTGTAAGGTTTTTAAGGGCAAATGGTTTCAACACATGGTCAGATAATGCAAATGCATCATCTGCGACAAATACAAAGTTTAGTCCCTCCACTATTTCCTCTTGGGATGGTAGATTTAGAAGTCAATTTTTTAAACTATGAGAAAAAACAGTTTTCTCAATTAGTCCCCCATCTGAATTTCCTCCATTTCTTTTTCGTACATCACGGGACACAGAGCGACTTAGTCATTACTAATGGGTTATATAGATTACCTTCAGGTGTTGGCACTGGCCAATTCCAAACCGGAAGTACCCTCCCCTATATAAGCCCCTCCCATCCGGGAGCACCTCAGTTTTTTGCCAGTGTCTAAGGTGTTGGCCAAAGAGTAACATGTGTTTTCACTGGGCTTGCGTACAGGTTCTTTTGGGCCTTAGTAAGCTGTTCCGGATCCCACCAAAAAAGCTTCATAGCTAAACGGTCGGTACCCGGGCCTTGCAGCAGAAGAGCAAGGTTTTGCCTGTAATGCTTCTCTTAGGAGGGCTGGACCCTGGGATCCAGAGCTCTGGTCATACCCACGACCAAGATGTTGTCTGTGCAGGGTGCTATACAGGTCCAGGGGAGTGGAATCCTTGGGAACCCGGTCCCTGAAGGTTTAATTACAATGCCTGCCGTGATAGGTGAAGTTTGGACTTCTGTGGACCAAACAAAGTCCTGCGGCGGGGATCAGGTAAGTGGGGGCCCCCAGGAACTTGGTTCTATTGGGGGACCCCCAAGCCTAATTTGTCTTTCTGTCTGTTACCTAACGGTATTCCCGCTAAATATCTGTGTTTGCCTGTAACTACTGAAAATGTAAAATTTTAATAGTAGTCAAGAAAAAAAAAAAAAAAAAGGGGGACCGCGGTACCTGTGTTAAACCACTAGAGGCCGCTGTAGTCCATTTTTCTTGTCATGTGGATCTTTGGTTTTCTCAAGTCAAAAGATCCAGGCAGCTGGTAAGTTTCTCTGTGGGAATCCACTTCCTCTGCCCTGTTGCTGCGCTCATCCACCGCACAGGCCCTCCGGCAAAAAGGGCCCTGGCTCCTAGTCCCCTGTTTGATTTCGAAAAGGGCGCCAATGGCGCACGGGCGCACGCGCCTCCTATGAAAAAAAGGGGCGGGGCGGGTGGATGACGCTCGATGCGCGCCGCGGCGCTTCTGCGCATGTGCGGGCGTCCCAGCATGGTTAAAAGACACAGTACAAGTGTCAGCTGGATGCAAACAGAGCTAGCAACAAACAGTGGCACACAGAGGCGGTTGATGCAGGCATCCCCATAGAAAGGCACTTTAGTGGACACCAGCTGGTATATAGCAGCAACTTTGTTAGACTATTACCAGCAAAATTGGTGTATGACGACGGGAATACCTCAGCTTTGTGCTTAAAGGATATGTCGTCCAGACGCTCCGGAAATAGATCTTCCAGGAAGCCAAAGGGGTCTCCATCGGGCTCTGAGGATATTGGGCATGCTTGTACTGCACCAATCTCCCCTGAGAATTCAGAGGTCAGTAGCCGTAGAAACCCCGCAGGAATGCCTGGTGCTGCGGCTGTCCCCAGTCCACCTGCTCCTGTATATATAACAGAGGAGGTTTTATCCTCAACTCTGGGAGGATTGGAAGAGAGATTAATAGCATTGATCGCTGCTTCCCTGTCACAGGAAAAGCGCGTCCGATCTCCGTCTCCTCCTTCAGAGTGCCTGTTAGTGGAGGAACAGCCCCACACAGAGATCGACCTACCTGAAGGGGATCAGGATGAGGTTGATTCAGTTATGGAGGAATCAACAGTGGAAGAACCTTTCTCAGCATCTCAGGCGGAAAGATTATGGGTTCAGTCTCTGACTAATATGGTCCGATCAGCATTTAAAATGCCTCTGGCGGAACCACCATCCACTACGGTTTCCTCGCTGGGGTCGCTAAAAGCTCCCCAGGCTGTCTGTTCCTTCCCAATCCACCCTTTATTAGAAGGGCTTATTTACCAGGATTGGGAGCATCCTGATAAAATATTTGCTCCCCCCAAGAGATTTCCGGTGATCTATCCCATGGAGGATAAGTTCATAAAAAAATGGAGGGTCCCTACAGTGGACGCAGCCATCTCTTCTGTTAACAAATCACTGACATGTCCAGTAGATAATGTTCCAATGTTCAAAGACCCAATAGATAAAAAATTGGAGTCTTTACTAAAATATGCTTTCTCTACAGCAAGCATGGTGACACAACCTGCGGTAGCAGCGATTGGAGTCTGCCAAGCAGTGAAAGATCAGTTGAAACAGGTCTTAAGGGACTTACCAGATCAGCAGGCTCTTGCCCTAGCTGACCTGCCTAGAGCCTTGTGTTTTGCGGTGGACGCCATAAAGGATACAATCCAACAGGCCTCCCGCTTTACGCTGTCTATAGTACATATGCGTAGGCTTCTGTGGCTCAAAAACTGGTCTGCTGAAGCTCCCTGTAAAAAACTGCTGGTTAGCTTCCCATTTCATGGAGAACGCTTATTTGGAGAAGATCTGGACAAATATATCCAGAAAATTTCTGCCGGTAAAAGTTCACTCTTACCGGTTAAGAACAAGGGTAGAAGTCCTTCTTTTAAGAGGCCTACTTCTCCAGTCCCGGGCACATCGGCTGTGAAGCAGTTCCGACGGCCTCCGCGGTCAAATTCAGGGGGCAGAAATCAGGGACAATCACAGGGTAACAAGAAGCCCTGGATCAAGAGAGGTACAAAACCTCCCCCCAAGGCATGAAACGTTGCCCCCACTCAATCGGGTGGGGGGAAGACTTCAGTTGTTCACAGAGACCTGGCGGGACACCATCAGAGACAGATGGGTGCTCTCCGCAGTAAGTCTGGGATACAAGCTGGAGTTAAAAGGCACTCCTCCTGCCCAATTTATGAGGTCAAACGTGCCAAGAGATCCCCAAAAGAGAGGATCCCTCCTTCTGGCACTAGAACAACTATTGCTCCAAGGTGTAATCATGAAGGTTCCCCTGGAAGAAAGCGGATTCGGGTTTTACTCGAACCTTTTCACAGTCCCCAAACCAAATGGGGACGTGAGGCCCATATTAAATCTAAAAGGGCTAAACAAGTTCCTAAATATCAGGACTTTTCGGATGGAGTCGATCCGATCGGTGGCCACCGCCCTACAAGGGCAGGAATGGTTAGCCTCGATCGACATAAAGGATGCTTATCTGCATATTCCCATCTTTCCGGCCCACCAGAAATTTCTACGCTTTGCAGTAGAAGGGCACCATTTTCAGTTCAGAGCCTTACCTTTCGGTCTGGCCACAGCACCACGAGTGTTCACAAAAATTCTGGCCCCATTATTGGCCAATCTAAGAACACAGGGTGTAACGATAATGGCATATCTAGACGACCTGCTACTAATAGACCACTCAGTGGAAAAGCTGGAAGTAGCTATTCACAAGACAATCAAGTATCTGGAATATCACGGTTGGATTATCAACCGGGACAAGTCAGCTCTAAGACCAGTCAAAAGTCTGGAATACTTAGGGCTAAGGCTGGATTCAAATCAGAGAAAGATTTTCTTACCTCCAGAGAAGGTGTCGTCTTTAAAAGATTTGACCCACTTAGTGGGTACAAAAAGAAAACCATCCATACGCCTCTGCATGAGGCTGCTGGGAAAAATGGTGGCTTCATTCGAAGCGGTACCCTACGGTCAATTCCATTCAAGGAATTTGCAAAGGGCCATACTGTCAGCCTGGAACAAAAAAGTTCAGGCTTTAGACTTACCAATGTCCCTGTCCCCTTCCGTTCGCAAGAGCCTCCATTGGTGGTTGGTGCCCCAGAATCTGGAAAAAGGGAAACCCTTCAGTCCGGTTTCTTGGAAGGTAGTCACTACAGATGCCAGCCTCATAGGCTGGGGGGCAGTACTGGAGCAATGGTCTCTCCAGGGCAAGTGGTCAGAAGCAGAAAAGGCCCTGCCCATCAATCTCTTAGAGATACGAGCAGCCCGGTATGCCCTAGTAGCATGGACATCCAAACTCCAAGGGTCCCCTGTCAGAATTCAATCAGACAATGCCACAGCAGTGGCATATATCAATCACCAGGGTGGCACCAGGAGTCGTGCAGCCCAGAGGGAAGCAAATTGCATCCTGGAGTGGGCAGAAAAATATGTCCCAGCCATATCCGCGGTTTTCATCCCAGGAGTGGAAAATTGGAGAGCGGACTTTTTAAGTCGCCAACAATTATGCCCGGGGGAATGGTCTCTTCACCCCGAGGTTTTCCAGGCAATATGCCAGCGGTGGGGAACACCGGATGTAGATCTGCTAGCATCCAGATTCAACGCAAAGGTGGACAGATTTGTGTCTCGCACAAGGGATCCTCTAGCTTGCGGCTCGGATGCCCTAGTGTTCCCTTGGGATCAGTTCAAGCTGATATATGCATTCCCACCGCCACAATTGTTACCGGGATTACTCCGCAGAATCAGGGTAGAAAAGAAACCAGTGATTCTGGTGGCTCCAGCGTGGCCCCGAAGGGCATGGTACGCGGAGATTGTAAAAATGTCAGTGAGGAGTCCTTGGACCCTCCCACATTGTCCGGACCTGCTGTCGCAGGGACCGATATACCACCCTTCCTTACCAGCCCTAGGTTTGACGGCCTGGCTATTGAAGCCCACACTCTGAAAAAGAGAGGGCTCTCTAATTCTGTGGTATCTACCATGATCAATGCCAGGAAGCCGGTATCCAGGCAGATCTATTATAGGATCTGGAAAGCGTACATTACGTGGTGTGAGGCCAAGAAATGGCATCCACGTAAGTACGTGATAGGGAGGATTTTGGACTTCCTACAGTGGGCTGTAGATAGGAAGCTGGCCTTGAGTACTATCAAGGGTCAGATTTCGGCCTTGTCAATATTTTTTCAAAGGCCCTTGGCTTCGCATTCACTAGTCAAAGCTTTCATACAAGGAGTGATGCGTATCAGCCCTCCGGTTAGTATTCCCAAATGTCCTTGGGACTTAAACCTGGTTCTGTCAGTTCTACAGAAACAACCGTTTGAACCATTGCAACACATTTCCTTGGTTCTTCTCACCAGGAAATTGATTTTCTTAGTAGCCGTTTGTTCAGCTAAAAGAGTATCGGAATTAGCCGCCTTGTCCTGTAAGGAGCCATATCTGGTTGTCCATAAGGACAGAGTAGTATTACGTCCTCATCCAGCCTTTCTTCCCAAGGTGGTATCGAGGTTTCATTTGAACCAAGATGTGGTTCTTCCTTCTTTTTTCCCCAAACCTAGCTCGGTAGAGGAAAGGTTATTACATTCTTTGGATGTAGTAAGAGCAGTTAAAGCTTATCTAAAAGCCACTGCTCAGATTCGCAGAACGGATACTTTGTTTATTCTGCCAGAAGGCCCTAAAAAGGGTCAGGCAGCATCAAAATCCACTTTAGCCAAGTGGATTCGACAGGTCATAATACAAGCCTATGGCTTGAGAAAGAGACCGCCTCCGTTCAAAGTTAGGGTGCACTCCACAAGAGCAGTTGGAACTTCATGGGCAGTGCATCACCAGGCCTCCCTGGCTCAAGTATGTAAGGCCGCAACATGGTCTTCGGTACACACGTTTACTAGATTCTACCAGGTAGACGTTAGAAGTCAGGAGGATGTCGCCTTTGGGCGCAGTGTGTTGCAGGCCGCAAAAGATCCTCATGCCTGATGGCGCCCAGCTTATGTATCCCTCCCCTCATTTGGCATTGCTTTGGGACGTCCCATTAGTAATGACTAAGTCGCTCTGTGTCCCGTGATGTACGAAAAAGAAAAAGGGATTTTTATAACAGCTTACCTGTAAAATCCTTTTCTTGGAGTACATCACGGGACACAGAGCTCCCACCCCTCTTTTTGGGACACTTATTGCTTGGCTACAAAACTGAGGTGCTCCCGGATGGGAGGGGCTTATATAGGGGAGGGTACTTCCGGTTTGGAATTGGCCAGTGCCAACACCTGAAGGTAATCTATATAACCCATTAGTAATGACTAAGTCGCTCTGTGTCCCGTGATGTACTCCAAGAAAAGGATTTTACAGGTAAGCTGTTATAAAAATCCCTTTTTTTGCCAATATCCACAAAGATAAACTCATACTTTGTATTCACGATTGCCATTAGGACAATGCTAAAGTAGCGTTTGTAATTATAATAGAAGGAGCCAGATTTTGCTGGGGGTGTTATGCGAACATGTTTCCCGTCTATGGCACCACCACAGTTGGGGAAATTCCAATAGACGTTAAATTGTTTAGCTGTTGCTTTCCATTCCTCCACAGATGTCGGGAGCTGTAAAAGGTAAAAATATATGTTAAAAACATTTTCAGGCTTTAATTCTTGATACATTCTTTTATTTTGCTTTATTATACATGATCTATTTGGCAATGAAACACAGACTGTCACATCACCACCAGTAAGCAGGAACAAAAAGAGAAAGACAAGGCAAGAGTCTACAGGCAACTTTCTACTACAAGCATCTGCAGTGTTGAATCAAAATGTGATGACCTGGGTGGATTTACTGCCAAGAAAATTTGCCGGATGTTAGAAGACCAAAAAACAATAACTGGAACCATTACTCATTCAGCTTCTTAATAAAGGGTTAAGAAGGGAGCTTACCACAAATACGCACTGTGAAGGACTAGCATCAAGTGTAGAGCTTGAAGGACACCGCCACTCGCTGGTTCTTCTTTTTAAGGGTTGTTTGCCCATTTTTATTAAAAGAAGTTCAAAACAAAATCAAAAGGTTTTCCCTCGCAGGGGTTTCAGTACTCCTTTTCAACAACAAAATGACATTCAGCCTCCTGGCTTATACATACAGCAGTGCTGCTCAGGCCTTCCACTTCAGGCTCTTGTCTGTCTCCTATAGACTATTCCATCTGCAACACCATCCATTTGGATAGCAGCCCCTTGCTGCTCTGACCCTCAGACCTGGGTCTCTGGCTTCCACTGTGCACACAAGCACTCTCTGACTTCTCCAGTGCACACTTGCACTCTATGGCTTCCCCAGTGCACACCTGCACTCGTCGGGAGGGTGGGGCCCAGAATGCTGGTCCTGACTCTACTATATGGCCCACACACACCTGAACAATCAGTGTGCAGTTGAGTCTCAAAACCCGGATCCAGGACTGGGGATTTCATCCCACCCGGATCTCTAAGAAATCCCCAAGCTCCGGGTCCCAAAGTGGACTTTAGTAAATCATGAGGAAACTGAAAAGTCAGTTTCCTCCCAAACAAGCAAATACCCTGGAGCCCCTCAACCTGCCTGGTTGAGAATCCTGCATCCATACACTGGTGGGGTACCACACTACCACATACCCTCCCCCTTTGTTTCGATCCGGAGGGAGGAACACCAGCACCCGTCATCATGGTTGGGACACCTCTGTGCTGGCTGTCAGCCACGTAGGCCCAACCTTTTTTCCGGGTGCGCTTCCAGGTACGTCCAACCCTGGATCTTAACAAGGTCCTATATTTCCCTATACTCAACCTTCTCCCTCTTCTTTTGGGGTTCCATAAGCACTGCCTCTCCTGAAATTTTAACAGGGCACCCCTGGTCTTTCCAATACCTTTGGACACCACACTGTCATGTACCTTTAACAAACTATTTGGTTCATGATTGACAGACATATTCAAACCAACATTACATCTCTCAACGTTGCACAGATCACCAATGCCTTTTTTTTTAGCATTTGCTAGGGCAGAGTCTGCAGAGGGCACACATACTGGAGGGCCGCCATCACCCACGGGAACCTCACAGGACGTCACCTCCCCGGGGTTCACCCACTCTGCAGGCAGCTGTCCTACCACTTGACCTGTTCTGATGCCATCTGTATTTTTATCCACCTGAACAGACAAGCTCTTGTCTGATCCACATACAATTTTTACCGCACTTCTTATCCGTTTCCCTGTCTCTGGGACCTTATTAGGTTTGTCACCTAAACCAAACATTGGACTGGGGACCCCAGTCTTTTTAACCACCTTCGGTTGAGCCCCGGTCAGGATTTCTGCTGCTTTCTGGTCCACACTTGGCCCTTCCATCTCATGTGATTCTTCCACTGGTACAGCATACACTCCCTTCACCGACAACTGACCAGTACTACCTTGGACCATAGCAGCAGAAATGCCTTCTACCTGGCTGTTAGGTGGTGAAACCTCAGACACTTTCTTTTCGCCAAAGCCTCTCCCATATACCTCTTGTACAGGAACTAACCCATCAACATACCTAGAGGCGATTTTTAACACTAGTAATACAGTCATAAATAAAGCATTTCTGTCTTGTCTTCCTTTGTGCTGTACCACCTGCCACTCAGGGGTCCACCTAATGGTACTCCGCAGTACCAGACTGTCTGACTGTGGTGGAGACACGCCAGTATAGACTGGCTGTACATCCCAAAGTTTAAGCATCTCCTTTAATACTTTTGTTAGAAACCATACCCCTGGCTCCAGACCCAAGTCCTTCCTGGGGACTTTCCTGACACTGGGGATGCAGACAGACTCACTTGCTGAGACGTGAGAGGTTGCAAGGTTTAATGGAACCTTCTCCCAGCTGGAGACAACCACAGCCTGGTGCTCTACCAGCGCGCTGCCAGGTGCTTGACTCATACCCAACTTCTCAGGTTCAGCACCAATGAACTGCTTCACATTACCAGTGACAACGTCACTTTGACACGCCATGTCAGCATAATTTTTGTAGGTTACTGACAAAGTGTCTGCTGTGTGCTCGCCCTTATATGGTCCATATTTCTCACAAGGGTTAACCCCTGCAGCAGCCACCGCGCCCTCAGGTATAAGCTGTTCTGCCGTCTCTCCTGCTGGCACAGCAGAAACTTTGTCCACCTTATTTTTGTGCATGAAAGCCTCATCTATCAGGGACATTCGATTTTTACCCCAACTATCCCAATCCGTTGTAGCTGTGCTCCATTCACTGGCGTTCCTCAGCCCTGATCCATCCGCCCAAGGAGACACATTAGAACAGATGGGTTTAGTTTCAGATTCATCTCCCAAATTACGAATCATGGCAGACTTCGGTAACACATGTTTTAGCACCGCAGGTTGCAATACACCACAACCACCACCTTGCTCGGGCGGCGCTTCATAAGCCTCACACACCTTTGCATTTTTCACAGGTTGTGTTAACCCACCATTTAGCGGCACATTTTTAGTACTAGCAGCTTGCACTAACACATTACCATTACACGGTACAGTTCCACTCTGTCCCACCAGAGTGACATCGCAGTTGTCCATGGCAACCTCCGACTCCAATACATGAAGTTCCCTGGAGATTTCTGGGGACAACTGTGCTGTCTTACCACCAATTGCTACAGGCAATGACCCATTTGTGACAACAGCTTTTGCTCTGGAAGAACCTGGGGTTTTCCCAACAGCAGCAAACTTTTCATTAACAGTAATACTTATAGCATTTTTAGTCATCAACACAGGTTCTGTTTGGACTTTAACCCCTGCATTCCCACTGGGTATGAAAAAGTCATTCTCAAGCGCACATTCTGTGGCCCCACTAACTGGGGTCACTCTGACATCATCATGGACAGTCTCGTAGCCAGTTCTTTTATACCTGAAATCAGCAGTTCCAGGCATCATTTCATTAAAGATAGTCTTACCCACCACAGTAGTTGGGGTCTCCATCTTCATTTGAGTACGTTGTCTTAAGAACCAGTCCTCAGCCACACATTTACTGGCCAACTCTGCCTGGTGGTCATGGGATGAAATCACAGCAGGCATCTCCCACTGTTTAGCACCCCCTGCAGACACCACAGAAAACTCCTCCTTGTTGCCAGGGGTGACTGCAAACATATTTGCAAAGGGATCTTGGCCCACAGGTAAAGAGTTCTGTTTAGCAACATTACCTCTAGGTGCACCCCAGAATATAGGGCAAGACAATATTTTGTGCCCCAGCTGGCCACATTCCAGGCATGGTACTGGATGACTTTTCCCCAGTGCATTTCTCTCCTGATGATTCCCTCCAGGCACAACTTCCACTCTCGTTGCCATGGGAGATCGCAGTCTCCCAGCAGAGCTTTGATGGCTCTCTCCAACATGCTGTATTGGCTCCTCCGGAAGCCACTTGTCACGACCCATGGGAGGCACACCCCATGGTCCACAGACAGCCCGACTGGCCTCCTCTGTGTTGCTATGGGCAACCACTCTCTGTCCTGGCCTTTGATCAGCCTCTCCTCTGGCATATAACACAGGCTTCTCAGACCTTTGTTTTGCTAGGTAGCTTTGCATTGGAGCCAGGGACAAAAGGCACTTGGAGACTGCATGCCCCCACTCACTGCTCCGCAAACAGCACACTTGGTTCCATGTCTTGTCAGGGTTTCCCACACTGCATCTGCTGGACCCTGTCTCAAGCTGTGTCACTTTCACACTTTTCGCAACAGCTGCTGGTTTAACTGCAGCAGTGTTGCCAGGGACAACAACACCCCTCTCCCAGGCATGGACATTCGGCAGCTCTCTTTTTGTATGGAAGGTTGGCTTGCCTTCCACTTTAGCTTGGTCCAATCCTGCCAGGTGTCGCTTGCACCAATCCACTGCAGATTCAAACGCTGGTGGACTCTCCACACTAGCAGTCATCTGTGCATTCATTGCACCAGGGTTGCTAGGGACAACAGCAGCCCTCTTTTCCCTTGGAAAACTCTGTTTAGGCATGTATGGGTTTCGATCAGGCGGTAACAACCCCTCCAGCCACAGAGCTCTATCTATCATCTCAGCCATCCTTGCTTCTTTTAGGCGTTTTGATCGCCCCATCCTTGCGGTCTTGCACACAGCAACTTGTAACAGTTCTTGGCGGAGAAAAGGAAAAAAAAATCTGTTTGTTTCTCCTTTCACAGGTACACAACCTGCATGCAACAGTCCATCAAATAAACTTCTGCGCAATGCAGTTTGCCTGGCTGCCACACACAGCTAGCAGCAGTTCACTGCAGAGAAAAAAAAAATTGACTTTTTGTTCACAGGTACACCACCTGCAACAAATTGGAGCACTGTCTCTTCAAGGCTAGTTACCTTTCGCTTGCAGGTTCTCCTCACCTGCACACACACAGATTATGCAGTCTCATGCACCAAAAACACAGTTCATATAACAGATGAACTTACTTGATTGTAGGGATCTCAGATTGTGCCAAAATTCTCCACCACTTGTGAAGGACTAGCATCAAGTGTAGAGCTTGAAGGACACCGCCACTCGCTGGTTCTTCTTTTTAAGGGTTGTTTGCCCATTTTTATTAAAAGAAGTTCAAAACAAAATCAAAAGGTTTTCCCTCGCAGGGGTTTCAGTACTCCTTTTCAACAACAAAATGACATTCAGCCTCCTGGCTTATACATACAGCAGTGCTGCTCAGGCCTTCCACTTCAGGCTCTTGTCTGTCTCCTATAGACTATTCCATCTGCAACACCATCCATTTGGATAGCAGCCCCTTGCTGCTCTGACCCTCAGACCTGGGTCTCTGGCTTCCACTGTGCACACAAGCACTCTCTGACTTCTCCAGTGCACACTTGCACTCTATGGCTTCCCCAGTGCACACCTGCACTCGTCGGGTGGGTGGGGCCCAGAATACTGGTCCTGATTCTACTATCAGGCCCACACACACCTGAACAATCAGTGTGCAGTTGAGTCTCAAAACCCGGATCCAGGACTGGGGATTTCATCCCACCCGGATCTCTAAGAAATCCCCAAGCTCCGGGTCTTTAGTAAATCGTGAGGAAACTGAAAAGCCAGTTTCCTCCCAAACAAGCAAATACCCTGGAGCCCCTCAACCTGCCTGGTTGAGAATCCTGCATCCATACACTGGTGGGGTACCACACTACCACAGCACTTAGCTGAGCACAAAACCACACACACCCAATCATTGCAACAACCTCAACAAATGCATCAGTGGCACGTACCATTCACACAGCCGGATCGTCCCCAAAACAACTGGGGACATGATTATCAGTACACATCTTTGTGAATCACATACATTTGGTTTAAAAGATGTTATGTTTTTCAGTTTGACATGTTATGAACTAGTTTGAGTTTACAGCTTCAAAGTTCAAGGAAGCTAGCTGTACAGTGCTTGAGAGTTAAAAATAAAAGCATTGTGTCATTACCTTTAAGTATTCGTCTTGCATGATTCTTATGATGGCTTGGCAGGTCTCAGGTATGAAGCGGCCTAGTGACTGGGCAGAGATTCCAGTGGTGAACTTAGGGTCTTCAAAACTTCGTCCAGTTGTCAGAAAACAAAGTGTTGCTACCAGTCTCTGCTCCGCTGTGATGCTACTTCTTAAGACTGTGTCTTTTTTTGTTATGGGGTGAAACTTGACTCAGTAGCAGCTGAAAGGACTCATCAGGCATCCTCAGATAATTACGATAATCATCAGGATTGTTTTCATTGAGTTCTCGAACCAATCTTATATGAGAGAAGTTATCACGGTTCTTCAGCCACTCTTTACTCCATAACGTTCGCCTTTTGTTTCTGGGCTCCTCTGCTTGCTGTATAGCCAAGCATTACTATGGCAATGGTCCTCTCATCCACATCCATATTTAAGGAGGTGCTGATGTAGGTGATGCAGTAGAGATGCTCACTACGCACAAGGTTCGTTCTGACGAATGCACGTTGCTTCTCTGGGCGTATACGTAAACCACAGGCAGCCAGGGTGCAGAGGTCAAATACATTTTGTCACTTCCTTTTTATATGCAAAAACCGCACGAAAAAACGATACATTGATGTTCACAAACAATTTATTGTTCGAAAATCGTTACTTAGCTGATGGCGTGATCGTTTGCTCTCACGAACGTATGTTCGTTTTTCGAGAGCGCACTCGGCCGATTTTTCACATAGTGTATGGCCAGCATTAGACCATATCATTTTGCCCTTTTTGCACAGACCAAATTTACATACAGTTTCAATGGACAAACATATATGCAATTTGTTTTTATTATTATTATAAATATAGTAAAACCTTGGATTGCGAGCATAATTTGTTCCGGAAACGAGCTTGTAATCCAAAGCACTTGTATATCAAAGCGAATTTCCCCATAAGAAATAATGGCAAGTGAAATTATTCGTTCCAAAACCATTTATTCATATGTCCTTCAGTTTATAGTCCATATAAAAAGATTACAACAATGTGATAGGTTGTTTAACCACTTCTCCACCAAGGACGTCATATGACGTCCTTGACTTTGAGGTGGGATATCTGAATGATGCCTGCAGCTAGAGGCATCATTCAGATATCATTGTGTCGGGCCGGCAATTCTGCGCACCATAAGAATGATCATAGCGGCGGTTCCGCCGCTTGATCGTTCTTATAGGCGGCGGGAGAGGACATCCCCCCCCCCTCCCGCCGCCATCCGGTGCTTCTCCGGGCTCTCCCGTGCCATCGGGGGCCCGGAGAACGAATCGGCCGGCGCCGGATGACGAGCATAGAGATTTCCGGTGACCAGATGGTCACCAGTCATCTCTATGACTGTCGGAGTCCCGGGCGCGACGTTGTGATGTCACGCCCGGTACCCGGAAGTAAACAAAGCCGCAATTGCGGCTGTCAGCATGAGATCGGTGAATTTTTTTTCACCGATCTTATGCTTTTAAGCCTGGAGGAGAGATGTGGGGTCTTATTGACCCCGCATCTCTCCATAAAGAGGACCTGTCACAATGATTCCTATTACAAGGGATGTTTACATTCCTTGTAATAGGAATAAAAGTGATAAAAAAAAAAATTTGTAAAAAAAAGTGTCAAAATAAAAAGAAAATAGTAAAATAAAATAAAAAATGAAAAAAATAAATAAAACTCCCCTGTCCCCGGTAGCTCGCGCTCAGAAGCGAACACGCATGTAAGTCCCGCCCACATATGTAAACGTCATTCAAACCCCACATGTGAGGTATCGCTGCGTGCGGTAGAGTGCGAGCAACAATTCTAGCACTAGACCTCCTCTGTAACTCGAAAATAGTAACCTGTAAAAAAAATTAAAGCGTCGCCTATGGAGATTTTTAAGTACCGAAGTTTGGCGCCATTCCATGAGTGTGTGCAATTTCAAAGCGTGACATGGTAGGTATCTATTTACTCGGTGTAACAGCATCTTTCACATTATACAAAAAAATTGGGCTAACTTTACTGTTTTGTTATTTTTTAATTTGTGAAACCGTTTTTTTCCCAAAAAAAGGTGTTTGAAAAATTATTGCGCAAATACCGTGCAAGATAAAAAGTTGTAATGACCGCCATTTTATTCCCTAGGGTGTCTGCTAAAAAAAAGATATAATGTTTGGGGGTTCTGATTAATTTTCGAGCAAAAAAATGATGTTTTATACATGAAGGAGAGAAGTGCCAGAATAGGCCCGGTGGAGAAGAGGTTAACCATAAAATGTCCATCCACAAAGGGATTAGACTTGATTCACACAGGTGCGGCTTCAAAGTCGCCCGACTCTGAAGCCACCCTGTACAGCGCGACTTCAGCGCGGCTTGCAAAACGACTTCTGTATAGAAGTCAATGCAAGCCGCTCTGAAGTCGCCCCAAAGTAGTACAGGGACCTTTTTCTAAGTCGGAGCGACTTGAGACGCTCCTATTAGAATGGTTCCATTGTACAGAATGGAGCGTGACTTGTCAGATGGCTAAGTCGTCTGACAGGTCGCCCCTGTGTGAACCGGGTCTTAGAAGCAAAATCCAACCAGAGCAACAGAGTATAAAAGAAAAGAGAGGTGCCTCTAAGTGTAGCAATATGGTTACATTTATTGAAGGTACAACATTTGGCAACTCACATGGTTGATAAATAAAAGAGGCACATCTAAGTATACAGGCTTCTGGGGTAAAGCTGTCCACATAGACCATCCTCTGCACCGCCGACTCTCACCGTTGTCAGTCTGCAATCGTGGACGGGAAGACTATCCGGCAGTAGAGCGATCTGAAAGCGAGGCTTGATGCGCTCGTGGAAGGGATGACATTGATGGCGGTGCGGAGGGCGGTCTATGTGGACAGCTTTACCCTGGATGTCTGCATACTTAGATGTGCCTCTTTTAATTATCAACCATGTGAGTTCCTAAGGCCCCTTTCACACGGACGGATAGAATGGTGCTTTTAGCTGAGGATTTTCTAGTTTTCTACCGCAGCTAAAAGCACACAATACTTTCCTATGGCCCCATTCACACACACAGCGTTTAGCTGCAATTTAGTTACATGCGGTTCGGTGCAAATAGAAAAAATAGAATTGAATGCGTCCAGGTGCGATGTAGCGCAGCTATCTGCACATAACTGCAGGTTATCGCAGTGCACTGTGTCAGCTGCGGATAGCAGCGTGAACAAAAGAAAAAAACAACAGGAAGCACATCAAAATAAAAATGGTTGCTATGGGGATGACAATAATGGCCAACCGCAGCTAAACGCAGCCGCATGTAAACGCAGCTAAAAGCAGTGTACAAATGCAGCTGATCGCTGTGCCTGGGGTCTTGAATTTCAAAACAAAGAAACATGCTTTTAACTGCGGCAGAACAGCCGCCCGTGTGAAAGGGGCCTAAATGTTGTACCTTCAATAAATGTAACCATGTTGCTACACTTAGAGGCGCCTCTCTTTTCTTTTGCACTCAGTTGTGATGTGATGCTACTCATATATCAAGACATCACTAGTTTTTCAAGTCAAAATTTATGAAAAAAAAATTAGCTTGTCTTGCCAAACCCTCTCAGGCCAAGTTACTCTCAATCCAAGGTTTTACTGTACATCTCTTTGTCTTTGATTTTGCTCTAAATATGTGCTTTTGGCTTACTGGTAAAACACACGCTGTGGTCTACCTTCCGGATATATTGACATGATGACATATCATGCAATGTATGGAATGCCCCATCTCTGCATACTTATGAAGAATCATTCTTTATACCATGTCCTTCCTTACTGTATATCTATGTACAGTTTACCCTTGTGTATGATTATTTTAAAATCAAAAAAGGAATTGTGGGAAAAATACTTTCATGGTATAATTAACCACTTCCGAACCACCGCACGCCGATATACGTCGGCTGTTTGAAGAGGGATATCTCTGTTATGGTAGCAGCTAGCTGCCATAACCCAGGTATCCTCTTTTTTAGCCGGCGGTCCGGTTCTCAATAATGTTAAATGAATAGGTAATTGTGTAATGAATGTAAATAGGTAACAAGGGCAGGCTCCAAATGTAGTGATACTAATACAAAAATGGATGGAAGTGAAAGGGCACAACAAGTTAGAAGAAATTACATAAGTGTCAAAAAATTATATATAATAAAAAGTCCATAATGGTTGCAGATTAATAAACCCAGTCTGTATTAATAATAAAGTGAGAAACAGTGCTTGATTGGGGTCTTCTAACATCCAACACCGTGCTTCCTACAAAGTGCAGCGTGCATATTCAAAAGTGCTTCACCCGGAGTGCCAAATAAATGTGCTCACCAGGTTTCCAAGGCCATAAATGACCACCAGGCATGTAAGAGAAACTTAGCTCCGGATCTTTTCCTCTCGCAAGCCTTTCACAGGCTATGATTAATCCTTGACCGAACACCACATCAATCCAAAAAAATCAGACCGGTTCTCGATAATGGTGGTCTCTGCGGCGGATTTACCGCAAGATCACCGTTATCGGCGGCGGGAGAGGGCCCCCACTCCCGCCGTTCTCCCGTGCCCCTCCGCTGCTTACCGGAACCGTCGGCAGCGGCGGAGGCGATTGGGTCCTTCTGGTGGCTGGGTATGGAGACGAGTGAGGGGAAGATGGCCCCCAGACCAGAATGTAGCAAATAAGAGAAGTTCATTGTTAGGAATGACATACACCTTAGGGATAAGTCATTCTTTTTTTCTGCAATGAAACAAATAACCCTGAGAAAAAAAAAAAAGTTCAAATAAATAAAGTTATCTTGAGCAGTTGATCAGTTGATCTGTGACAAAACACAGATAAGGCAAGAAAATAAATAAATGTGCAAAAACGACAAAAAAAAATGCATCCTCCCCCAGAAACATCAAAGCCTGGATACAGCAATAAAATATTAAATACAACAGTAGAAAAATTAAGTACACGGTTCCCACGGCTGCATGGTATCTTCACATCTATAATTCACACGTCCAAACCATTTTGAACATCCGGCACTGGAGTCATCTGAACTGTCAACATTGCGCAGTTTAGGCTACAGCCATCAATGTTCAGCACACAACCAAAATAACATCACAGCAGGATAACTCACAACATTGGCAGCCAGGGTTCATGGTGGTTTCAAAAAACCGAGCTAACAGTATGGTGTGGACAGTTATACTAGTGGTCCTCTTCTTGAAGTTTATGGCATGACAAGGTCATTAACCACTTCAGATTGTAACAAACATAGCGGTGGCAAAGAGGACTAGAAAACAATAAGTGTCAGAACGTTGTTTAACATATCCATGACAATCGCCGGGTTAGTGATATGTGTGATTGAGACAATCTACAATTGTGTCAGCATTCCCACAAGTAAATGTGACTGGGAACAGGTGTGAGTAACCTGTAGGAAAGGGAGTCCCAGAAAGCTTTTTCAGGGTCACTATTATTAGGGTTGAGAATAATTAGGAGCTTTAATTTTCCCAAAATGAAAATTATTTGGTGAAAACTGGGGGATTTTGATGACTTTTTGCTATTTTGGAGTCAATGTGGAGGTGAAACTAATTTGTTTTGTGTTTTTTTAGGGATGCATTAGGCTTTAAATGGCTCCTTCGATTTACTGAAGATCTTTTACCTATCCTGGACCCATTTGGGCTCCTTATTAGGCTCCATTCACACTGTTCACGACTTTGGAGTGCAACTATGATGCAACTTTGGATGGGTGCAACTTGGATACGACTTTGGCTTTGACCAGTGGAAATGGACAACTGTTGCACAACTGTTTCCTTGTATAACATTTAGGTAGGACTTTCATGCAACTTCTGAGGGTTGAAGTCTATGGCCCTCAAGTTGCATGAAAGTAGAACAAAAGCAGTGCATGAATTACTTTGAAGTCGCTGCAACTTTAAGTCACGTATATACATGGGGAACGACTTGTCATGCAACTTTCATGTCCTTAGCCTCATTTTTTTACATTTTCACAAAAACTGATGACAAGTAAAATAATAGAAAATAAATAAAACACAAATACACACATGACGAGCTCTCTGGAACTAGGTTTCAACCACTTGCCGACCCGTCACAGCGGCAGGCTCAGTCACGTGCTTCTCTTTTGACCGCTGTGTCCACCGGCGTCCACATAGCAAACTACTGTTACTTGTAATCGGTAACCAGGTATCATGTGATCGCTATGGTTGGTCATATGATAACAATGTAAACAACCTGTCATGAATGGCTTTCCATTCACAAACAGCTTGCTTACTGTTGTGATCTGTGTTTGACCCACAGCAATCACATGGTACCTGGCTACCTTTACCATGTGATTAGCTGTAGCCAATCACAGATCACAGCCATTAACAAGCTGTTCACGAATGGTTAACCCATTCATGATAGCTAAAACTATTGCTTATATAGTGACAATCACTATATAAGCAATAACAGTGTAAAAAAAACCCAGATTAGTACAGTGTAAAAAAAAAAAATGTTTAAAAAATGTAATATTGATCACCGCCACACAAGTAAAATGATGACGCTGTACTGCACTTGTGACAGTATGCAAAAAAATAAAAAAATTGAGGGAAAAAAAAACATTTTATTCATTTTTTTAATTTTTCCCAAAAATTGTGACAAAATTACAACTTAAAAAAAACTGCCACACCTCTTACTAAATACTTTGGACTGTCTATTTCCTAAAAATGGGGCATTTGGGGGATATTTGTACTGTTCTGTTACCATTTTCGGGCCTCAAGAAATTAGATAGGCTATCAGTACATCAGGACAAATCAGTTTTCAAATATACAGTGGGTACGGAAAGTATTCAGACCCCCTTAAATTTTTCACTCTTTGTTATATTGCAGCCATATGCTAAATTAATTTAAGTTCATTTTTTTCCTCATTAATGTACACACAGCACCCCATATTGACAGAAAAACACAGAATTGTTGACATTTTTGCAGCTTTATTAAAAAAGAAAAACTGAAATATCACATGGTCCTAAGTATTCAGACCCTTTGCTGTGACACTCATATATTTAACTCAGGTGCAGTCCATTTCTTCTGATCATCCTTGAGATGGTTATACACCTTCATTTGAGTCCAGATGTGTTTGATTATACTGATTGGACTTGATTAGGAAAGCCACACACCTGTCTATATAAGACCTTACAGCTCACAGTGCATGTCAGAGCAAATGAGAATCATGAGGTCAAAGAAACTGCCTGAAGTGCTCAGAGACAAAATTGTGGCAAGGCACAGATCTGGCCAAGGTTACAAAAAATTTCTGCTGCACTTAAAGGAGTAGTAAAGTTACATGTTTTTTCACCTTAATGCATCCTATGCATTAAGGTGAAAAAACATTCGACAATACCGCCCCCCCCGAGCCCCCGTTTTTCTTACCTGGCCCCTCGAAAGTCCCATGCTCGTCCCCGTCATCCTCTTCGTTTTTCAGCCTGGCCGCCGATTGGCTACACTGGATGAATTGAAAGCAGCGCAGCCATTGGCTGGCGCTGCTGTCAATCACATCCAATGACGCGGCACGCCGGGGGCGGGGCCGAGTGATACAGTCGGCGGCTATGGCCGCCGCTGTATCACGGGAGCGCGCCCGCAATCACTCCACACCATGCGAGCTCACTCGCATTAAGGTGTGGAGTCCTTGCGGGGAGGAGCCAAGACAGCCGCCGAGGGACCCCAGAAGACCAGGATCGGGGCCACTGTGTGCAAAACGAGCTGCACAGTGGAGGTAAGTATAACATGTTTGTTATTTTTAAGCAAAAAAAAAAAGCTTTAGTGCTCCTTTAAGGTTCCTAAGAGCACAGTGGCCTCCAAAATCCTTAAATGGAAGACGTTTGGAATGACCGGAACCCTTCCTAGAGCTGGCCGTCCGGCCAAACTGAGCTATCGGGGGAGAAGAGCCTTGGTGAGTGAGGTAAAGAAGAACCCAAAGATCACTGTGGCTGAGCTCCAGAGATGCAGTCGGGAGATGGGAGAAAGTTGTAGAAAGTCAACCATCACTGCAGCCCTCCACCAGTCAGGGCTTTATGGCAGAGTGGCCCGACGGAAGCCTCTCCTCAGTGCAAGGCACATGAAAGCCCGCATGGAGTTTGCTAATAAACACCTGAAGGACTCCAAGATGGTGAGAAATAAGATTCTCTGTTCTGATGAGACAAAGATAGGACTTTTTGGTCTTAATTCTAAGCGGTATGTGTGGAGAAAACCAGGCACTGCTCATCACCTGTCCAATACAGTCCCAACAGTGAAGCATGGTGGTGGCAGCATCATGCTGTGGGGGTGTTTTTCAGCTGCAGGGACAGGACGACTGGTTTCAATCGAAGGAAAGATGAATACGGCCAAGTACAGGGATATCCTGGACGAAAACCTTCTCCAGAGTGCTCAGGACCTCAGACTGGGCCGAAGTTTTACCTTCCAACAAGACAATGACCCTAAGCACACAGCTAAAATAACGAAGGAGTGGCTTCACAACAACTCCGTGACTGTTCTTAAATGGCCCAGCCAGAGCCCTGACTTAAACCCAATTGAGCATCTCTGGAGAGACCTAAAAATGGCTGTCCACCAACGTTTACCATCCAACCTGACAGAACTGGAAAGGATCTGCAAGGAGGAATGGCAGAGGATCCCCAAGTCCAGGTGTGAAAAACTTGTTGCATCTTTCCCAAAAACACTCATGGCTGTATTAGATCAAAAGGGTGCAAATCCTAAATACTGAGCAAAGGGTCTGAATACTTAGGACCATGTGATATTTCAGTTTTTCTTTTTTAATAAATCTTCAAAAATGTCAACAATTCTGTGTTTTTCTGTCAATATGCGGTGCTGTGTGTACATTAATGAGGGAAAAAATGAACTTAAATGATTTTAGCAAATGGCTGCAATATAACAAAGAGTAAAAATGTAAGGGGGTCTGAATACTTTCCGTACCCACTGTATATGCTATGCAAATAGCGTGTAGGTGCTATAACTTTAACACAAACCAATTAATATTACTTATTGGGATTTTTTTTCCCCGAAGACATAAAATGACCTACATTTATGAAGTAATTAGATTTTTTTGGATATGTCCCTCTCTCCCAACTGCTAGCTTGTGTTGTCACCTTGCCAAGTGTTCCTCCCCTGAAAACTTCCAGTGCAGTCTTTTTGGCACTTACTGCTTAGGCATTTTCTGCCATTGTCATGCTGCTGGAGCACATGCGTGTGTGCAAAAAGGCTGGAGGGGATCAGCAGCACCGAGATGCAACAAAGGGATGCAAAGAGAAAAATAATGGAAATTGCACATAATACACAGTGACTTTAAAACAAAATGTTATCCCATTAAAGTTTACTTCTACTTTAACCACTAGGGACCCGGGCCATTGTCGAATGAGTGCCACAAGGTGGCTCTACAGGGCCGGGAGGCCGTCATATGATGTCCTCCGGCCACTGGGGGGCGCGCGATCGGCAGTCACAGAGCCAGGGACGCGGATCTCTGTGTGTAAACACAGAGATCCATGTCCTGTCAGGAAGAGGAGACCGATGGTGTGTCCCTTGTACATGGGGATACCCATCGGTCACCTCCCCCAGTCAGTCACCCTCCCCCCACAGTAAGAATCACCTCGCAGGGCACACATTTAACCCCTTGATCGCCCCCTAGTGTTAACCCCTTCCCTGCCAGTCACATTTATACAGTAATCAGTGCAGTTTTATAGCACTAATCACTGTATAAATGTGAATGGTCCCAAAAATGTGTCAAAAGTGTCCGATGTGTCCGCCGTAATATCACAGTCCTGACAAAAATTGCAGATAACCGCCATTACTAGTAAAAAAAAAAAAAAAAAAAATTAAAAAAAAATGTCATAATTCTATCCCCTATTTTGTAGGCGCTATAACTTTCGCGCAAACCAATCACTATACGCTTATTGCTATTTTTTTTTACCAAAAATATGTAGAAGAATACGTATTGGCCTAAACTGAGGAATTTTTTTTTTTTTTTTTTTTTTAAATTGGGATATTTATTATAGCAAAAAGTAAAAAAATATTGTGTTTTTTTTCAAAATTGTTGCTCTTTTTTTGTTTATAGCGCAAAAAATAAAAACCACAGAGGTGATCAAATACCACCAAAGAAAGCTCTATTTGTGGGGAAAAAAGGACGTAAATTTTGTTTGGGAGCCACGTCGCACGACCACGCAATTGTCATTCAAAGCGTGACAGTGCTGAAAGCTGAAATTTCGCCTGGGCAGGAAGGGGGTATATGTGCCCAGTAAGCAAGTGGTTAAGGTAAGATGTGCCATGTCTCACTGAAATGTTGGTATTTTAATACACTTTTCATTATTCTACACACATCTGCCCTCTATGCACCTTGTATTTATTTTGCTGGATTACATATTTTATGGAGCTGCACCAGGTAAACCTATTATTATTTATTCTTATGATCATTTTATAGAAAAAGGATAAACATGTACTCCTGCTGAAAGCAAGAAAGAACAAAAAATGCACTTAGTGTGGAAACACTCCTTTCATACCGGAATATGTTATTGTTAAAATGAATAACATACTAGACTCTACAGTACACTCCTTAAAATTTGCCACAAGGTGGAGCTATTTGTCATCTATAGGATCTCTAACAGGTTTTGCCTATCACTGTGTGTTTAGTGTACTCCCTGTGTGGGAATCTTATTTTTGCTTGCACATGATTGGAGGATGGAAGACAGCAGAGCTTCCCCTCATTTACTAAGCTCTGGAGCAACTGGACTTACAAAGTGAACAGTCTAATTATCTTTAGTAAATCAACCCTTATAAATATTCAGTCCTAAGGGCTCACAGGGATTTTAAAACCCACACTTTTTTAGGCCATTGACATTTTTTTTTTTTGCCTGTAACGGCACCTCTATGTTAGCCGGGTGTCCATGCACACATAGGGGTTGATTTACTAAAGCCAGAGAGTGCAAAATCAAAATCAGGGTCGCTTCTGCATAGAAAGTAATCAGCTTCCAGGTTTTATTGCCAAAGCTTATTTGAACAAGCTGAGGTTAGACGCTCATTGGTTTCTATGCAGAAGTGAGACTGATTTTGCGCTCTCCAGATTTAGTAAATAAACCCCATAGGCTTTTACAGGTGTATTAGAAAAAGAGCATTTACCGGCAGAGGAAAAATAAAACATCATCAGAGCGTTCAGGAGAGGAGCTTTTGTGTAGAACAAACTATGGAATGTGCCTAAACACATGTAAACGCATCTAAATGCACTTAAAAAGGAGTTCCAGCCTGGGGAATAAAAAATTGAAAGTCAGCAGCTACAAATACTGTAGCTGCTGACTTTTAATATAAGGACACTTACCTGTCCTGGAAGCCCGTGATGTCGGGCACCCAGAGCTGATCTGTCCATTGGCTCCGGGTGCAGGCACTGGTATCTTCATTAAGGGAAACAGGAAGTGAAGCCTTGTGGCTTCACAGCCTGTTTCCTACTGCGAATGTGTGAGTCGTGCTGATCCCACTGTCTTCTGGGACCTGTGTGTCTCCCAGAAGGCAGCGGGGAGAACGAGGAGGGGCCTTAACCATTGCGGCGATCTTTACCAGAAGTGGGAGTGGGTACCTGGTTTTGACTGAGGGGGGAAGCAAACAAGCAGGGCTTCCCCTTTAACCACTTGCCGACCGCCTCACACACACATATACGTCAGCAGAATGGCACAGGCAGGCAAATGGGCGTACAGGTACGTCCCTTTGAATTTTCTGCCTTGTGGGCGCGCACCCACCGCACGCCGCAAACTTGATGTTTGCCGGCTGCCCGCGATCGTGAGACGGAGAGGCAGAACGGGGAGAAGCCTATGTAAACAAGGCATTTCCCTGTTCTGCCTAGTGACATGACAGGGATCTACTGTGATCGCTGTCATGTCAGTGGTAGCCCATCCCCCCACAGTTAGAATCACTCCCTAGGACACACTTAACCCCTTGATCCCCCCCTAGTGTTTAACCCCTTCCCTGCCAGTGTCATTTACACAGTAATCAGTGCATTTTTATAGCACTGATCGCTGTATAAGTGACAATGGTCCCAAAATAGTGTCAAAAGTGTCCGATATGTCCGCCATAATGTCGCAGTCCTAATAAAAATCGCAGATCGCCGACATTACTAATAAAAAATTATAATAAAAATGCCATAAATCTGTCCCCTATTTTGTAGACGCTATAACTTTTGCGCAAACCAATCAATATACGCTTATTACGATTTTTTTTTACCAAAAATATGTAGAAGAATACATATCGGCCTAAACTGAGAAAGAAATTATTTTTTTATATATTTTTTGGGGATATTTATTATAGGAAAAAGTAAAAAATAATGCTTTTTATTTCAAAATTGTCACTATTTTTTTGTTTATAGCGCAAAAGATAAAAACCGCAGAGGTGATCAAATACCACCAAAAGAAAGCTCTATTTGTGTGAAAAAAAGGACGTTAATTTTGTTTGGGAGCAACGTAGCACGACCGTGCAATTGTCAGTTAAAGCAACGCAGTGCTGTATCACAAAAAGTGCTCTGGTCAGGAAGGGGGTAAATTCTTCCGGGGCTGGAGTGGTTAAACTTTAGGCGCATTTATTGCCTGAGCATTGTATTAGGGGGGCGGCGGCCCTTATTAACAGGCCGCCACTGCTTCAGAGTGTCACTTGAGTGATAGCTCTAAGTCTGCTGGGGCTGCTGACATTTCATCCAAGATGGTGACAGCCAGCAGCCGTCCCAGGGCTGTTGGATGTCTACACAAGGGAGGCTTTTACATGTAAATAACATGCATAAAATATGCAAGTGAACACATAATGGGAAGATTGCTGTTGAAACGAATGGTCCGCTGACAGGGTCTCCTGAAGGTGATTTTTGGTGTTTCTAAAGATAGTTAAACTGAAGGCATATATATATATATATATATATATATATATATATATATATATATATATACCTTTTAGGATATTCAATTTCTATTAAACAAAAACGTGCCTTGTACCTGTTAACCTTGTTAACTTATGTAGCGGGTATGTACTTTCCCGGGTGTAAATTTGAATTTGACAGAGACATTAGTGATGTGTAATTCCCTGCAGCCCAGCGGGTGGTGCTGTCGCCCTGGGCTGGGGTTGAATCATTGCTGTGTGTTGTGCCTCCTTTTTGTCCTCCCTTGGCAGCGGTATGGTGGGGCGGGGAACCCGCCGTGCTTGCTGGGAGAGGGTATAAAAGGCCGGGCACCTTCAGCCTGTGGACGGTGGTTCGTGTCGGTTCTCTAGGCGGGCCTAGGCCTAGAGGACAGCCGGAGGTCGTGTTCCATTCCAGGCACCTTTAGCCTGGGGTGAGGTACTCAGATGGAGGTCCGGAGCTCAGTGCCCAACACTGAGTTCCGCGAGGGAAGGAGATCCTAGGGAACCCCGGAAGTGGGTACCCGAATCCGGAAGGCGTAATGGACCGGGGGGAGCTCCTCATTCGAAGACCTGGTGCAGCAGATTGCCAGTGATGGGTGAGTCTCTCACCGGAGACCGCTTGGAAGGAAATCCCCCCTTGTTCGGAGACTGCAACCCACTTTCAGGAAGGAAAGTGGAGAACACATTGTGTCTGGGCCTACTCGCATCCACACCTCCTTTCCTGTTCTGTTTCTACCAAGGGAGTTCAACTGTTTGTGTTCATTCGAGAAGAATAAAGGAGTGTTGAACTTTAATGGTGTGGGGCTCCTTTCCTGACAGACATTGTTCAAGGTAACTCTCGGTGGAGGCTCCAGGTGCACAGCACTGACCCGAAGGTAAAAGAACTTTGCTTGTATCACACTGACACCTGTGACAAAGGTCTGGCGTAGTGTCCCCGCTCCCTTCCCCTCTAAAAGATACCCCTAGACAAGAGAGAGACGAGCTGAGGAAAGAGAGGGGAGTGAGGAGGCCGCTACACTTATTTCAGTGGTCACTTGACCATGACCTCTCTTCCCATCATCTTCTTGAATACTGGTGGTTGCATTAATAGGGTGGACAGTGGCATAACGTAAGGGCAGTGGGGAAATGTAACTTCTGTCAATCAAGCAGATCAGGGCTGAGAGGGGGGTTGCAGCCAAATGGTGGCAGAATGACTACACTGATAGAGGACGGGCAGTGACACAATGTAAGGGCAGTGGGCAAATACGTTCCCCTTTGGGTATTTAATCAACAAAATGTGGTCATTTCGTGGGTTTCTACTGTCCTGGTGCTCCAGGTCCTCCAAAAATGTGATAGGAATTTAGATGCATCATTTATGCCCCTAGAACACCTGAAGGTGCTTCTTCGGTTTTTGGGCCCCTCCATATGGCTAGGCTGTGAAAAAGTCCCACATGTGACAAACTCGGGAAGAGTAGAAGAATGAGTTTTTTTGTGGTGTAATTCTAAGTATGCCTAAGATGTGTGTTAGAAATATCTTATTAACAACTGCCAGCAACATCTTGATGACTTTGTGTTAAAAAAATACATTTTGATTTTCTTTCCTGCATTTTCCAAAAACTTGTGGTAAAAAATGACATTTTCACAACCTCACTATGCCTTTTAGAAAAAACCTGGAGTATTTGCTTTCCAATATGGCATGGATATGCAATTAGCGGACCTCCAGCTGTTGCAAAACTACAAGTCCCATCATGCCTCTGCCTCTGGGTGTCATGCTTGCTGCTGTCAGAGTCTCGCTATGCCTCATGGGACTTGTAGTTTGGGAACAGCTGGAGGTCCACTAATTGCATATCCCTGCAATATGGGATCATTTTGTGAGTGTTTCCACTGTCCTGGTGCTCCAGGGCATCCAAAAATGTGATAGGTAGTCAGGAAATTATATGTGTAATTTATGCTTGTTGAAAGCTCAAAAGTGCTTCTTTAATTTTGGGCCCCTCTATGCATCTAGGCTGTGAAAACGTTTCACACATGTGGTGTCCCCATACTCAGGAGGCATTGAAAAATGTGTTTTGGGGTGTAATTCTAAGTATGCCTATGCTGTGTGTGATAAATAACTTGTTAAAATGGCAAACTTGTGAAAAAAAAACTATTTAATTTCTTAATTTTTCAAAAAAAGTGTCAAAAAATTACAACTTCAAAAAAATCACCATGCCTCTTATGAAAAACCTTGGACTGTGAGGGTATTTTCACTGTTCTGGCATTTTAGGGTTTCAAGAAATTAGATAGGCAGCCAGTACATCAAGATTGATCAATTTTGAAATATATAATCCATAGTTTGTACTCTATAACTTTCACATAGACTAAATAATATACACTGATTTGGGTTATGTTTACCAAAGAAATGTGTCAGAATATATTCTGACCTAGATTTATGAATAAGATTTTTAATTTGCAACATTTTATAACAGAATCTAAGAAAAACATGTTTTTTTGTTTTCATTTTCATAATTTTTTCGATTATATAGCAAAAAACAAACAAACAAAAAAAAAAAAAACAGGGGTAATTACATTCTACCAAAAAGAAAGCCCTATCTGTCTCAAAAATTATAAAAATGTAATTTGGGTATAGTGTTGCATGACTGAGTAATTGTCATTCAAATTGACAGTGCTAAGGGTTAGAGTAAATGGTAGTGTGAGCATAAATGAGCATACAGAAGGTAGGTTCAGACACAGTCCGCTAAACAGCATGATCACTATGTCAAAGTAAGTTAGAGAGGAGTTCTGTACCACTAGATTGGAATTAACCCATGAATCAGCAAACTCAGCAATAAACGGTACATATAAGCATCAACTGTAATGTGCATGATAATACTATAACTTGTCTACAGTGCACTGTAGGAGGATGGCTAGAGAGGTACCTCTTTCCATAAGCAAAAGGTAAAGGTATCTGTGTAGCAGCAGTAAATGGGCAGTCTTTAGTTCCAACTCCTCAGCCAGCTAGTGTTAGGGTCCAGTTGTACTGTCGGTGCACATACGAATAGTCCCAGTCAAGCCTATAGGCAGCAATAGGGATTCTAGGTGGCTGTATGGTCAGTTACTAAAGGGCTGAGTTTCTCCAGCAGCAGATAGTTAATCCCCACAGCAGCAGCTCACCAGTCCCAGAAACACAGCGATTAGTCCACTCTCTGCTCTATACCCAGGTAACCATGACTGTCAGAATCCCTAATTCAGCACCCTGGATCCCGCTTAGGCCACCGATATGCAGCAGCGATAGTGAACATTGGACAGCGATGTGCACTCTCTGGTCTCCCTCACGACAAGAGGAAGCTAAGTCTTGCTCGGCCCGGGAAAATTCAGCTCTTTCCCCTCTTCCTGACAATCTCCTCTCCAGGAAATTTAGTTAAGGAGGAATTGCAGTCTGCTCACATAATTTGTAGTAAAAAACATCTTTGCCATTCTGAAGCTTCCCTCCAACCACTTTGCATATTATTTTATATATACTGTGATTCTGTACTTGCTAAATATGCTGCAGAAATCTCCCTCCACAGAGTCTGGCTGCAACCATTTTACCGTGGACAGCTGAAGTAATGCCCCTGTAGACGTCCTGTTAGGAACGAAATGCGTCGGGCTATGCATTTTGCTTCCCATGTTGTCTTTTAATATATGAACTGTGATCACTTTTTATCTTTGTATGTTGGTGTTTTTCTGATTAAAAACCCAATTTTTTTTACCTACACCATTGGAGCCCCCTAATTTTTTTCTTCTCTTTGCATGAAATCGGTGAGGAAAAGTTTTTTCAGTTTTCTCCAGTTGGTCCTTCTACAATACCCTTGTCGGGGTATTTTCCATTTAAGTTTGATCGTATCCCATCGTCCGGTTAAATACCGGGATCCAGAGTGCAAGTCTTCTGGTGGGATCTCCAGCCTTGGGGGTATTGGAGACCCGAGAAGTACTGCATCCATCAGTTCCACCCAGGATTGAAGACATCCGATCGTCTAGCCGGTATACCTCAACATCCATCAGAGATCCGGGGACGTTCCTGTGGAGCAGCTGTTGGAGATACTCTCAAGCTCGATTGATCCGCTGTCGTATGACATTCGGGTCCAACGTTTCTGGTAAGCACACATGAATGTCACCATCCACGTGAAGAATTGGGCCAGGGGTTTTACATCCATTCCTTGTTATTTACCCACTGTTTTGGACACTCATAAATGTTTTTGTTTTTGTTTATTATTGTGGACATTTTATATATATTGGGTAGGGCGTTCAGCCTGCCCCTTCTCACTTTTTTGTGTGTTTCCATTTATGGTCATATTTGAGTTACAGTCCAGTTTTTACTGGCCTATATGTAGCGCTGTACTATTACCTTCCACTTTGTTTGAATTTGTCACATTCCAGCACAGCTGCTTCACCTTCCTCTATAGAGTTGTTATTATTTATGTGTTTTTTGGGTAGCGCATTTATTTCTTTTTATCAGCTGAAGCTGCTGCCTGTTCACTTCCGGGATTTACACAGACACACAGAAGCACACCTGCAGCTCTGCAGCTCTCATTGGCCCTCTTATGACTCCCCCTCCCCCTCTTTACTGGCAAACAAGAGTGAATATCAAAAAGATTGGAGGTTTGTGAAACAAATCTGTTGTGACATAGCCAACATCCCGAACTCACATAGAATGCAAAGTTTCCCCTCAAGGGCAGGACTTTATAGGCATAGACTGTACAACCACTATAGGGTAAAAAAAATGTTGATTGTTTATTATACAAATTACAAAAAAATATATAGAGAGTAACACAAAAGCAATAATTTCATAAAATGAAAATAGGTCCTCATATAAATCATACAGAGTTACAACAGGTGCCTTCAACTTCAACCTGCCAGGTTTAATAAACAGCAAAGGGGCAGAAAGTGGTTAAAAAAAAATGAATTTAGAAAAAGTGACATGAATGACTCAAAGGTGGACCAACTCTCTCCATCTCTTCTAGCAAAGATGGCAACTTTGGCTGGATGCTTTGCAGAGTGGGTGGGTGCATCCTGTACAATAAACAGGGTGGATAGAAATGAATGATTTAAAAAAATAAAATAAAAATTGGGTTATTTTGATTTAAATAGATTTTTTTGATTTTTATCAAATTTATTTTAATAAAATGCCTTTGGAGTAAAAAACTAAAGATAGTTTTTCTATTTAAGATACATTAATAATTTAGTTTATTCAGCATGAAATGAAGCTTAGTTGTGTAGCATGAGATTGTATATTCTGCAATATTTA
Organism: Rana muscosa; assembly: GCA_029206835.1. Classification (NCBI taxonomy): domain Eukaryota; kingdom Metazoa; phylum Chordata; class Amphibia; order Anura; family Ranidae; genus Rana; species Rana muscosa. Next base: position 170,691,954 of record CM055119.1, on the reverse strand, counting down.
CATTTTTGGTAAACTCATTCAATGAATCCAAGCTCTGCAAGTTGAGATAACATACACTGCATTTATACAGTCACACAATGCCACAGTAACCATGAGATAAAACAAAGTTCAGGAACATTCCTTAATCCCATTGTTTTGAAAATCTATGTACACTGCAAACTGTATGATTGAATTGGTTCTGATATCGCTGTTTTACTAACCTGATAGCTTATTATTCTAAATAGGAAACCTTCATTTTGTTTGCAAATATTAAAGATTCTAAATACCAGCAAGAATAAGTCCTTACGTTTAAAGAGCACCTGTCATTTCAGATCCATCATGGCAGTGCCTGTTAGCGGGCATCCACTCACCTGCTGCCGCCACGTCCCTCACCTTGTTGTGTCACTGCCGCATCACCCATTAAAGTGAAGGGGACTGTCGCAGAGTAAACAGAGGAGCCGCTGCGGGACAGAGATGACAGTTGCTCTTTAAAAAATTATGATTTAAATCGAGTTGATTTAAATCAAGCCTTTTTATTAGTGATTTAAATCAACTTGATTTAAAGGGGTTGTAAAGGTTCGTGTTTTTTCACCTTAATGCATCCTATGCATTAAGGTGAAAAAACACCTGTCTGTCACGGCCCCCCCCAGCCCCCCCGTTTTACTTACCTGAGCCAGTTCACCTGCTCTGCGCATCCCCCGGCATTCTCTTCTTCACGGAGTCTCGGCGTTGATTGGATAGAATAATATCAGCGCAGCCATTGGCTCCTGCTGCTGTCAATCAAATCCAATGACGCGGGAGGCGGGGCCGAGTCATACAGTCGGCGTCTATGGATGCCGACTGTATGACACGGGAGAGCGCCCGTAAGGTAACCCCCTCGGGAGAGAGCTTCCCAAGAGGGGGTCAGCTATTGCGGGGAGGAGCCGCGAGAGCCGCCGTGGGACCCCAGAACAGGAGGATCGGGGCCACTCTGTGATAAACGAACTGCACAGTGGAGGTAAGTATAACATGTTTGTTATTTAAAAAATAAAAAAAATAAACTACAACCCCTTTAAATCAAATCCAAAAATTTCCAACAAATAATTTTTAATATTGTAAAACATATTTATAAACTGTTTGTAAAAAAAGGTAAACTGTTATAGCTTTTATTGACGCGTTTACTTTCAAAGATAAAAGCTATTAAAAGTTATTTACTAACAAATTTGTTAGTATACAAAAATTTGCAAATATCTTCCTGATATAGGCAATAAAGAAAGGCACGGACATTTTTGATCTTTCCTGATCTTTGACATAATATTATTTAACCATATGGAAAGAAGCGTATACTATATACCAGCCTTTCTCAACCTTTTCAATACAAAGGAACCCTTGAAATAGTTCTCCGGTCTCAGGGAACCCCTGCTAAAAATCAGAAATCTACAACTCATGATATATTAGTGTGATGGTCAGTGGGAAGAATGGTCCTTACACTTGTGGTCATTGGGAAGAATTGCCTCCTTACATATAGCTAAAAAGATCAATGGTGTCAGTGGGAACTTATCTGAGAGGCCAAAATTGCCCAATGCTGAAGGAACCCCTAGCAACCTCTGGAGGAACCCTAGGGTTCCACGGAACCCTGGTTGAGAATCACTGCTATATACAGTATAGTATATGTCTAGTATAGCTTATATCAAAGAACAACAAATACAAATATGTACATATGTATTAGGATAAAAAAAGAGACATTTACACGCTTTGGTATGAAAAATGACTCCAAATCTAAATGCAAAATTTGCTTCTTACACATGAACGCATACACTATTTATATACATGCATTGCAAAGAAACGATTACAGAAACAAAAAAAAAAAATACACTCAATGCCGTTTTCAAGCCCATCAAGGGAAGAATAATAGCTGTCCTGCTTTCTTTGTAAAACCTTTGTGCCCTCCTTGGGTGCCAACTTGCTACACAACCACCGACTATAAACACACTTGTGTGCCGAACCTTTATTAGAAGGCTTCGGTCTTTCTCCACTGTCAATCTTTGATCATGATGGTGGGAAAATATCTAACAAAGTGCACATGAATCAGACAGTTCAAAAATGAAGCCTTGTTAGTGTAACATTTGAGCATTCAAGCTTTCTAGAGCCTGCATTCGAGCTCCACAAAAGGTATCACACAAATGTAGCATTCCCCAGGATCAACATGGCTTTTATTACAATGCATATCCCACCAAAAGCTTTTGTAAATTCTTTTTAAAAAAAAATCTAACTTCGGGGGAGGTCATCTTTATGCTGTAGCTTGAGGAGTAAAGAAGAGCTTGTTTCAAATCCTTAATCAGCTGGAGGATCTAACCCTATTTTATTGCCAGACCTTTTTGTTTTTCTACAATTCAGGTGGCCTAATACTTTTTTTTAACTTTCTGACGAGTCACTGCCTAACTTACTGCTCAAAGCTGTGCCCTCTAGTGGCTACAATCTAACATATGATCATTAAAATAATGGCATAACAAGTCAGTAAAACCGTGAAAAACACAAATATAATTTTGTTTAAGCCTTCTTGCTATGAATCATTGTCTATGTAATGTTCTGATCCTAGTGGAAAATTATTGTCAATGTGTAAAATGGCTGATTTATGCATACTGTGTATGTTAATATTTCAAATAGAATCCGTGTAGCGCAACACCTGAGCTCATAATTATTAAATAGTCCAAAGTCCCATAACAGTGTGTGTTACCACACACCTCCAATAATCGAAAAAAAAAATTGATAGAAATCTTCGGGGAAAAATATATACAGTATATGAAAATATTCCTATGGCTCCAAACACCCCGTGTCTCCACTCTTCATGCAAAGTGCAAATCCATTACCGGGTGAAGGGCCTGCTCACCTCCATACAATAATAATATACCCCAGGCAGACCGCTCCAGTCATCCATAGTCAGCAAAAGGCTTCTGTCCCCTCGGCTCAGCTCCTAGGTCTGCTGAGGAAGCCCAATCACAAGGCGCAACACGTCTAGGAGGGAGGAGCTGAGCTTGTGACATCACACCAGAGTCACGCTGCTAGAGATGGTGAGCCAGATGGTGATATTGCTGTCATAAGCGCTTTATATTTTATACTTTTGTAAGTGTATTTTAATGTGGGGTTTTAATAAATACAGAGTACACTATGTCTGTTTCTCTTTCCCTTGTTTAACATATGAACTGAGTCCTTGAGGAGCCCTGGTGAGCTGAGAGGACGGAAGCCCTTTGCTGACTACGGAGGACTGGATAGATCATATAAAGTGATGAGCGTGTTGAATTATTGTATGGAGGTGAGCAGGCCCTTCACCTGCATGGAGAGTGGAGACACACGGGGTGTTTGGAGCCATAGGAATATTTTTCACATCAACATTTTTCACTGAAAATTTCTATCAATTAATTTGTATTTTATTATTTATCTATACATTGGTTTATCATGTAATTTTTGGAGATTACTGGATGTGTGTGGTAACACACACTGTTATGGGACTTTGGACTATTTATTAATTATGTGCTCAGGTGTTACACCACACTGATTTTATTTGAAATTAGGGATGAGCCGAACACCCCCCAGAACACCAGAACCTGCGAACAGACCTAAAGTTTGCGCGAACTTTAGAACCCTATTAAATACAATGGACTCGAACGTTCGAAATCTAAAGTGCTAATTATCAAGGCTAATATGCAAGTTACTGTCCTAAAAAGTGTTTGGGGACCCGGGTCCTGCCCCAGGGGACATGTATCAATGCAAAAAAAGTTTTAAAAACGTCCGTTTTTTTGGGAGCAGTGATTTTAATAATGCTTAAAGTAAAACAATAAACGTGAGATATTCCTTTAAATTTCGTACCTGGGGGGGGGGGGGGGGGGGGTGTATACTATGCCTGTAAAGCAGCACTTGTTTCCCGTGCTTAGAACTGTCCCTGCACAAAATGTCATTTCTGAAGGAAAAAAAGTAATTTAAAAGCACTCGCGGCTATAATGAATTGTTGGCTCCCGGCAATACAGAGAGAAGTCATTGATAAAAAATAAAAAATAAATGCATGAGGGGTCCCCCAAAATTCAGTTTCCAGGCCCTTCAGGTCTGGTATGGATATTAAGGGGAACCCTGCGTCAAATTTAAAAAACAAATGACGTGGGTTTCCCCCCAAATATCCATACTAGACCCTTCAGGTCTGGTATGGATTTTAAGGGGAACTCCACCCCAATTTTTTTTTTTAAAATAACGCGGAGTCCCCCCAAAAATCCATACCAGACCCTTTATCTGAGCACGCAACCTGACAGGCCCCAGAAAAAGAGGTGGGGACGAGAGAGCAGCCTAAGCAAGGGAAACAAGCGCTGCTTTACAGGCATACTATACACCCCCCAGGTACATAATTTAAAGGAATATTTCACTTTTATTGTTTCACTTTAAGGATTATTAAAATCACTGCTCCCGAAAAAACGCCAGTTTTTAAAACTTTTTTTTGCATTGATACATGTCCCCTGGGGCAGGACCCGGGTCCCCAAACACTTTTTATGACAATAACTTGCATATAAGCCTTTAAAATTAGCACTTTAGATTTCTCCCATAGACTTTTACAGGGTGTTCCGCGGCTTTTCGAATTTGCAGCGAACACCCCAAATTGTTCGCTGTTCGGCGAACGTGCGAACAGGCAATGTTCGAGTCAAACATGAGTTCGACTCGAACTTGAAGCTCATCCCTATTTGAAATGTAGTACTTGGACTAATTTTTACCGTGTATGACTGTGCAACACTTATTTTGTTTTATTTCGGAGCCGCGATACCCGAAAGTAACTCTGGGAGGGATGTCTGGGCACCGCAGCAGGGGCATCGACCCCAGGTGAGTATTACATAATGAGCTAGTATGCTATGCATACTAGCTCATTATGCCTGTGTCTTGCAGGTCTTCTTTTTTTTTCTGCCTGGGTTTACAACCACTTTAAGTATTTCTGCTCTTTGAGAACACTGTACCTGCATGGTGTATTTTAGAGTTTCTCAAGTGGTGAATCTATGATTTAAACAATTGTCAAGCAATCAAATGACTGCTGTCATAACTGATCACATGTGCAGTACCACTTATCTGGCCAGTAAAAAGCAATGCATAGAAATGTGAGCATTTCTTTGCCCTGTATAGCGATCCTGTCAAGGTCGAATGGGCCATGACCTTAAGTCTCGGTTTATATATATGCACTTTTGCAGGCCTTGTTTGCTTGGGCATGGCAGTCCATTCATTTGAATAGTCTAACGTGCCTGTGTTTCCCGCAGAAAAAGATTCATACACCTTTTTCAAAATACGGCCCGCAGGGAAATCGCATAGTCATTTTGACCATGCAATTTCCCTGCGGTCCCGGCATCTGCAAATGCGCTGGGTTTTTACATGCATGGGGATGCCATTCAAAATGAAAGGCAGCCCTGCACATTTTCTCACAGCAGTGTGTTGTGGGTGCGGGAATCGCAGCAATTACCGCAGCCGCAGACACACACAAAGATGTGAACCGTGCCTAAGAGTGTTTACTTACTATGGGGTAATTTTACCCAATTAAATGAATATAGTATTTGCACAAAATAGATACACTGTGAGGGAGATTTACTAAAGCTGGTGAACACAGAATCTGGTGTAGCTGTGTATAGTAACCAATTAGTGTCTAGGTTCAGCCTAGGTTCACACTGCTGCGGGATTGAAATCGTGCCAAATCAGCTGAACTGGCAGAATTTCAAACACGCATGTCAGTCTGACTTCAGGGGCGATTTCAGAGACATCTGTGTGGGTTCTTGAACAGATGTCTATTGAAATTGCACCTGAAGTCGCCAAAAGTAGTACAGAAACTACCTTTGGGAATCGGTGCGGCGCCGCAAAGTCGGCGTCTTACCGATTCGGGCGGTGTCATTGCCGGAAATAGCCGCCGATTGGGCATGTGATTTGACATGCCAAATCGAATCAATGTGAACCTAGGCTCATTGGCATAGCTTAATGGAACAAGCTGAAGTTAAAAGCTGATTGATTACTATGCACAGCTCGCTGCACCAGATTCTATGTGCACCAGTTCTAGTAAATCTCTCCCAGTGTCACAATATATGCACCATCAGAAGCAGTTTTGTAATTTTGCAAGTGACCCCAATTGCCCTAAGATTTATGAGCAGCATACCTCAGTCTTCCCTTGTATGACTGATAAATCAGCAAACATCATTTTCTGATTAGCTTAGTACAGAATTTCTTCCAAAAAAGGTTAACATGGGGCTTCTAGACAATAAGGAAATAATGACAATGAGTCAAGTCTAGGGATGAACAATGCTAGCCAGATGAATTTCATAAGTAATAGTAGAGAAATTAAACACTATTGATATCATTGAGAAATGTGCTTGTAAAATTGTATATAACCAATAAGAGACATATTTATAAAGAAGTGAATGTAATTTTCACCAAACATTCACTGGTTATTTAAAACTCACTTGCACTGATTGTTTGGTGAATGGTGATTGTCAGATTCACTGCTTCATAAATATACCTCTAGTATATAAGGGATTCATTACATAATTAGCTAATAAAAAATATAGAACAGTTTGTTATACATTTTATAAGTGCTGTTTGATGAAACAATCAAACATTTAAAGGAAAATAAAAAACTACAAGTGGAAGTAAACCCACCGATTTAACTGTTTCCTAAAAGAAAGCTCAAGTTGGAAATGTTGAATAAATGTTATTTAATCCTTAATTAAACATACCAATGTTGTTTGTGTAGTGTTTTATTTACATTCTACGTATCACTAGTAGTGATGAGCCGAACACCTCGGGTTCGGTTCGCACCAGAACCCGCGAATGGACCGAAAATTCGCACGAACTTTAGAACCATATTAAATACAATGGATGCGAACGTTCGAAATCTAAAGTGCTAATTATAATGACTATTATGCATGTTATTGTCCTAAAAAGGGTTTGGGAACCCGGGTTCTGCACCAGGGGACATGTATCAATGCAAAAAGAAGTTTTAAAAACAGCCGTTTTTCGGGTGCAGTCATTTTAATGATGCATAAAGTGAAAAAAAAAAAGTCAAATATTCCTTTAAATATCGTACCTGGGGGGTGTCTAAAGTATGCCTGTGAAGTGCCACGTGTTTCCCGTGTTTAGAACTGTCCCTGCACAAAATTACATTTCTAAAGGAAAAAAAGCCATTTAAAACTGCTTGCGGCTTTAATGTAATATCTGGTCCCGGTAATATGGATGAAAATCTTTAAGAAAAATGGCATAGCTACCCCATCACCTCCCCCCCTACCCCAGCCCATTACCAGCCCCTTTGGTTCTTGTGTGGATATTAAGGGGAACCCCGCACACAAAATAAAAAAGGCCCTATATACTGAACAGCCGTATACAGGCGGTGCATACAAGACATGGACTGTAGGTTTGTTCTTATGTAGAATCTGTTTGTAATTTTGAACAGGTACATTGTTTAAGTGTAGCTCCAGCCAAAAAATCTATTTTTAAGCTTTTTAGAAAACATAGGGAAGGGTTATCACCCCTGTAACATTTGTTTTGCTGTCTGTGCAGTGTGCACCTGTTCAGAACAGTTCACCTCACTTTCCGTCCTAATGACAAATGTTTTTTGAAAATTTGGGGTTTTTATTGAAACAAGAATTGCTGATAAAGCATCAGTGGAGAGGAGACACTTTTTTTCCCATATTAACTCTTACAGGAGAGAATTTGCCTTCCTAGGGGTAGATTTCCTCTCACTTCCTGTTGTATCCTTCCGTTTGCAAGGAGGAGTCGTTTGTAAGTTGGATGTTTGAAAGTAGGGGCCTGCCGTATATACTCAGCTGAAATTTGCCCCTTACATGTTGGTGTTGCCACAACACTGTGAGCCCTCACAGTTACACTTGGTGGGCGCATGAATGGGCCCTGCTGTGAATTATTAGATCAAGAATTGTAATTGCATGCCCCTGTTGAACAGGGGCTGAAAAATTGGGCCTTTGGTGGTGGTGGTGTTGACACAACACTGTAAGGCCTCACAGTTACTCTTGGTGGGCGCAGGAATGGGCCCTGCTGTGAATTATTAGATCAAGAATTGTAATTACATGCCCCTGTTAAACAGGGGCAGAAAAATTGGGCCTTAGGCACTGGTGCCACAACACTGCAACCCCTCACAGATACTGTACTTGGAGCACAGCAATGAGCCCTGTTGCAAAGTATTGCATCAAAAATAGTAATTACACGCCCCTGTTAAACAGGGGCTGAAAAATTGGGCCTTAGGCACTGGTGCTGGTGCCACGACACTGCAACCTCTCCCAGATACTCTAGTTGGAGTGCAGGAATGAGCCCTGCTGCAAAGCATTGCATAAAAAATTGTAAATACATGCCCCTGTTAAACAGGGGCTGAAAAATTGGGCCTTAGCCACTGGTGGCGGCACCTAGAAACAAAAATGTTCTTCCAAGCTATCATCATCAATCGGATCATTGAGGAGGAGGAGGATAGTCAGTCAACATAACAGGACAGTCTCTCAGCATCAGTCTTGAAGGGTTGTGACATTTGAAAATAAATTAGTCTGTTATATCAGCTTCAGGTGTTTGGTAGCTGGTAGTGATCCAAGACTGGTTCATCTTTATGAAGGTCAGTCGATCAACCGAGTCGGTGGACAGGCGCACCCTGTGATCCGTGACAAATCCTCCAGCAGCACTGAATGTGCGTTCTGAAAGAACGCTGGATGCAGGACAGGCCAGTAGCTCAATTGCATACTGTGCAAGCTCTGGCCAGTGATCCATCCTTAAGACCCAGTAAGCCAGAGGATTTTCGGTGGGGAAGGTGTCCAAGTCTGACCTTGCCCCTAGGTATTCCTGCACCATGTATATCAGACGCTGGCGATGGTTGCTGGAACCGATCATACCTTGGGGCTGCGGACTAAAGAATTGTCTGAACGCATCGGTCAGACGGCCACCTTCCCCACCGCTCCTTCTTTGACTGACCGAAGCCTCAGCAACTCGTTGTCCAGGACCAGGAGTTTGTAACCTCCCAGTCTCTGGGAACGCGTTGCACAGACCTTTCTGCAAGGCCTCCCGGAGTTGTCTCATCCTCTGCTCCCTCTGCGACGGTAAGATAAGGTCCGCAACCTTACCCTTGTACCGTGGATCAAGGAGAGTGGCCAGCCAGTAATGGTCCCTCTCCTTGATCCGAAGAATACGAGGATCCTTCCGCAGACTTTGCAGGATCAGGGAGGCCATGCAGCGTAGGTTAGCTGAGGCATTCGGTCTGGAGTCCTCTGGGTCACTAAGAACGACATGATCCGCAGCCACCTCCTCCCAGCCACGTACAAGTCCACTGGTTTCTTGGGACTGTAAATCATCCCTAAAAGACTGCTGCTGATGATGCTGAGTGCCAGGCTCCACCTCCATGCTGACACAATCCTCCTCCTCTTCCTGTGCGATGGGTGGGACAGAAGGAACACTGTCTGGGTAAAGGGGGCCTTGAGAGGCAAGGAAGTCCTCCTCTTCCTGCCTCTGTTCTGCCTCAAGTGCCCTGTCCATTATTCCACGCAGCGTATGTTCCAACAGGTGGACAAGAGGTACAGTGTCACTGATGCATGCACCGTCACTGCTCACCATCCTCGTGGCCTCCTCAAATGGTGCCAGGACAGTGCATGCATCCCTGATCATGCCCCACTGGCGTGGTGAAAAAAACCCTAGCTCCCCTGACCCTGTCCTGGTGCCGTAGTCGCACAGGTACTCATTGATGGCCCTCTGCTGCGTGTGCTGCCGCTGCAGCATGGCCAATGTTGAGTTCCACCTGGTGGGCATGTCACATATAAGGCGGTTCTTGGGCAGGTTCAACTCCTTTTGCAGCTCAGCCAGGCGAGCACTGGCATTATAAGATCTGCGGAAATGCACACAGACTTTCCTGGCCTGCCTCAGGACATCCTGTAAGCCTGGGTACCTGCCCAAGAACCGCTGCACCACTAGGTTAAGGACGTGAGCCACACAGGGCACATGGGTTAGTTGTCCCTGTCGGAGGGCGGAGAGGAGGTTGGTGCCATTGTCGCAAACCACCATTCCTGGCTTAAGCTGGCGTGGCGTCAACCACCTCTCGGCCTGCCCCTGAAGAGCAGACAGAACCTCTGCCCCAGTGTGGCTCCTGTCCCCCAAACACACCAGCGCAAGCACGGCATGGCATCTTTTTGCCTGCAAACTTGCGTAGCCCCTTGAACGCCTACGGAGCACTGCTGGTTACGAGGACAAAGCACAGGAAGAGGCCATGGAGGAAGAAGAAGAGGAGGGGGTGGAGGAGAGAGGTGTGTCACAAACAGTAGTAGCATTTTGGAGGCGTGGTGGTGGAACAACCTCCAACACTACTGCACCTTGTCCTGCATCCTTCCCAGCTGCCAAAAGAGTGACCCAATGGGCCGTGAAAGAAAGGTAACGTCCCTGTCCATGCCTGCTGGACCATGAGTCAGCGGTAATATGCACCTTACCGCTGACCGCCCTGTTCAGCGAGGCCAAGACATTGCCTTCCACATGCCGGTAGAGAGCCGGAATCGCCTTCCGTGAGAAAAAGTGGCGTTTGGGAACCTGCCACTGAGGAACCGCACATTGCACAAACTCACGGAAGGGGGCCGAGTCTACCAACTGAAAAGGCAGCAGTTGAAGAGCTAGCAATTTAGCCAAGCTAGCATTCAACCACTGGGCATGTGGATGGCTGGGAGTGAACTTCTTTCGACGGTCCAGCAGCTGGGGCAGGGAAATTTGCCTGTTAGAATCGGACGTCGGTGTACTGCTAGCAGAGTGCCCACAAGTACTTGGCTGTGACACACCTAATTCTACACCTTCATTCCTCTCAGTGCAGGTTTCAGAGAGGACTGAAGGTATAGTGGGGTTGGAGATCCCAGCTGATGCGGTGCAAGGAGAGGTCCGCTTTGTTCTTTGGCGTGGGTCTTTAAGGTAGGCTTGCCAACGAGCTGCATGGCAGGTCAACATATGTCTGGTCAAGCATGTGGTGCCCAAGCGGGTGATGTTTTGGCCACGCGATATACGCTTGAGACATATGTTGCAAACAGCAGCTGTGCGATCTGATGCACTCGACTCAAAAAAGGCCCACACCAAAGAACTTTTTGAATAACGGGCAGAGGCAGCGCCTTGCACAGGCGGAGCTCTGCGGTGTGATTCCGTCGGTATGCTGCCCTTACGCTGGCCCCCCGAGGGCATCCTGCCTCGTTGGAGATGTGCCTCCTCCTCCTCCTCCTCCTCCTCTCTCCTATTAGGCACCCACGTGGAGTCAGTGACCTCATCATCCCCTCCCTCCTCATCACTGGAGGCAATCTGGCAGTATGCTGCAGCTGCTGGAACATGACTGCCAGATTGGTGTCCTTCTTGAGCATCCCCTCTCTCTGCTCTCACGCTACTGCCTTCCTCTAGCTGGGTATCATCATCAGACCCTTCGAAACGCTGGGCATCCTCCTGGAGCATGTACCCAACACTGTGCTCAAACAGTTCGGGGGACTCCTCAGGAGGACATGGTTGGTCTAGGGAAGGAGTGACTGATGATGACATTGATACCAGGGAAGAGGACGCTTTGGCAGCTGCTTTGCCAGTACCCTGAGCCTGGGTGAGAGAGGATGAGGAGGATGAGGTGGGCTTGGTCATCCACTCTACCAAGTCTTCGGCATGATGCGGCTCAACACGTCCAGCTGCCGAAAAGAAGGACAAGCGTGTCCCATGGCCACGTGCTGATGGCGATACACCGCGTCCACGACAAGCACTGTTGTCTCTAGACACAGAGCCTGCTTGCCCTCTTTTATTGGCTCCTGACTGTCTGCCTCTCCTTGTTTGCCTTCCAGACATTCTAATGGCCTGCAGGGAGATGGGAAAACCAGCAATAAGGCCTAGCTTCAGGAGTATATTTTGCAGGAATCACACTACGCCTGCTGTAAGTGCTGCAAATGCCTGTTGGTGTAACACACCAGGAAAACACAGCAATACGGGCTAACTTCAGGTGTAATATGATCAGGAGGCACACTCCGCCCGCTGTAAGTGCTGCAAATGCCTGTTGGTGAAACACACCAGGAAAACACAGCAATACAGGCTAACTTCAGGTGTATAATGTGCAGGAGGCACACTCCGCCCGCTGTAAGTGCTGCAAATGCCTGTTGGTGTAACACACCAGGAAAACACAGCAATACAGGCTAACTTAAGGTGTATAATGTGCAGGAGGCACACTCCGCCCGCTGTAAGTGCTGCAAATGCCTGTTGGTGTAACACACCAGGAAAACACAGCAATACGGGCTAACTTCAGGTGTATAATGTGCAGGAGGCACACTCTGCCCGCTGTAAGTGCTGCAAATGCCTGTTGGTGTAACACACCAGGAAAACACAGCATTATGGGCTAACTTCAGGTGTATAATGTGCAGGAGGCACACTCCGCCTGCTGTAAGTGCTGCAAATGCCTGTTGGTGTAACACACAAGGAAAACACAGCAATACGGGCTAACTTCAGGTGTATAATGTGCAGGAGGCACACTCTGCCCGCTGTAAGTGCTGCAAATGCCTGTTGGTGTAACACACCAGGAAAACACAGCATTATGGGCTAACTTCAGGTGTATAATGTGCAGGAGGCACACTCCGCCCGCTGTAAGTGCTGCAAATGCCTGTTGGTGTAACACACCAGGAAAACACAGCAATACGGGCTAACTTCAGGTGTAATATGATCAGGAGGCACACTCCGCCCGCTGTAAGTGCTGCAAATGCCTGTTGGTGTAACACACCAGGAAAACACAGCAATACGGGCTAACTTCAGGTGTATAATGTGCAGGAGGCACACTCCGCCCGCTGTAAGTGCTGCAAATGCCTGTTGGTGTAACACACCAGGAAAACACAGCAATACGGGCTAACTTCAGGTGTATAATGTGCAGGAGGTTTAGCAACAATGACACTGACACTGTCCCCTGCCTATCCTTCTCTCTCCCTGCACACAAGGTTTATCAAAGAATATGACACTGACACTCTCCCTGCCTATCCTTCTCTCTCCCTGCACACAAGGTTTAGTAAAGAATATGACACTGACACTGTCCCCTGCCTATCCTTCTCTCTCCCTGCACACAAGGTTTACCAAAGAATATGGTTATAAAAGAAAAATTTGCGCTAGGTGCAAATTATTAAAGTGCAATAAATGAATAAATCCCTAAAGGAAAACCTGCTGCTAAACACCAAAAAAAACCTTGATATAAGGTACAACGAATAAATATACAAAAAGGTGTAGCGCTGGATGAGCAAAACTGTGTATGGCTATACAGTGAAAAAAAATATAAGAAAAAGTATCAAAAACATGAGTGAATACTACAAATAAACAATTTAAAGTTCATGTGTGTCAGTGAAAAATATATGAAATCTTCTCCTCTATTTAAAGATGATAAGAGTTCTACAGAGTGCAGGTATCCGATGAAAATCATAGGCAAAATGCTCCAACACTTAGTAAAGATCCCGCCACCAAGGTGAAGAATGAAGGCTTACCAGACAGCCTGCGACCACCCTTCTCAGGGGAAGGGTGCCTCCATGCCTTCCATGGAGTAAAACATCACTCTACTGAGCCTGTTTTGACCCCCCTGAGAAGGGTGGTCGCAGGCTGTCTGGTAAGCCTTCATTCTTCACCTTGGTGGCGGGATCTTTACTAAGTGTTGGAGCATTTTGCCTATGGTTTTCATCGGATACCTGCACTCTGTAGAACTCTTATCATCTTTAACCACTTGAGACCCGCGCTATAGACAAAAGACGTCTGCAGCGCGGCTCTCAAGTGCTGAGTGGACGTCTATGGACGTCCTGCTGTTTCTCTCCCCCTGCGCGCCGCCGAGGGCGCGCGGCGGGGGAACAGCTGTCCCCTGCCGCGGTCACGTGATGCCGATGCGCGTGCCTGGCGGCCGCGATGTCCGCCAGGCACCCGCGATCGGCTGTGACAGAGGCAGGACGTGGATCTCTGTGTGTAAACACAGAGATCCATGTCCTGTCAGGGAGAGAGGAGACCGATGCTGTGTCCCTTGTACATAGGGACACAGATCGGTCTCCTCCCCCTGTCAGTCCCCTCCCCCCACAGTAAGAATCACAAATAGGGAACATAGTTAACCCCTTCCTCGCCCCTAGTGTTAACCCCTTCCATGCCAGTCACATTTATACAGTAATCAGTGCATTTTTATAGCACTGTTCGCTGTATAAATGTGAATGGTCCCAAAATAGTGTCAAAAGTGTCCGATATGTCCGCCGCAATATTGCAGGCCTGACAAAAATCTCAGATTGCCGCCATTACTAGTAAAAAAAAAATATATAATAAAAATGTCATAATTCTATCCCCTATTTTGTAGGCGCTATAACTTTTTCGCAAACCAATCACTATACGCTTATTGCAAAATTTTTTACCAAAAAAATATAGAAGAATACGTATCGGCCTAAACTGAGAAAAAAAAAAATTTTTAAAAAAAATTGGGATATTATTATAAACAAAAAGTAAAAAAATTTTGTTTTTTTTCAAAATTTTCTGTCTTTTTTTTGTTTATAGCGCAAAAAATAAAAACCACAGAGGTGATCAAATACCACCAAAAGAAAGCTCTATTTGTGGGGAAAAAATGATAAAAATATCATTTGGGTACAGCGTTGTATGACCGCGCAATTGTCATTCAAAGTGCATCAGCACTGAAAGCTAAAAATTGGTCCGGGCACGAAGGGGGTTTAGTGCCCAGTTGTCAAGTGGTTAAATAGAGGAGAAGATTTCATATATTTTTCACTGACACACATGAACTTTAAATTGTTTATTTGTAGTATTCACTCATGTTTTTGATACTTTTTCTTATATTTTTTTCACTGTATAGCCATACACAGTTTTGCTCATCCAGCGCTACACCTTTTTGTATATTTATCAAAGAATATGACACTGACACTCTCCCTGCCTATCCTTCTCTCTCCCTGCACACAAGGTTTAGTAAAGAATATGACACTGACACTGTCCCCTGCCTATCCTTCTCTCTCCCTGCACACAAGGTTTAGCAAAGAATATGACACTGACACTCTCCCTGCCTATCCTTCTCTCTCCCTGCACACAAGATTAGCACAAAGAATATCAACACTGTCCCTGCCTATCCTTCTCTTTCCCTGCGCCGGAACACACTACACAAGGCCGCCGTGCTGGCGGCCTTTTATAGTGTGGGGCGTGTGCTAAACCCCCTGAGCTATAATTAGCCACAGGCAACCTGCCTGTGGCCAATTATGGCTCTCCTAACTGCCGGCGCTGTGATTGGCCAAGCATGCGGGGTCACAGTGCATGCTTGGCCAATCACAGCGCCGGGATTGCACTGCGATGGCGCAGTGTATAGTGGGCCGTTCGTGTCACTCGAATTTGGCGCGAACGGCCCAAATCGTTCGATGTTCGCCGAACGGTCGAACATCCGATGTTCGAGTCGAACGTATGTTCGACTCGAACACCGAGCTCATCCCTAATCACTAGCACATACGCAGTTTATACTACGTTTAAGGCATGCGTCAGGTGACAGCTGTCACAGTTGGCAGTGTGCTTATGTCAGCTCTAAACCGATCTTTGAAGCCCTCAAATGCAGTGGTGGCTGGTGTTCGATAATTCGGGGGTGGCAAACCAACGATCCCCCCCTCGGCGGGAGATGGACATTAACGTAGGGAACACCCCCTCCCCCCGCCACAGTAGACGGACGGCCTCCTTACCTCTGTCCTGCCCTGACTCCTATCTCCCCTCCTCGAGCCTGGGACTGCTGGATGGCTAAGCCAGATGGTGAGCCATACCTGGAGTGGCGGCTGGTGGGTCCGTCGGTCTTCCCCTTGCTTCTCCCCCGGCCGCGCGTCCCCTCCCGCCTCTTCCCCCCCTTGGCCAATAACATCGCTTCTCCTTTCGGTCAATCGGGAAACGGGTCTCACGACCAGCTTCCTGATGGGTTTGGAGGAGAATCAGTGTGAGAATAGTGAATATTCATTTGCTATTATCAACTGGGTGGCCTTGGAGCGCAGTGCTCTTCGCCCCGAACCCACCATTTTTGAAGCCTATTAGAGCCTCTGGCTCTAATCACCCCCCCCCCATTGGAATCCATGGCCCAGCGCCCTGTATGTAGATCTTGGGGCCGGACGCATGGATGAGGGGGCAATGCCCGTGAGCCCCTAATAGATGGGCCACCACTGCTCAAATGGCTGGTGTCATAGTTAATCGCACATGCAGCAACAATGCAGCACCAGCATCGGGTAGCAGCATATGGAAGCTATATATACTGTATATACACTGTATTACCAAAAGTATTAAGACACCTTCCTTTACACGCACATTAACTTTTTTAATCAAATAATTTTTATTTTGTTTTTGTTATTGCTTATTCCATACCAAAGTTTTTAAAAATAGTGGTGATAAACATAGAACTAGTAAACATTTCATTTAGTTTTTAAAGTACAAGATAAAGAGAAATTAGTTCAATCAAAGACTATAACAAATATCTATTTAACAGAAAACATCTAACAGGACAAACCAGCATCAAACAAGCAACAAACATACACCTCTATGTAGGATTCCATTTCCATTTATATTATTCTATTCTCTGCTTCTTACTTTGTTATAAGTCAATCTCCTAACCCCCATCTATCCCCCTCCCCCCTCCCCCTCCTCCCCAATCTCCCCACATGAACCATCATACAGTAAATTACCAGAATCGAGCCAATAAGGCCATATTTTATTACATTTATGGGGGACTCCTCTATGTCTATATGCTAGTCTTTCTCTTTTTAATATATAATTTACCTTATTACACCATTGTTTATGGATTGGTGGCGTTGTAGCTATCCACTTTTGTAAAATAAGCTTACGAGCAAGGTAAAGGGATCTAGTCCACATTATATACATCTCTACAGGTAAGACTCCATCTGGAATTATTCCCAATATTGCTATTTTAGGGGTACTTGTTATTTCTGTCCGACATATTGTGTTCAGGGTCTGGAACACTTTCTTCCAATATCCATGGAGCTTAGAGCAACGCCAAAGCATATGAATAAGGGATCCGTTGGATACAGAGCATCGCGGACATAAAGGCGATGTATATTTTCCCCAGGCATATCATTTTTGTGGAGTGTAGTGTGTTCTGTGTAGTATAAAAAGCTGGGTCAGTTGCTGGGATGGTGAGATAGATACCTCAGGTAGGATCTCCATAGCCCATTTCCATTCCTCTTCACTAAGATTTGTCAGGTCTTTTTGCCAATGGATAAGACTATTCGCCTGGCCATCTACCTTCTCTGCATTTAGCAGCATCAGGTAAAGGTTCCCTATTAATCCTTGTTTCGTAGATCATGCTAAGGTTGCCTTCATCAGGATCTCTGATGGATTATATTGTAATTGGAATGTCAAGGTCTGGCTTTGTAAAGCATGTCGTATTTGAAGATACTGGTAGAAATTACTATTTAATAATTGGAAGCGATCTTTCAATATATCAAAGGATAAGAGAACATCTCCTTCGAACAATTGATAAAGAAAAGTTAACCCTGATTTTTTCCATTCTAAGAATTTTGATAGTTTATTCAGCTCAGATAAACAATAGTTATCCCATATTGGCATGTGTCTAGTATATCCCTTATGATGCGTAATAATACGTATTGTTTCCCATAATCTATGGATGAAGTGAAAGGTTGGGATCTTTCTCTTTCTAAAAAATTGGTGGGAGACTATTTGCTGTACCAATGATGATGGTTTAAATTGGGTCATAGTATATTCTGTATGGGGTCTTGGTTATCTAACTCCTCCCATCCACTCCAATGTTGAAGTTGTGCTGCCATAAAATAAAATCTTGAATTATGGACCTCTATTCCCCCTCTATCTTTTGCTTGTTGCAGAGTTTCTAGTTTAATTCTTGGTTTTCCATATTTCCATATAAGATCTCTGAAAGTCGCATCTATTGTTCTAAATAGAACTTTAATGGCATCCCAGTCTTAGTCTGTAGGGTTCACAAATGGGCTTCTAGAAGAATGGTCAAAGATTCCAATAGACACACTTCTAAACCTTGTGGACAGCCTTCCCAGAAAAGTTGAAGCTGTTATAGCTGCAAAGGGTGGGCAAACTCAATATTGAACCCTATGGACTAAGACTGGGATGCCATTAAAGTTCATGTGTGTGTAAAAGCAGGCGTCCCGATACTTTTAGTGTATGTGTGTGTGTGTGTGTATACACACACACACACATACTGTACGTGGCACCCCAATGACACTGGTGATAAGGTATTATGGTGTTATGGTTTATCAAAAGAAAAAGCAAAGCAGAATTTGTTTCCTTTTGTGATGGTCTTTCCAACCGAAGGCCTGTACAGAGGCCTAAAGGGCAGGGAAAAAGCGGGGAGGAGGAGAGGATGGGAAAGTGAAAATAAAGGGGAATAAGTCTAAAAAAATACCCAAACAATATAAGCACATCATCCAAGGACTGGTAAACTGTAATTGATTATAACTTTGTTTTCAGGTCCTTGAATGCACCCTATTTTCTCCATCAATGTGA